>CAXKVY010000206.1:1200000-1800000 GCA_964058915.1 Tetropium fuscum | reverse complement strand
TGACGTCAGGCACTTCTATACCCATCACGCGGCTTCGGTAGAACAGGGTGTTTAATACACCATCTTGGCAAGCTAATATAAAACCTTCGGTCTCTGACTTCAGCCCAGCTGACCTCAAAAAGCTTAAGGTCAACTTTTGGGATAAGCCTAAGTCTTCTATATTTCTATAGTAGACTCCGTGCAATGGCTTATCTCTGTGCTGCTGAAAACGAAGTGTATCTCCAGCAGCCCGAAGGTGGGCTTTCAACCGAGCAGGGTCCAACTCGGTGACAGAGTTTGGATTATTCTGCTCGGTGTCGAAGTCGAGACCTAGGCTATTAGCTACTCTTTGTGCTGCCCTATATATAAAAGCTCCTACGCCAGCTCTTTCATGGTCTTTGACCATGAGTAGTAGCGGATCCGAACTGATAATTTCACAGGCTGTGTCCAGAGTTACTCTGTTGTGTTCAATTCCAAGAGTCCACGTTGTCGTGGGAGATGCATCATTTTGCGGGTACCTACGTCGAGTTGCTGCAGCTCCTCCTGTGTCCATTTGATTACTCCAAAGAAGTAGAGTAGAACCGGAACGGCAAGCATATTTGTCGCCGGCACCTTGTTGTTCCCGGACATCTCTGAGGACCAGATCTGTCGAAGCAGGTGGCGGTACTTGCCGCGGAGAGCGTCTTTTGTAATATTTACCTCCTGGATGTGACTTTGTGGCACACCCAGGTAGGTATAGGTCTCTCCAGTATCAAGGTTGTGTAAGATGCCTCCGTCTACCAGCTGCTTATTATTATTATTATTATTAATACTATTATTTTAGTTTATGCTAAAAATAAAATTTCTTTGTTCGACTTTATTATTTAATTGATTGCTGTGTCTTAATATATTCACTAGTTGCAAAAATAGCTATTTATGTAACCAGTTGGGAATAGTACTATTTTGTGTAACGATCGGATTTCTGCAGAAAGAGCACGAGGATGCGAGTTACACAAAATAGTGTTTCCCAACGTGTTTCATACAAGATTTTTTCTAATTTTCACCAATTTGATATTTTATGAGAAGAAAACTATGATTTTTATACGTTTAAAAGCAATCCAGTAGATTGTAACGGTGTAGACAGCTCGTCACTTTCATAGCTTGTCAGATCAAAATAACCTACTATGTAATGAGCTTTACACAACCAGTTGCGTAATATTTTACTTTTCGTAACTGGTTGTGAAAAGTAAGACGTTGCCTAACGTCAAAGGGTTTTGAAAAGTCTCACTTTACATGTCGAAATTAGAAAAAGTATATTTTTAGATGTGTGCCCTAGACCATTTTGATGTGTGTAACTACATATAAACGGTTTAAATAGCAAAACGATGCACAATAATCAATAACCCTATGTCTCTTGCAGATGCCCAAGCAACGATATCAGGCCCTCCAGAAGTTTACGTCAAAAAGGGCAGCACAATATCTTTGACGTGCACGGTAAACATACATTCTACACCCCCGTCGTCCGTGCTCTGGTATCACGGCCACGCCGTGGTAGATTTCGACTCGCCCAGGGGCGGGATCAGTCTGGAGACTGAAAAGACAGAAGCCGGTACAACTAGTAAATTGCTGGTCACTAAAGCCCTGCTCTCCGATACCGGAAATTACACTTGCATGCCGTCCAACGCCAGCCCAGCCTCCACTGTGGTGCACGTTCTCAACGGTAAGCCCAATTTATTGTTGCGCTACATTATTTTCAATTCACAGAGGAATATATAACGAATGCTTATATATCTTCCGAAACATTAAAAGCGATACCACGCCAGTAATAATTCAATTTACTACGTACATAGCACTACATTTGTAGTTTTTTTGTCAAGATACTGTAGTATACTTGTTGCTACTAACGCCCACCCCACGAGAGTTGAACAAGGACGTAAGAGGGGGAAGTACGTAACATATACAACAGAAGCTTCTGTTGTGTTCAGAGCATAATGGAAATTTGGATTCTTTCTGTAAGTAACTATAGTACAAAAATAAGATATAGAATTTGGCGACAGCGAAATTTTTATCCTGCTTTCTCTCCGTTGTTCAACTCTCGTGTGGAGGACTTTTCTGTTGAAAGTTATGTGTTGTTTTAACCTTACACCGTTAAGGAAAGGGCCAACAAAAAAAAAATGTAACGACACATGTACTCTAATTGACATTTTTTCCAATTATAAAAGTGAGAGTTTATGCTGCATGTATGACATTTACGTTGCAGGTCATTGAAGGCCCTTAATGTAGGCATTCATAACCAAAGTACCTAAAAGCTTCCTTACTGAAAGAAGGAAATTCGATGAATACAATATATTTTTTTTTAATACCCTGTTCTATGAAGAATGGGATAATTGGTATGGCCAAAGTAATTTAGATGATGCCTTTATATGCATCTATTTTCTAAAAATATCCCGAATATTTTTAATTATTATTTTAATTATTATATTTTCCTAAATGTAAGGTATATAATATGGGTTTGTCTATAAAAATTAGAGATAACACCTTGGGTTAATACAGAGGCAAACTCAAGTCAAGAATTGAAATATTTCCATAACTTAAAACGTAATCCTGAAATTAATGAGTTGAAAAAGACGTCGAAAAATTAATAGTAAAAAAACATTTTTAGAATCAAGCTTTTTAGACTAGTCAAATTAAACAAAAATAGGGCGATCGGTGGAAAAAATTCCTAGAGAGTTGGAACTTTTTTTAAACGCTTCCTTTACACTTAGGTAGACATATATCAAAAGTCCCCGAAGGTGGGGGGTGAGCTCGAGAGGTGTTTTTTGCTTATATCTCGGAAACGATTACTCCTATCGATTTTTACCCTCCTACAAAATGAAAGCTGATAAGATTCGTATAAAAATGTTCCTTTGCATTTTTGTCGTAGGACTAACCGTAAGCGAGTTTATTAGGCTGTTAAAAGAAAAATCATTTCACAAAATGTGCTTTATGTGCATTTAGAGTATTGTACTGTACAAGATTGATAATACTGAAAAAAAAACTGAACTATGGTACCTTTAAACCCCCCTCTTCCTCGAGCTCACCCCCCACCCTTGGGGACTTTTGATATACGTCTGCCCAAGTGTGAAGGAAGAATAAAAAAAATTCAACTCTCTAGGATCTTTTTCCACCGATTTTTTTAATTTGACTGGCCTATTTATTTAAATGCTCTAAAAATAAGAAAATAAATTTCAAATTAAATTAAACCCATCAATTTATTACATTACACAATTTATATGATATAAAATCTTTTCGCACTCAAACTATTCCACAAGGGTCAAACCTTGGACCATTATTGTTTTTAATTTTTATAAATCACCTTACCGAAGTTATTGATTGTAAATTGTTACTATTTTCTGATTTAGATATATCAAGTTATTAACAGTGTCCAGGGCTGCATTTTTATCCAGGATCAAATCAATAAGCTTGACATTTGGTGTCAGGCAAACAATTTAGATTCGATTAGCAATAAATATAAAAGTAGAGGCCAGACTTTTAAAAATGAAACAATACTATTTGAATATAAAATTAACTCAAGTAACTTAACTCGATGTAAAAATATCAAGGATTTGGATATAACCTTTGACGTTAAATTTACTTTTATTGATCATAATAACCAGTTAGTTTCATCATCCTTGAGTAAGTTAGGCTTTATTTTGAGAAACTGTAAAAATTTTAATGATGTAGATACGCTAAAGATTCTTTATTAAACAACTGTAAAATCTAAATTCGAATACTCTTCATTAATTGTCCACCCTCTCTCATATACAAAATATTCAGAGCAACTTTTTAAAATTTTTTGCATTATAAAGCATAGAATTTATCCTGTAAGAAGATTTGATAACCTGCTGGACATTTTTAACATGCCATCGTTATATTTAAGGTGGGTGATATTTAGTCTAAGGATCATCTTCAAATGATTGAATAACGAAATAGATTGTATGTCGCTTTTTTGCGCTCGCCTTTGTATATACTATGTAATAACATTAACTTATCAGTATGTACAGTGATATTTTCATTTTCAACATCAGCTTAAAACAATTACCAAATATAGCATTAGTTAATAGATATCTGTTTTAGTGTATGTATTTCTGATATAAAACTAAATTATAAAACTTAAAAATGTAATATATAGAACTATTTTGAATTATTGTATTGTATGGCATCTCTGCGGCCAGCCGTGAGTGTTGGCTGCATGTTCGCCCCCTTCTACGTCCCTAATACGTGAGGCAATGAAATCCGTAATACTTTAGAAAGAGATTCTAAGCAATAAAAGCACATGGGATAAAATCTGTTTTCTCGACTCTAATTCCGACTACACTTGTAATAAAAGCAAGAATACCAGAGTACACTCGCGAGAGTCGAGACAGGGGTATGGTGTGATGACAAGAAGCAATTGTCAGGTATGCTGACGGCGAGGCTGAGATTCAGATACTTTATAATAATTTATCAAAGTTGATTTTTCGTGATTTTGATCTGCTGATAGCTCGATAGGAAATCCTTTATGATAAAAATAATCAGGGATAACAAATACATATTTTTAGCCAAAAATTACCAACCCGCAGTTTGCCCAATGATTTTTGACGTTTTCCAAACTTGGGCCTTTCTGAACCACTGTTGGTATGAACACTCAAAGATGTCTAAAATCGTTAGGCAAAGATGTTTAAAATCGTTAGGTGGTAATTTTAGGCTAAAAATATGTATTTTTATCCTTGAGTATTTTTAAAATAAAGGCTTTCTTATCGAGCTCTCAGCAAATCAACATCATCAAAAACTAACTGATAAATTATTTGAGGATGATGGGCGCATCGCATTTATTACGAAACTACTAGAGTAAAAGATTCTCATTCTATCAAAAAAACACGATCTCATATTTTGCACAATCATTTGCAACTTTCACTAAAATGCCGGTCATTTTTGGCCCATTTGGGCGAATCTGGGGTTCAAAGTGGCGCGATTCAGCGCCCCAAAAACATAAAGTAACGCGGAGCACGTGGCTGTTACCAAATTAACGTATTTTTACGAAATTTTACTTGACTATAGCGCACTTTCCCCGAATCTTACACGCTTTCGTGCCATGGATTTTGGCAGAAAATTATTTTTCAAAATTGTTAATATAAAAACGAAACGTTTAAGGTCGGTTTCACTAAACGTGCTTTCACTTTTGAATTTTTTTCCGTATATACTTTTATAAATGTGCAGGGGAAATTGGCACAAAATATTTTTTCGGCATCTCCCAGATGTCGTAAAGTCCGTTTAAAATCCGTAAAATCCGTTAAAATACCGTTTTTTATTCTTTATTATTATTAACATTATTTCATGTGGACTACATCAAGCATACTTAACTCCAGCTTTAAAAGTACCGCAAAAAAATTTAAATTATATTTACTTCTATTATATTCTACTCTATACATCGTTCAAACAATGTTGATTTTCTGACAATAGCTACGGTTGAATTATTGACAGCAGGAAATTGGAAATACTGAAGTTGGGACAATTTAGTGAACAGTTTCAATAGTTTTATCTTCTTACGAAACTAGGAAGGGCCACATAGATTGCGAATGTCTGTTGCACTATAATTCATTTTTCCTAAAATATTAATTTTAGGTTATCTCAAAAGATGAGCCCAAAGTTAAAAGCAAAAGGCCTTTAACATGGCAATTTCAATGCATTAAATACTCGCCAAAATGAAATTTTCTCTTTGACGACAAATCCGGACCAGACACCGGTGTCTCCGGGGTGTATTCATGCGGCATTTTATCATTAAAAGGGTAGATATTAAAAGTTCCTCTGAGGCATCCGCTAAATGCTCTTTGTTATTTTTTGCCCAAGATTGGCACACCCTTAAATCTTGCGCTGAGCGCCAGCATCTTAATATAACACAAATACAAACTTTTGTTGACTCCAGTCTGCAGGTTTGTTACGGAACTTTATGACGACCTAATTAATGTGAGCTAAAAACTTCGCGGTAACGGAGACGTGAATTAATGTGTCTGAAGATGTAAATGCTGCGAAATTGGATTTTAATGTATCATTTTACTAACTATCAGCATTAATTTTATTTAAACCGAAAGCCGCTTGGGAAAACGAAAGCTAAATAGGGGAGCCGACGCCGACAAAATCCTTGGCCTTTAACCGGTATTTAAGGTCCTTCACAAGAAGAATTTTAGAGCGTCGCCGTTTTTGCCTATAGAAAACTTGGGAACATTATTTACTTGAATGGGGAAATTACTAATATAATATATTAGTTATTTGTTAGAACTTCCATTTTTTGGGTTTTTGCCTTACCTTACTTCCTTAATCGAATAAAATGCATCTTGATTATAGTAGGATTTGTGGTTTTCCATGTTTTTTGTAAGTAATATCGTAAGGACATCTAATTTTTCCGACAAAAATCGAAAAAACACGTTGCTAGGTAACATTTTTACAATGCTCACGCTTCTGGAATAATGCTCATTTTCCATTTGCAGATAAGGCTTAATTGAGTTGGCTGAATTGCATAGAGTGGTGTGTTATTTTTATTTTTTTGTATTTAAACCTGCCTTCTCAGCTGCTTCCTTAGCCCATTTCGAAAGTTCGTTTTTTCCCACTGGAGTGTTTTTGTACCATCCACTTCATTGTTCTTTGTTCCATGATGGGTTTACTGTTAAGAATAATCTACCAGTTGTTATTCTAGATGAACGTTTAACCATTAGAATTTTAAAAAGACTGACTGAACAACAGGTAGGGTTCTTCGTGTTAGGGACAGCCATTTACTATCGGAAATTTTTTTCTCCACCCTGGGCCGTTTTAATGAAGAGGGGATTATATTCTACTCTTCCTAAAAAGTCGGATTTTTGAAAATCAGTTATTTTAAAAAATATGTAATTATGTTATCTACCTATTTTAATCCCAGAATTATCAGTGTCCACTTTCCGCTTTCTTAAACCAGACATGTTGATAGAGTTTGGTTGAATATTTCCCGCGTCGTACTCTTAACCATACGCGAATATGCGATGAAAACTTTATCTCTTAAGTAATGTGAACTTAAGAAGTAATGAGATGACACGCGTGCTGAGCGGTTTATATATTCCCTCAATAAGCAACTAGAATACTCTCGATCATACGACAGTGTTTCATGTTTAATAATTTCAATAATTTCGTCAATAATTTTGGTATATACATCAATGTCGAACCAAGGTATGTTTTTGTTTTTACTTTACACATTTGTATTGATGATATATTAGTAACTAACTATTTCACAAAGTTTAACAAAATCTCTGTAGATTCACATTCATATTAGTGGAATTATTAAAAATGTTATAGTCATTAAAATAGTAATTTTGTTATGTACCATCCTGTACTACATTCAGACAAAAAGTGGACAGCTGCAGATTTATAAACCTGACCTATGCCTGCACCATTACACAAGCAATGTTTTGCAATACATATACAACTTGTTGTTGGAAAGTAAGTGTTAGTATTTATATTCAGAACAACGCTCTGATCAAAACTCACACAAACTTTTACACAAGTTTATAGCAACTTGTATTCTTATAAAATTGTCCGTGAAGACGATACCAAGTCTTGGCAGAGATAAAATACTGTACGGTCTCTGCGATCGCCACAGGCCATTAAAGAGAGAAGACTTTAAAGTAGTATTGTAATATAATATAAGATGATGTGTTTGCCAGAGTAATTTTATCATCGCGAAACTAATCGGAAAATAGCGAAAAATAACTGAGAGCAAAACGTTAAAAAACGTGTTTTTGTACAACTGTCAAAAAACTTGACATTTCTGCATCTCTTGATGCGTAAATGTTTTCACCTGCCAAAATAATTACAAAATAAACATGAAATATTACTTTTTGAAGGATTTATTTCTAGCAGAGTCAATTATTAATTGATTATTCATCATAAAACAATTTCATTTATTGGAATAATAATTGATAGTAAAGTTTGACAATTACTTCCAACATAAAGTCCCGAAGATGTTCCATGTTGCTGCTGATCAGAAACGTTAGATATTTCTTGAAGAGTTGATTCCAAAATTTAACAGATATTTTAATTTGTTTTGTGCAATCAAGCTGGGAATTTTTCCTCTTTTATTTATCCCCACATGTTGGTTAATGCATTTTCCTCTCGAATATTTTATTGATATCATCCCTTGATAAAACTTTAGAGTTCTTTCCTCGGTATCCGACGCTTTGGGTCTTAATGTGCGGGGCCAATTTTGAAAACTTCCTTATATCAATATTTTACTTAACATTTAATGTACTTTTCAACATTGAGTAGCTTTTTTCCTTAAAATAGCATAAAAGCACATTTTCATAAACCTTTTTACATGTTTCTTGTCGCACCATTCACGAAATTGGTCATATGTTTTCTCATATACTAACTTGGATTTGGCCGGTAACATATTAGATACTATTGCATTTGCTTTCTATCAGATATATCTGATGAGGTTTCACTACCACTATCATAATCAACATCCATATTCTTGAAAATACCTTGAAATTGAAGCAACTACGGAGCAAACACAGTCAAACACGCGGCGTGCTAAGAAACCGTTTCTATAGTAACGACACAGACAGATCACTGGATGTTGTGAAATTGTATTTGAAGTACTGATAACATTAAGGATAACGTATGGAAAAGAGAAGTATTATTTAGTTATTTTGGACCTATTTTTTTCAGACAGGAAACATTTTTGAATACGATTTTACTGAAAATATTGAATAATATTTTCAAGACAACAGTCGTTTAAAAGCCATAACTTATCGGCACAAAAAACCACGTCAAGATGTATTGGAAGTATTCATTTTTAATATATTTCAGACGATGCAAATTCACATTAACAGTCGTACAAAAAATGTTGTTTGTATTTCGTGTATAAAATTCGTGTTTTCATGGCACATTCGAGAGAATTTTTGGCATTCTATTGTTTTTTGGGATATTTTATAAGCGACCAGATATAAGTTCGATTCGCGATATCTAAGCCATAAAATTGCACGCCTTTTGTGTAATTTAATTGACTGTATCTTTTTTAACACTCAAATAACGAGTGTTAAAAAACTGGACACACATTTTTTAAATTTTCTAATATAAATTATCTTCTCTAGTTTATTTTAATATGTTTTAATCTTAAAGTTAAATAGGAGAGATGAAATCCAATAAAATTTCCCCTAAATTTCTACAAACCCGGTACAAATCCATGCATTTTGGACAGTTTTGCAGCGTTATAAGTCTTGGAAAATTTTTGGGTGTCCCTAAGAAAATCTTAACGAATGTATTATATACAAATATATAACGAAATTCTCGTTAAAGATTCACCAGATCCATTTTTACGGCCGCATAGCTGAATATTCGCCTTCCTTTACTGACAGCTTAACGTTAAACTCCTCAATACCGCGACGTAATAAATTTGTTAACGAATTAATAAATTGACGTAATTTGTTCCAGGGGAGCACCCAGCGGCGATGCAGACGAGCAAGGCGGGAGTCCCTAACCAGATGGCGCTGCTGGCATCACTTTCCCTGCTGGCGGTCGCCGCAACCAGATGATTACATCTTCGATAAATATCCATCAACTTCGTGCTCATCTCGCTACCGCGGAAATATTAAGTTGAGTGTAAATATTGGAATGAACACTTTACACGGTGATGATACACTAAGTTCTAGTTTCATTTTTGGTGCTAAACTTTATTTACATTGGTTGTGAGTGCGGAAATGGGAAGCGAACGTCCAAACAAAGAAAAACTTTACTATTGTATATAGAAATTTGTTTTGTATTTTTAGGAGGCACTCTAGGAAATCCGATAGCATTAAATAATTCATTGTAATTATTAATACATGTTGATTATATGTAGATATATTGTTATAGTATTCGAGATATCATTTATTATGTTACTACTATTATATATTGTTAATTTCTTCGGCCATTTGCCTTTATACATACATATACATTATAAGAAAAATTGCCTCCAAACCCACGGTATGCTTTCTTTAAAGATGTAGAATCTACAATATTAAGTATGCTGAGAATATACAGGCCGATATAAAATCACAGCCTCAAAATTTATAGAAATAAATTGCCTCTGTAAAATTCAGTGAATACCAAAGCAGATAAAGACATTGGAAACAAGTCGAACAAGTATAAGGTAAGAAGGATTACTGAGTTTTGAATTATTCCATTTATGAATTAATTATTCTATGATAAAGCGTTTGACAAGGCTGACTAGTTATAGTAATAAGAACAATGATCGTAATGGTTTACACAGAAAAAATAAAATAATTATTGCACATAGATAAGACTAGGATAGATCGCCATAGATTTTTATTTTCGCTATAATATTTTGACAAAATTGTGTACTTCAAAAGAAGTGCGAAGTGTACTTCAAAATTCTTCTTTAAATTTTTTATAAGGCAAAAAATTAAACATTTATTAAAAAAATCACCAGTGCTCTTCTAATTAACCGTTTGCAATTTTTCAAAATGTATTTGAAAGTTTGAGTGCTCTTTTATATGTGAAAAATGTTTAAGTATCTAGATCTTGAGGTTATCCAGATCATTACCTTTATTAGCCCGTTTGAACTTGAAATTTCGAAAGTTTTCCCCTGCGGCGCAATCTGGGAGTCCTCTGACACGGGAGGCATTTATAAATTTTTAATGTTGCCCTAGGTTCACTAAAGGTTGCCCACGCCTGATCTAGAGGCTCTAGTTTTTACCCTGTTTAATTCGCAAAAAATTTTTACAAAACTCTGAAATGTAGCAATATGTGTTAAAGCTATACAACTGATTTTGATGTAATTAGGTGTGATGTTTACCACACCTAAAAGTTACATTTTGCCAAATAATCTGCTGCCCGTCATTCAGGTCAACTGCAATCAACGTGGCGAAACGTATCACTTCCCGCACGTGTTAGGTAAATAACTATTGCGAATATCAAGCGTGCATCTTATTCACCTGTATTGACGAAACCTATAATATGTCATATTGAACATCTACGATGAGATATTATTTACTGTAAGTACATTTTATTGTAAAATTGTCTGAAAATTATATGATACGTACTTAAGGTATTATGAAATAACTATCATTAACTTAAGTAAAAGATAGTAATGGTCCCAAGTTAGACCCTTGAGGAACATCTGTTAAAACCGATGCTGTTAAAAACTCCACTCAATCTTCATGCCGTGTTTGATACAATCTGACCACGGTAATTTATTTTTATTCAAATATTTTAATTCATTCAGAACATGTTCGTTAGAAAAATATAACAAAATAATAACTTTCCTTCTTTTTCCTTATAAGCTAATTTAACTTTATAATATATCCTAAGCGACTGCCTTGGTTTACATAAACCAAATTCCACAAAGGAAATAGGTAGGTATTCTTTATTAGTCATTCTATTTAAGATTACAGATACTAAAAATGTTGTAATCATTGACATTCTGGAAAATTTCCATATGTGGCAATAATGTTTTTTATATGTTCTTCTCTTTGTAGCAGTGAACCATTAACCTCAATTACAAAACAATTATATATTAAGGGTTAATATTTAACATTTATTAATTTATTGAATTTAGTATTTAATAATTTCTCTAAATTAATGGATCCAAAGTTCCAAACACCCAAACTTCTGCGGATAAACCGTAAAATTATAAGCGGTAGTAAGACGTAAAGTTCACGAGTATTACATTTCTGTATTCCACCGCTGATGAATTAAAAGGCATGAAAACATCTGTCACTTCTGAGCGCTGGAACCTTCTTTGCTCCCGTTGTCAGCAGCAAGTTGAATTTTAAAATTTGAATAAGTATAATTGGACGAAAGAATAGGAATTCCTTTAGCAGTTCGTGGACTGAAATTTTATAAGTAAGGGGAATTTTTCACAGCTCAATGTGCTTCGTATCGTCTACAGTCAATTTCTTAACAGGAACGGGTCTCGCTAAATAGATAATTTGCCAACGGAATATTTTATTTGCTTTCATCGCTTCTATCGAATCTAATTTATCTCGCAGATGTTCATATATCTAGTATCGTAGGGCGCCTTTAAAAACCATAATTGTAATCTGGATCGTTAGTGCGCTAGTTAAAGCATGGAAAATTTTAGAATAAAGACATTGCATGCCTAAAAACTATATAAATGTATATATCAACTATTAGTAGGAAATTTAATGGTGAATAAATAATTGGTGTTTTTGCAATCCTACTACTAAAAACAATTATAAGCGAGAGTTAAACTATTGTCAAAACTATTTTTTCGAATATCTAATTAAATCGTATTCCAAAGCGATCAACCCTTTATAGGGACTTTTTTCGATTATTTTGACCAAATTTGGTGGGGATGTTATTTTGGCTTTAAGAAGCCCATTGCGATATATTATGTTAATCTGATATTACGCATAGAACTCAAAAAAAGCGAAAATTTTGTATGGGAAATTATTTTTCCAAAGAGTCGTTTGGATACAAAAATTTACTTATATTTTTGGGAAAAATAGTCCCCACTTCAAGATAATAGTGAAATATGAAATCAATTCCAGCCAAATTTATTATTTTAAAAATACAAAAATAATTAAAATGCTTATAACAAAACTAACATTTTTCCAAAAGCACAAATTTGGATTCAAAAATATAATGTTTTTAAAACTAAAACAACTGGCCTATAAACTTAGAAAAAAGTCTCAATCCCGCTGACAGAAAGACGCAAAACAACCCTTGCATAATGCCACATTACAAGTAGAACATAAAATATTACTTCGCTTCTCCTTAGATTTTGTGCTGCGCATCTTCTGTAACTTTTTATAGATTGTGGTAGATCTTTTTCCACATATGATAAACGTAAGGTATTTCTGACGGTGAGAATTTGTACTATTCTTCTTCTTTGCAAAACCCACCATTAGCTGGTAGCCCCGTTTGCGTTTGGGAGAGAATGTTCCTATTAACTCGTTGACAAGAATGGATCTAAACTGGAGATGGCTAATAGGTTTTTCGCTATTCTTTTTCAAAGATTCTTTATAAAGAATATAGCTGTTCACTATTAGAACATCTATAAAATAATACAAAATTTTAATCCTACAACGACGTGAGTATCTGACAACAGAATAAACTTCCAACATCTGATCCATTCTGTCCATGAACTTTTGATGGATTGTGCATTTATGATAAAACAGAAACAGGTTTTTTACGCGATCTATCTATCTCACGAATGAAATGTCACCCCTCATGGCATTGTCTATTTCATTATGGTTCAAGGTTCTCGTATTTATTTCATTGACCGTCAAATGTTTTCTATTCATGCGGACAGTCCCACATGAAACTAGTTTTTTTGATAAAATTTTCCACACAAGATTTACAGATGTAAAAATATTAACAAAAAATCTAGTCTAATTCTAGTGCCTTTGTTAGTAAGAACAATTTTTCTTCCAAATTCATACTTACTGTTTTATCAGATGGATCCTTGCCAGTATAAATGTCAAAAGCTAGTACGTAACCTGTTATAGCACAACACATCACCCACACTTTGAGGCCTCTTTTGATGGGCTTCATGGGCATATACTGCTTCATAGTTGTACGTCCTTTGAAGGACCAAAACTCACTTTAAATTTTTCAGTAAAGTAATCTAATAACGGTCTAAGGTTATATAGCCGATCGTAGTTAGGACTATCTCGCTTTGGCATTTTAGTATTATCTGCCATATGAATGTACCTCATTATTTTTAGAAAACGTTTGATGGTATTATTCGTGCTACTCGTTCACAATGGAAATTTTCTTCAGTTGACCGTAGTTCTTCGAGTTGCAAAGATAAATTATTAGAACTGCCTTGTTCTACATAAATATTTGATTGACTGACGAGTTCACAAACGAAGAGATTATTGAAGAAAATAGTGAAATAGTCAATGGGCGAATTTGATGTACCATCTAGCCTAGTTCAAATTCCTCTGAGAAATGAGCATCTGAGTAACTTTTTGGATCTGTAGCACCTTTGGCCCAAACGATATTTTCGGGAAAATCATGGTTGGATTCTTCATCAGATTCGATAGGAGTACCATATCTTTCGTAGAAATCGTCATTGTCATTCATTTGAGGTTCTAAGTAGGTATCAAACGATCAGTCGGACGAGTCACTTTGGTTCTCTGTGACACAAGTTTTTTTTGGTGTTGATGGACCGTCTTTGACCGTGGATCTGATTTGAGGTAAGTTATCCTCAGCATCTGAGTCACGTCCTACATCTGAATTTTCTGCTTGTTCCTCAGCGATTCCGTTTAATTCATCTGCAATTTGATTCACTAAACATTCGATATCTTTTTCTGATAGTGCAGCCATTATTACTAAAAGAAAATATTTTTTTAATAATGACCTTTCCACTAGCAGTGTAGTATGCATAAGCGCATCTTATAGTAATTTTCTGTACATGTAAAATTTAAAAAACAAATAAGAGATACACTAGACAACTAATCAGTAAAAATACGATAATTATTTTATTACATGTAATGTTTAAAATTTAAACAAAACAAGTTTGGCAAAGGTAATGCGAACTTTATTTTGAAAAATATTGGCACCACAAAAATCTGACTACAAATATGTCTTAGAAATGGTTTGATTTTCTTTATTGTTACTATTTTTAGAGACTTTTTTTGCTATATATATTTTTCCAGGATTAATTTTTCTATTATGGGTTATTATTTCTATATTTTGAATTATAGCTATATGTAAAACACATATCTAACTACAATACTTACCTCAAAAGAAGTCATATAGTGAATATTTTATGGAAAAACTATTCACTAGAAGCAGTTAGAACCGAAAAAACTAATTATTTTGTGACACTTTAGCTCTCTGCTCTGACAAAGACAAAATGCGCTCCCCATACCATGTCGAATCAGATTGACCATCGCCGTCTCGTTATAGCGTTTACGAATATATTCTAGACAGTGCTGCGCACATGGGAAATTATTAAACCAAATATTCTTCTCAATAATGTGGGTGGGAAACTATTATCCCATAGGTCCTTAAGGTTTAAAAAAGGATCCGCATTATTGAAAAAATATCCTTACTGAATGCTTGAACTACCAGACAACGTGAATGATTACACTTTCTGACAATTATTATAATTATTAGGATGGGTATTAGCTAGATTGATATGGCTCAACGTATATATTTATATTCAAAACGTTTATATTTTTGCAAAATCACAGTTGACTGGGTTGTATCGGAGCTTTGCGTAAAGCCGTTTTACGTAAATGGCTTTCACTCTGGAATTGAAATTTGTATGCAAAACAATTTGCACATATTTCCAGACCTACATTTTTATTCAATTCAAAGATCTTTTTTTTACACATATACAGTTTTAATTTTATGACCGCTTCCTTAAAGTAAGTGGATCCTGAAGTAGCAATATGTAATATACTGTTTGGTTTTATAACTTAAATTGGAATAAGTTTTGTGACTGCAGTCAGAGAAATAAAATGGGGCTCGCTATTTTCTAACCTATTCCTAGTAGGATATGAAATTAGTGACTGGCAACAGTAAGTGGTAGACTCTTTAAATTTTGATGGTTACCAAAATTTAAATGAGCGGAAAAATATGTTTGCATGTTTTTATATAAAATGTCTTACAATATTTAGCCTATTAGCTCAAATACATAATACAATAAATAGAGTAAATATATGTTTAACTGAAAATGACGGTATAATTCTATTTTTTTCATTCATCTTTTTTTTAAACTTTTCTACAGCTTTGTAAAAGGTACGTACGGAGAGAAAAATTAAGAAATAATTTCAGAAAACAACTACTTCGAAGTTGATAATCATTGGGTTGTTCCTTTTTCGCCGTTACTCTCAACGGCATTTAAAGCACACATAAAAAATGTACAATTTTGTCATTATATAAAATCTATTAAATACATTTGCAAGTACGAGAGCAAAGGTGGTGACATGGCTGTGTTCAGTGTTGCTGTCGGAAATTCCAACGATGAAATCACTCAAATTCAAATGGCCACTACGTTATTTGCGTGACGTAAATGTTATTTAAAAGCTGTTTTCAGTTTGTTAAATTTTTTGAGAGTATTTGTTCATCGCAGTTTTGATATGCTAACACGGGATGGGATATACATGGTTATACAGACAAACTAAGGGTGAATTTATTATTTTCATCTGAATTTTGGTTCTTTAAAATGCCACCAAAAAGGAAGGACATTTGGATCAGACTCGAAAGCCCAATCCAGATATATCCAGAAGGATATGCTTAAGTAATATTGTATTCGGATTAATTCCGCTTCTGTCACGATCGTTTATAAATTATATCAAAATTGCTTTCCGCTTTAGAACACTTGTGGGGGATCGTTGCCCAAGTCAAAGCTGCATTCGATATCTATGTTTCTCTCTCTCTCCCTCATATCTGTCATATGCTTTATCTCACTTGCGAGACGAAAATGTTATAAAATGTGTTGACGCGACCTTGAAAAATCTTCCGCTCTCATGCGGCTAAAGAAGAATTCACTTCAAAAATAATAGAACCTATTTTGTCAGCTTAATTTTGTATAGTGGCCTTATCGACAGGGCCCATGGTTTCCGGTATAGAAGCGGAAACCGCCGGAAAAAGGGTACCTTCTACGTATGCCCGTGCAATCTGCTCGCCGCCTGGAAGTGGGACCAATTAGTTTTTTCCTCCCAATTAGTCTCAAAGTCAAAGATTGTGCTCCTTCCTCTACAACCCTTCGTGGACTGGATACAGTGCTTTCATTTAATGCCGAAACCCACGTGAGACAATTGCATTGAAAAATCTCATCTCTTAGTTATGTACATGATAATTTCTTAAATATCAACTTATAGAAATTGATTCACTAGTAAAAAGAAATAAACTGATCACGTGGGTTTCGGGATTAAACGAAAGCCCGGTAGATGAACCCTGATTTGACGTATTGCGAACCCAATCAATACACACACTTTATATTGGAAACTGCTATTTCCATGCATATTGAAATTATAACAAATATCTGGCTTTGGTATTTCAGAGAACATGGCGAACATGAAGACAATGTGAAGTAATATTAGTTTATTTCAATACTGTTCAATACAAAATATTATATAAATCTAACTCACTTCTTTTTATCGGCCTGAAGAGTGACGAGTTCGGAGGAGCTCGTATCAAATTCAACCACAGCAGAAATCCAGTCCGACTCCTCTCCCGTAGGCAGCTGCATCTCACTTCTCCACTTCTTCATATAGTCCAAGACGTTCTCGCCCCTTCTATCTTTTATTTTGTTGTCCAGCAGCCAAGGATGCTGAAGTATCTCAATAGCTGTAATACGCTTGACGGGATCCTTTTGCAGCGCGGATTTTAATAGATCAGTTGCTTCGTAACTTACTCCAATATCCGGAAATTCTAAATTGCTGTTGCATATCTGCCTTGTAAGTTCTTCTTCGTCCAAGGAAAAAAAGGGGTAGACACTAAACAGCATTAAGTAGCCCATTATACCAGTCGCCCATATGTCGCAAAGTTCACTGTAATTATGCTGTAGCAATATCTCAGGGGGCATGTAAATGATGGTGCCACAATGCTCCTGCATCATACTTCGGATTCCGGCACCACTTTTCTCTATACTCAAACCAAAATCGGACAACTTTATATAATACATATCGTAAGGATCTTCCGGATTGGCTGCCAGTAGTATATTTTCCATTTTTATATCTCTGTGTACTATATCATTTTTATGCAAATAATATACGGCGCTTGCTAATTGCTTCATTATTTTCTTGGTCAGCTTCTCTGTGAAAGGTTGCTTCAATTTAAAGTCTGCCAATAAATTGTCAGAGCATCGCTCGAGGACCATGTATATCTTCCTTGGAGATTCGTAGACCCTTTCTAAATGGATGATGTTGGGATGGTCAACTTTCTTAAGGATGTTAATTTCACCGTATACTTCCTGAATTTTATTCGTGCCAGCTGTAAATTTATTTACGATTTTAATCGCATAGTTTTCAGTCGATTTTTTTTCCATTGCTGCGAGGACGATCCCGTACGAACCATGGCCTATTTCTTCTTTGAAATCGTATACTCCATAGAGATTCTTCGTGTCCTCGATCCTTAGATGTTTAATATTCCGTTCCTTTAACTTCGTCAGGTGCTTTAAAGAATTTTTTGATCCTATCATTTAGTAGTATCTTCAAATCTGTTCTGACGTGGGAAACATAAGTTGTGTCTAGAAATGTACGTTCATGCCTTCCTTGACCTTGAAATTCTGAAACATCCGGAAAATGTTAAATCGTTACCATTTATTTGATTTGAAGTTTTACTAACCAACGTATTTGCAGACATTTTATTTCCAAATATTTGTGGTTTGACTATGATATACTTGTCTTAATGACAATTTATAAAATCTCATTGCTATAGTGGGTTAGTTAGTTAGTACTAGTTAGGTTAGAGACACAAGCATACACCGTCAGTATAAAATCGATTGACTTTAATTAACTCTGTAGCCGTAACTTAACAACTTCGTGTTGTTAAGTTGTAAGATATGTTGTTGGTTATATTTCTTACAATAAGTGTCCAAAGGCGTTTTTGCTGTTTTCCATTTTGGTTTTGCAATTTTCAAAACTTAAGGCACCAGATATATCAACTTAGTACTTAACTGGCATTGACAGCAGCTTGCGTCTGTAACTGGGTTTTTTTGTTTAACTGAACTACGTCAAAATATTCGGATTTCAAGAGGAGCGATATGACCTCTGGTGGTCGAGTGCTTAAATAATGTTTAGTAGTCATTATACAATGCCTGATTGTCAATTTTTGACATTTTCGGCACTACCAAAAAGGAAGACGTCATACTGACATATTTTCTATGGAAACGATGTAGGTAGTGTCGTTCAATTGAAAGTAAACGACTCTTATGAGAAATTTTGGAAATTTTCCCATTGTGAAGCAGGCTTTTGTAAACAGATCATATTCAAAATTATTTTAGGTTGAAGTATCTGTCAGTTATAGGGTGACAGCATTTTATATACAGTATTTATTAAGGAAAATCTATATGGTAAGGACGTCTCTTAAAAAAATCCATTAAATTAAGAAACTAACTGAGAACTTAAGAAAATTACTATGAATTAATATTTGGTCCAAGCACCATTCGTGTTTATAACTTTTTGAAGCCTATTTCTCATAGACAATATTAGTGTCCTGGTGTAATCCTCGCCAATATTTTCCCAGGCATTTTCAATCGCCAATCACAGTTCTTCTACGTTCGTTGTTCTGAAATTTCTGCTATACATGTCTTTTTCCATTTGTGCCCATACATTTTCTATCGGATTTAAATCCGGCGACTTACAGGGCCAAGGCAGAGTGTTAATATGGTTTGTATTCGGTCATTCAGTAACAACTCGTGATTTGTGAATAGAGGAATTATATAAAAATATGGAAAAAGGAAAGAGAAAATGAAAATATTTTCAACGACTATTTTCATGACAACTATTTTTTATTTGATAGGTGACCATTTGAAAGTTTTTAGGTCTCTTATAGCATTTTTATTAAATTAGCGGTTTAGGTACAAAAAAATCTGTTTTAAATATCCAACATTATCTTGCCACCCATAAGACGTCTCTCAATGTTCGAGAATGTTTGTTGGTTGGGCACCTGCCTATTAGGAAAACTCTCACGATACACCTTCACACTTTGTCGACAGTTTCCTTAGCAGAAACCCAACATTATGATGCCAGTTCTGAATTTATATATACCATGATTAATGAACGATAATTAATAAAGAATATTCCCTCGACGACATAAAATTCAAATTTTAACTTGACAGCAGTGACATTTTATTGCATCGCCAACATAAAAAAACAATGCCTACTAGTATAGTTGTATGGGTAGCAAGATAATGTTGGACATTTAAAAAATATTTTTTTTTTCCAAAACCGCTAATTTAATAAAAATTCTATAAGAGACCAAAAAACTTTCAAATGGTATCACCTATCAAATAAAAAATAGCTGTTATTATTGCATCAAAGGAAAAAAGTTATGAACGGATATTATCGCCGTAGGTACATCAATTAGGAACAAAAATTTAATATTTTTTCTGTGTAACGTAAGATAGCTATGTATAAAGGCAAACTTGGCTATTATATACTCCCTTAACAAAGCCTATATGAATCAAATCTTGGCAATATTACATAAAATTCGATCTATTTTATAACTTTATTGATATTTTTTATAAAAGTACAATATATTAAACATTTCAACCACTTGTAATTATCACTGTAAATATTATACTACATAAGGAAATAAACATAGTTCGTATAAGTATGGTTTTATTGTTATCATTAAGCGTCATCAAAATATGTTTACCCTCCCATGTCGACGCCAGTTTCCTTTGTAGACGTCGAAAATATCTTGAAGCTTTGAAGTCCCGAGGCGGAAAAGGAAAGGTAAATGTTTGATATAGTAATCGGGAATCATCAAGTGTAATTCTGCCCCTTATGTTCCTCTGTATGATTCACAATTTCGTAAGATACTTAAATATTCCCTGGCAAACAGTAAATAGAAAATAAGCTGAAAATATTTCAGGGTTCTGAGCTACAGTCGGAACCCTTTCAGATAAGAGAGTGTTATTCCCAATCTTGCTATTTAGACTTTGAAATTTTGATGCGAAAATTATACGAGCCCAGCGGAAAATTTCGAAACTGCTCCATGGCAGCCAAACAAAATTATCGAGCTTTAACGAGTTTTTGTAAATGCCTATGATAACAAATATAAACTTGAGTTCTCCAGATGTTTGTCTAAATCCTTGTTAGTTTTATTATTATTATTATTTTTCTATTTTACTATTCAACGGATATGGTAGTTATAATTTCGTATAGCCGTGGGATCATAAGTAACTCAGTAATATGTTTCTGGAAAACTGAGGATAATTTTGTAAAATTATTGTCTGTAAAACAAAATATTTGGAGGAGATATATCATCGTGCGAACTATTTTTAAATTAAATTCTTGTCAATATCAGTCAAAGTAAAGTCAAATAATTATAGTGACAACCTACAAAACTGAAGAGTTTGTTGTTAGTTTGCCAAGTTCGTCAGGTCTGAGGTACTGAGGTACCGTACGGGAGGCAACTCACCTAGTAGTTGTAAGGTTTTGGTGCAAAAAACGAAGGGAGGCAACTAGCGTGTTTGCCCAGGCACGGGGGAAAAATTTAATAAAGTCAACAAGGCACAAACATTCATCATCATAATTCATCACAACTCAAAATCACATTATTCTCTAATCTTACCTTATTCTTAGGCCAATTCTTAAGCCAAGGGATGACCAATGATCCTTAAACGAGATGAAATTAACGCAAAATAATAATAATAATAATGTTCAAGTGTTAAGAGATAAAATAATAAAATACTACTGTATTATTTAAGGCTTTTTTTATAAAATAAATTAATTCCTCATAACTGAAACTATGGATTATTATACTGCTGTGAAACATCGGATCCGAAAAAACCCTCAATCTATTTGTAACTCTAAAAAACATGGGAGTTAAATTGGGTCGAGGCGTGAGACGTGAATATCTATTTCTTTGACTTTCCTTTAGAGTAGCTGAATTTCATTGGTTTATCACCAACATTTGATATCCCATCAGTCCCGAATCTCTTCCCTTTTATATTTGCCGTATATTGAGATTTTATTGTTTAGTAGAAATAAAATGTTGAATTCAGAGTCCTACCCAGAATTTTCAATTTCGTCGGAGAAATATTTACATACATCATAGTTGCGGTGAACATAAAACAAACAGGCATATATTAATATACGACTTGATAACATAATGTTTATTGCTGATTAATTTACGGCGTTTTTTCATATTTTATACTGTGCCGCGATAGAGAGAAAGGCTAGTTTTTGTCTGGAATTTTATTGCTGTAGAATTTCAATCACGATAACTAGTGAGATATTCCAAATTGAGACACTGGTCCAAAATCAGACATGTATACAGATTTGATTTGGACATAAGAATTTAGTCAAATTTGGATTTGGGTTTTTATATTTCCAGACCCATCGGTGATGATTTGATTAAACTCTTTTTAAAAGTTAATATCATTACCGGCCGAAACTAATAATTTTCCGCCATATGTGCCTCAGTTTAGATCATCTCAGCAGTGTTTTGACCTTGATCTCTTAATAGAACAGCAAAATTTGGAAGTAAAGTCGCTTAGTTTTCGAGAAAAAAAAATCTTGCGTAGAAACAAACCGGACTAGGTACGATTCATTAATTAGGTGATTGTGTACACTAAACTACGATTAAGACATTTTTTTATGGTAAGGATTTTTTTTATTTCGAAAAAACTAAATAAAAATAAACTAAAAAAAAAACTAAATAAAAAAATATGTTTCTGTGAAACGTGTCTGCGAAGCAAATCAAGCCAATAAATGAAAAAAGTTTTTAAAATCATAATTTTTCATGTGCGAATGATAGTAATTCGCTCTTGCGCGGGTAAAGGGGTATAAGTCTAAATTTACTGTTTTTAGATAATGACTAATTAAAGTCTTGTTAAACTTTCTGTTTATATTTGACAATTTTCCATAAGAGAAACGAAAGAATTACCAATGTCAATACTTTTATTTGTCCACAAATAATTGAAACATATACATCACTGTTGTACATAAGTGAACATTTAAAGAAAAAAAAAGTTATATCCTTTTACACAAAATTATTTTCCAATAATCTCCCTTTACTCAATTTCTTCATCTGCTATCTCGTCAATATCCGGATACACTTCCTCCAGATTTTGTTCAGTCGGTAAGTTTCGATAGAAATCATGAAATAGTTCATCAACATAAGGTAAAAGTTGCAATAAGTTCTTCTTCTTTTCTTCGGTAATTGGGTGTGGATACTTGCATTTCGGGATTTGTGGGATAGCGAATTGGTTTCTTTTGACGAAACTCATCGTTTTGAATCCATCATTCTTATTGTGTGTGGTCTTATAGCAAAATATTCCAAATTTTTTGTCATAGCGTAGCCACTTAACGTCTTTCCATAAAAAGCGATCACCGTTCTCATCTAGTTTTCTAACTTGAAAACACTTTTTTAAGAGAGAGGCGAAATCAAATAAATCTTCTTTTTGCATCTCAATGACCTTAAAATTATTTTTGTTGCCACATGATCTCACGAGCTTCATCCAGTCCCGGGGATGTTCCATTTTTCCTCCGTATTTTTTCTCCTTTTTTTCTATTGTGGAATGGTCAGTATCGCACTCCATTCTCGTATGACCAGGAATGAGAAACTTATGATCTACAGTTTCTAAATGAGATTGTTGCATTAAAACCAGAAACATAGCAACCATATGGGAATTTTTGTTTTGACCACCACATGTATCGGAGTATAAGGTAATGTGTTTAATACTAGGTGGTAGAGTTAACAGCACTTTATACAAACAAGATGCAATCTCGTTAGCGCCCCTACTTGCCATTGCTTCGTGCCACATACAACAAACTGTTTCGGCATTGGTACAGTCACGCAGGGTTAAGTTATAAGTCCATAACTGTCTTTTATAAAAGGCAACAGAGGTCGTAAGGTCAGAAGTGGGTAGACATTGTTGTAGATCGAATGTGAATAACAGTTTAGCATCAGATTTCTTAGATTCGTCTTTATCTAGTCTTTTTGCCTCATACGCATTTTCAGCTTCTTCTTGATGTCTCTCTAATTCTATTCTCAATGCATCTCTTTTTTCCATATTTTTTTCTTTCGAAATAAGACTATTCAATTTGTCACAATTCTGGCAAGTATTACTGTATTTTTTTACACCAATATTTAATTGATGAAACACCAACTCATATATTTTTCTACTTACATGTTGCCTTGGAGCTATCCAAACTTTATACTCTTCATAGAGCTTTGAAAGTGTATAAAATGATGGCAAAAAACGTTTCTCTCCAGTTTTTTTCCTACAATAATGACTCTCGTAAGTAGGTATCGACAATATGTGCGTTTTAACTAAATCTAATGTTTTGAAATTAGGCTAGCAGTTAATGCTATCCTTTTGTTGAAGTCGCCTTGTAACCAGTAATCATCAAATATTTGTTTTTGAGTGTCATAATCAACCTTTGTCATACAGCCTTTACGACATTTTTCCAGTCTTAGAAATTCCCTCTTTTTTACAGTTTTACCTTTGGATGTCGTATATTCTTTTCCAAAATTTCTACATTCTTTTCTGCTTTTTCGTATTTCCCTTGTTTCACCTCTCACAACTTTTGGGCCCCGTTTCCGTTTTATTGGGATTTTATTTCCATTTTCCGTAGAAACCGGATTAGCTCTAGTGTTCTTTATAATTTTATCTCGAATGGTTCTCAAACTCTGATCTTCAGAATCTGTAGATTCAGGAGTATAATGAGGATCTAGGTCACTGTCATCGATGTCTTCTTCCATATCGATGAAATCAGAGCAGGGTATTGATCTGGCAGGACTGGATGCTAAAAAGTTTATTTTTATATTGATAATTATAAAAACTTATTTGAGATAGTAAAAACACATACTTCTAGTGGAAGATGGAAATGAAATATCATTTTTATCATTCACGCAACTGCCAGTTTTCAGCGAAGTTCTAGATACATCGGGGAACACACCACTGGAAAATATGTACTTAAAAGTTTATACTTAAAAATTTTAAAACATATACCTACCTTTTTCACTGCCAGGAATTACAGAGTCCGCCTCTGTTCTTAACTGGTCGGAGATATGTAACTCTGTAAAATAGTTATTTTCCTTAAATACAATATCCGTCTTTAATAATAGTCAAATATAATACTCACTTTTAGCCTTTTTATCGGCTGACTCGGCTTGTGACCGCAAATTCGAAATAAACTGCCTTCGTATGGACGGCATAACCACACTTAAATTAAATTCTCTTTAATACAATTCAATCTTCCTATTCTGCACACAGTACAGTATGTTATAGTACGATACACCTTGCAGTTATTCACCTTGTCTCTTAGGATACACTTTGTTATTATTTATTTATGTTTTCCACAAGTAACTAGTCAATTATTTTAACAGACATAACACATGGTAAAAACAGGTGTTCATTAAAATCAAAATGTGTGAATAGGTTAAGTCGCGATATTGTATCGAGTAAATAGGAGTAATTCGATTTATCTCCCTTTACTCACTAAATACTAATAGTGTGTATGGGGATAAGTAAACTTAACTCCATGAACACAATATTTTTGTTTTAATACCTTCTCTCAGAATTGGTTTAACGCATATGATATATTGTTTTGAGTTATACCCTTTTACACAATAGAAATTAATGAAACTAAAAACTTCGGAATGAAGTTATCTCACTTTGTACATTTTCAGACTTATACCCCTTTACCCGCGCAGGAGCGGTATGTCGTCAGCGATTTTTTTAAAGTGGCCATATTCTGGCGCGCCCGCGTATACACACTACTTACCGCCTCGACTGCCGAATATTAAGCTTGTAGAGGAGCGAAATCCTTGTAGAGAAATTCTTGTAGAGAAATTAAGCTTGTAGAGGAGAGGAGCGAAAGCTTGTAGAGAAATTCTTCGCAGCATGTATGTAAAAATTTCCATAAATAAAAAAGTTTGTCGCTTATCGAAAATATAAATACACCAGAAAGGAAGTATTAAATTAATTGTTATTTAAATAAAATAATAATCAACATTCAGTAATTATAATGACACTGTTGGAAGTGCCTAATTCTATACTCGAATTTAAAAAAATGAGGCTGATAGCTTACGTAGATCTGATGTAAAAAACACGGTTTTTAAAAATCTGTGATTTTTTTCATTTTTTCGACATAAAAAATTGTAACGTAAATAAATTCCGTTCCGTTTTATGGCTAATGTTTGAATTCCTATTTCAAATATTTGAAATAAAACCGCGCGAACTTGTAGAAATTTACGGCGACTCACCGTCTACCGTTATCCCTACCTTTCCGTCCCGCTAAATGTCGCGTTCTCCTAGCAAGCACATTTATACGCGATATCCGCAAAAATCTTTTTTCTTTCTGCCGACCTGCTTGCTTGAGCCTGTTGACCGTGGCTTACGTTCGCGAAGATATATTTTCGGTGTTTTAGTGTAGTGATCCTTAATTACCAGGTCTGAAATATTTTATTATTATTAATGTATATGTGTGAGTGTTCTACAGCTGGGCCAAGTAATTAAAGGATTTCCGAAGGGGAATTAAGATGTAATTCGACCATTTTTTGCTTAAGTGCAAACCTTAAAATAGGTGTTATGCCATATTAAACTTTACGGTTTAAACACTAGCAACCCCTTGGAAGGAACTGTGGGCACAAAAGCCACTTCTATATTTAAATTTGAATCGTACGTTATCGTTCGATTTTATACTACTTACCTGGTAATTAAGAATCAAATATACTGTTTTACCGAATAGTAGCATACTTTTAGTTTATTTAGAAGATATTACTTCGACGGCGTAGGCCATAGGTATTTATTTATCTTTTGCATCGGCAAAAAGCAGCATTTATTTCAATTTTTTATTTTTTATTTAATCGTATACTGAAAATTTGCATACCACATTCCTGTCTTGATAACATTATTTTTTTACTTTGATAAAGTCTAATCTCAATTTTTGGGAATTTAATCAAAATTTACTTATATAACAAAATTTTTTTATATAATTAAAACTCATATTTTTGAACTATTAATCTAGTTATTTTATTTAAATTCATTTTAGTATAAATTTCACTCTTGATATCCGGTTCAAGCGGGAATTTATACATATTTTTTTCTTCCAAATTTGTAAAAGCTGATACTGGTAAATTTTCCTTCAACACCCTGATGACCGAGAATAAATTCCTTTGGTGAGCAGAACAGACCATTATTACCTATTCCTGAACGTCAGACTGGAAGATATCTCCTCCTGCAGCCGGCACATTCCAGCCATTGCGGTATACATCGCCCTTAGAGGCTACGTCTCAGCTCAGCTTGACCACCAAGCCGAAGCTTCAGCCTAGGATCCTAGGAGGCCAAGCTCATTCACAAGGGGATCTCCAGAGAAGCGAAAACATATTTTTGAATAATTAATTGCCCCTAGGAATTACCAGGTCTTAAAGAATATTTCCACTTTACTTTTACCAAGGTTTACAATTCACTTTTGTTGTAAATGATAAATTGCTCGACTTGACCTTATGTCAAGAGTGAACATTTTTTTATTGTTTTAACCTTAAGCCCTTCAGGCTACTTAATAAAGTAGAGTCATTTTAACGCCCCTCAGGCTACCCAATTGTAAATTTTAATTTTAATTTAAGAATTACTGTGAACCATCACCAACTGGTATTATAAATATTTTTGTAATATATTGTTTTAAAAAAATCTTTTATCTTTTGTTTCTCTGGGGAAAGTCTGAGTCACAAGAGGGGTCACAGCTGATAATTATTGGCTGATCATTTCTGCGGTCTTCTGTACTAAACTGCTGTTCAAAATTATCGCACCACGTTAATATTTGCTAAAATTTGAGGTCTCATAACTTTTTTACTTTTAGTCTACTACTCTACTTAATTTTTTTAGAATACTGTAGATAAAACGACTAATTTCAACTTGCATGTCCAGTCTTTTGTTAACTGAGGACGGTTTAGGTATTATACAGGGCTAACTAAAAGGTTGTTATATTACCCTAATTTTAAAACACTCGGTGGAATAATTTTGTAACCAAATTCTTTAAAAGTACCAATTTTTGTTAAGAACCATTCCTTTCCTACAATTTGTTTTTTGGTCCATGTCTTTAGATACATTGGTTCATTTTTAAGAGCAAAATGAATTTGTCACCAACAGTTTACTGTTAATTTACTCTGCTGTTACAAGTGATGTAAAACGTAGGCGGCGTATGTCAACCAAAAAACAATGATTGGATGTATGCAATCTCATTTTGACACATTTTTAAAAACAATACGGTGTTGAGTAATATTCAGCAATTTAAAATAATGAATCGTGTGAGACATTTGATAGCATTGGAATGTGTAAGAGCGCAAACTTTGGTTGAAGAGGGTAGAAGTATGCGATATGTCTCTCGAATTCTGGGTGTTAACCATTCGACAATAAGTCGAATGTTAGAACGTCACAGGGCAACTGGTTCTCACTCCAGGAGACATGGGCAGGGTAGAAAAAGGGCGACGAATGTTAGGGATGACCATTTTCTCCGCCAAAATGCTTTAAGAAATCGGACAGTAACAAGTTCGCAATTGAAGAGTGAACTTGAGATGGTTAGAAATGTTCAAGTTTCTGCTCTTACTGTAAGGAGAAGACTAAGGGAGGCAGGCTTGATCAGTAGAAGGCCCATAAAGACATCAGAACTTACCAGAGCTCAGAAGGTAGCTCGATTACGATTTGCACGAGCACATGAAAATTGGACTATCGATGACTGGAGGAACGTCCTATTCTCCGATGAAAGAAGAATGAGCCTAAAAACTTGTGATGGGCGGCAACGTGTGTATAGAAGACAAGGGGAAAGGGAAGCTGCCTTCAATTTCGTTCTAAACGAACCCTTTGGTCGTGGCTCCAAAATGTTTTGGGCGGGTATTTCTTTCGATGGCCGTACGGAGTTAGTCCCTATTCATGCAAGGGCAATGAATGCGGAATACTACGTAGAGAACATTCTCCAGGAGCATGTAATGCCCTATGCTCGGTTTATTGGTCCTGATTTCATATTCATGCAAGATAATGCAAGACCACATGTAGCAAGAATTTGTGTTGACTACTTGAATGAAGTCCATATTGATATTATGAACTGGCCAGCACGAAGTCCGGATTTAAATCCCATCGAACACCTATGGGACATCATTAAGAGAGCAGTGAGACGACGTCTACCAGCCCCACAGAACCTTCAAAAGCTGGAACAGGTTACTCTTCATGAGTGGGATAATATTCCTCAACCCGTCATTCAAAACCTCATTAGAAGTATGCCACGGCGGATTCAGGCTGTAATCCGAGCTAGAGGTGGCAACACAGCCTACTAGGGATCAGCTCAATTTTATTTCTTTGTTTTCCTTTGTTTTCTTGTTAATTAAAAAATGTTTCTTCTCATCCTGAAAGTTTTTTCAATTGATTTCTGTATGGTGCGATCATTTTGAACCAATGCATCTAAAGACATGGGCCAAAAAACAAAATGTAGGAAAGGAATGGTTCTTAACAAAAATTGGTATTTTTAAAGAATTTGGTTACGAAATTATTCCACAGAGTGTTTTGAAATTAGGGTTATATAACAACCTTAGCCCTGTATAATACCTAAACCGTCCTCAGTTAACAAAAGACTGGATATGCATGTTGAAATTAGTCGTTTTATCTACAGTATTCTAAAAAAATTATCAAAATTGGACTAAAAGTAAAAAAGTTATGAAACCTCAAATTTTAGCAAATATTAACGTAGTGTGATAATTTTGAACAGCAGTTTATTTAAATACTCTGACCTGGCGTCCAAGTATTTTTATACAAAATTTTAAGTAGGAGTAGATCAAGCCGGTCATTGTCAAGCTGTGATTTCTCTGGTGATATATCTAAAGGTATCTATTTGCAAGTATCTAGCAAATCCGCTTATCCACGACCTCCGTATTTAACTGAGTAGCCGATAGGCAACAACAAAAAATTCATTACGTCACATCTCCTGGATGAGAGGCCCTTTAATTAAGGTAATCTAATTAAAGAGGAGAGGTGTTACAAAAGTCCTGTACTACAAAAAAATGTCGTAAATACCAATTCTAACGTTCAAATCATTGTTAAATACTTGATAAAGTTGACTGATACAAAAATCACTATGTACGCTTTTTAAGTAGATTGAATTTACAGCAAAATGAGAATAATTTGGTCTAGGTAGAGCCATATTCTTGTGTCTCATATTCGATATGATATTCTTATATCGAATAACTATTTCTGGCTATTAGCTCTCTAACTATTTCTATATAATTACATCATTATTACAACCAAATAAATAGAATGCATGGAATTTGCACGAAATAGGGTGAAGAATATCCATACAGGGAAATACTTAATAGATAGGTACGCATAATTTCCTATTCTTATTTGATATAAAACAAAGAGTACCGTATAAAATGGTAAAACTATTAAACTTAAAATGCTTGACAATCCTACATGTATATTTTAGAGAATCAGCGAAGGATTTTCTACCTTTCCTAGTAAAAAGCCCATAAAGTTCCTCCTCATTTCTCATGCGGACTATTCCATCGACTTACTGCCTTGGATGTCTTACCATAAGCAAAGTCATGTACACGAATGCAGGAATGAGATATACAGTAAGCAGGAATACCAAGTAAGTGTATTGAATCCAAAATCCCCTTTCTTATGAACTACTGTGGCGGACATAAAATCCGAAAGAACATATTCCCAGTCGAATTTTTTATATGCCTGTTTTTACAGGCCCATGTTTACATATACAGGGAGGGATTTCCCTCTCAGTAATGAGAGGTTTGAAAAAGAAAAAGTATTAATTAAAGATATAGCTGTGAGTAATGGTTATCCTAGAGATATAGTTGAAAAACTAATTAGAAAGCGTAAATTTAAGGACACACTTCGTAATTCTACGACCTTTCAAAAGGATATAGACATCAAAATATGTATCCATCCCGTACGAACCCCGGTTTACTCGTAGTTTTAGTAAGGTCTTCAAAAACCTGGGTATAACAACGATTCATTCGTCGAGTAATAAATTACAACAACTTTTAGACAATCCAAAGGATAAAATTGTTCCAAATGAAAGGTCAGGGATTTACGAAATTAGTTGTAATGATTGTGATCGAAAATATCTTGGACAAACGAGACGATCAATTAACACCATATTTAAAGAGCATATGGCTGATCTAAAATATGGAAGAACAGATAAGTCTAGTGTTGCACAACATGCTTTTGACAACAATCATAAAATAGATATTAGTAATTTAAGATTAGTTAGAAATGTGACCAATAATAGACAGTTGGATGCATTTGAGAGCATAGAAATTGTAAAATGTAAAAGTAGTATGAATAGCGACAAGGGACCTATACCGTATAGCCCGCTTTACGCGTTGCTTAGCAACCGATCATTGAAGCGTGATTAGTCACGCGTAAATTTCACGGTGATATCATTAGTGACGTCACCATGAAAATAGTATAAATATGGTAGATTTTGTAGTTTAAGATTAGTTTTAATCGTCTCCGGATGATGCCAACTTGGTTGGCGAAACGCGCGTCGAGCAAAGTAAAAGTGTTGGTTGGTGTTTGTGAAAACTACTCCGAGTGTTATCAGTATATTTGTTGTTCTGTTACAATTTATGTAAAAATAATCTTATCAAACACAATTCGTACTGCGAAATAATAGAGGTTATACATGTTGACAGCTGACAGGATATAAAACCGACATTCTTTGTAATTTTTCGACAACCAATTATTTTGAACTATCTACATATAGTATTACTACGGATTATCATTTATATATATTTCCACACATGTAATTCTATAAAGAAATTAGAACATGCTCGAAATGTCAACGTCATTTATGTGCATTTTTTGATATTTTTTAATGGTTTTATTTTTATCTATTGGCATACCTGTTAATTATGTTAGCAATGATCTTTAAACATAGCAAAGAGCTGTATTAAAAAAGAATAGAAATTTAGACTTAAATAGTTATAAAAAATAAATGGGCACAACAATTAAGTTGAAAATGGTACAAAGTATTCCAAAATACATAATAACTTCATCAGGATTCTCCTGTTCGCAGTTGTCTTATCTACTGCATGATACGGCGCTACTGAATATTTTCAGCAACGCTTTTAACTTTTTAACAGCTGAGTATAATGAGTCCCTAGGGACTATTCATTTAAAAAGGGACCAAGGGAACACTGCTCTTTCTGTTATATGCCTATGCCGTAGTAATCAATTATTCATAAGTTCATACTCATAAGGCTTCATCAGCTAGACACTATTCATATCTTATATAAGTGAACGTGAAACAATACGCACAGTATGATATATCGGAAAATGATGGAATGAATTATAGATGAAATGTTTTCGATTAATGTGAGGAACTTTTTTTTAGAGGAACTATATTTAAATTATAATATGTCTTAATAATTGAACCAGAGAAAGTAAGTAACAGATTTAAGTATCCTAACGATATTCGAGAGCAATTTTGTAATAAAAATGTTCCTAAACCATTTTTACAAAGTAACAGGAATTGCTAAAATGCACAAAAGGAATTTTCCATTCTCCTCCAGAACTTGTGGAGGCAAAATAAACTGACCCATTAAAGTTATGTCTAAAAAATTCAAAGCCAAATGCGAATGTGAATATAAATATTCCATGGAGTAAAGAAACATTATTTTTCGGAAAATATTGTAAAAGCCTTACTTCCTAGAGCTTTGTTCAAAGAAGAACAGAATCATATACCCATTATTATTGCTCAATGTTGGTCAATGCTTGCAACTAAACACGATATAGATATATCTAATTATTCAAAACTGTACAATAACCCAGAAATATCTAGTAGAAGTTCATGAAGAGTTTAAGAATCTTGAGCAGAAGGAAGATGGAATATAATAAAATTCCTCCAAAAATAGTGTCCGCCAAAGAGCGAATGAAATTTTGTTGCCATGACTCTGGACATACCAAATTAACTATGAAGATTTTCACACAACATATTGTTCTGGTTTCAAGCATACCCAAGTAGTCCTAAATTTTCCGGTATAGTTATTAGTTGGCTTGAGAAGAGGTAAAACTGTATTGTAGTTTATTAACAAATCTTAGCCATAGTCTTAAACCACGAGCATACAACAATAAAGCTATTTAAATATATCGCTTTACAAAATACATCGAAATATTATTTCTACTCTAAATTTTATTAGATATCTTGCGTTTCTTAATCTGCTTCTTGATACTGATTCCTTATAATAGTCCAGCAGTAGTCGGCCAACATCTCAGAACCCCATTTTCTCTGATATCTCTTCCCAATATTAATAATACTGGTAAAATATATCCGCGTGTTCGTCACTTACTGCAACACAATTTTCCGGAAAATAATCTAGATGTGAATCCAGGAAATTAATTTTCAATGACATCAGGAAACAAGTTGCCCAACAAGATATCTGTAGCTTTCACTGCACTTTTGTTCTCCAGAAAATGCAATGCAATCAAATTTTAAAGGAAATTCAGGCATATTTTTCTTTAGTTTCAAGGATGAATTAAATTTCACGTCTCCGAAAAGGTTTCCACAAAAATTCCCGCTTTAATTTTCACATCACTAACTCTAGGAAATTGTTCCTTTTAGACAAAAGCATGGCCTTCCTTGTCCATAGCTTCTACATTTTATGTGAAGTGGTGGTAGTAGAATTTTATCTGGAGCAACTAATGGTATGTAAGAAACATTTTTCCTTCCTGTATCTAAAGACTAATTAAAATCCGGGCTCTAAAGAAAATATGACCACCAAGACGGTCACATTTTCTTCTTGTAATGCTGTGATCGTGCTCGACTGTCCGATTCACAGAGTACAACAGAGGACAACAATTTAGTTGCATACCAAGCAAGATCGGGACAACTTTTAAATCCCCACAAATTTGATATTTGTATCTCGCGTGATATAAAGTCTGTAGAGGCAATTTTAAATAACTATATGTATTAAAGTAAAAACATAATATATCCCGCCAAAAGAGCCGCATGAAAGCAAGGATTGCCTACGAGCAGGAAAAGCGGGAAGTCGAGATATCACCCGCATACTCAACAGCCATTGATTTAAAATTAGTAACCGGTAAAAGAACTATCAAATTGGTATAAAATTGTAGTGAATAAACATTAAAATCGTAGTTGGTACTCTGCCTTCACTACTGGCCTTTATCTCAGTCCCCTGCTACCCAGTCTAGTGCCATTTGAACCAGGAGAAACCAAGAGAAGAAACCAAGTAGCAGGAACAACAGCCATTATATAATTAAACATTCTCATCATACTGTTCCTTCAAATTTGGCTAGGTAGATGCATTACCTAACAATATGTTTCCTTCATGTGCACCACACGACTAACTGGGCCTGATGATAACTGTTTTCCATTATTCAGTATCACCGTTTTAAGACTGGCTTTTGATGAATCGATTGAGTCTTCAATCTTTTGAATCATAGTCTGTATCAAAAAACAACCATTAAACCTTCAATGTCCTTACAAGCTGCCAAGTTGTTCTCAATGTTAAGTTTTTTTGTCTACTTTGGTACACATAAAACCTTACTTTGTTGTGGAGTAAATTCCACTACTGCACTCGAGATGCCGATAGCTCTGCTTTATCATTAGACAAATCCACATCCCTTATGAGATCACGTAATTCGTTTTGATTAATTTTGTGGAGCTCTTTACCGCAGAGTTCAGGAAAATCGGGGTTTTTCAAAGAGGATGGCTGGAAGGAATCATCTATCACTTGAACTGATCTGTTCATCATCAGTATAGATCGCGTATTTCTCAGCTGGATCAGGGATAGCTAACTCATCACTATGAGGTATCGGGCGCATGGCACATTGTAGGTTTGGATATTGTATTGAGGAGTTTTTCTTCTTGGTGAAGCCTTTTCCGATAGGCGTCAAATAAAATAGCAATCACTTGAGACTAACTGACAATTCACAATTTACTCAGATGTACATTAGTCGATAACAGCCTCGAAGACTCCCTTTTGCGAAACAACATGAGGTGACTACTATACAGGAAATGTTAGAAGATGGCGTTATAGAGGAGTCAATCAGTCCTTGGTCATCACCTGTGGTATTAGTAACGAAGAAGGATGGTTCTACGAGGTTCGGTGTTGATTATAGAAAACTGAATGACGCAACGAAATAAGAGTTACCCTTTGCCACGTATCGACGACACCTTGGCTGAATCTAGATGGGTTTCAACGATAGATTTGAACAGCGGATACTGGCAGGTGGCACTCCATAAGGATGATAAAGAAAAAACCGCATTTACAGCCGAAAATGTTCTGTACCAGTTTAATGTCATGCCATTTGGATTATGTAATGCGCCAGCCATCTTCGAGCGACTTATGGAGTTAGTTCTAAGAGGATTGACTTGGAAAACATGCATGATTTATTTGGATGGCGTTATGGTTATAGGCAAGATTTTCGATGAACATTTGTCAAATTTGAAAGAAGTTTTCTTCGGGCTCGGTAACGCACGTATTCAGCTGAACGCAAAGAAATGTACCCTATTTCAAGAAAAAGTAAATTTCCTCGGACATGTAATTTCTTCTAAAGGTATAGAAACCGATCCAAAGAAAGTAGAAGCTGTTCGAGATTGGCAATCCCCAAAGACTAAACAAGAAGTCAGAAGTTTCCTCGGGCTCCGTAGATTTGACGATTCAAATATATATATATCGACGATTTGTTAATGATTTTGGAAAAATTGCGAAGCCACTGCATCAGTTAACTAAGAAGGCAGCTCCATTCGAATGGACTCCTGAATGCCAACAGTCTTTGAAAGGACTGAAACATCGACTACTTACAGCTTCCATTTTGTCATAACCAGTAGATGATGGCATATTTATTAATTTATTAATTGTTATTTATAAACTGAACATTAAAGGAATATTTCATTTGATAATGCAATTCTTCAAAGTAACAACCAGGTATAGAGCATGTATCTTTTATAATTATTGTGGATTAGCATAACAAAATATACAAGATGCAGCTATTTTGATTCGCGATACATTTTAGATATAAGCCAGTGCTGTTATGCTGCCTTTTATAGCATCTCTTAACAGAAAAAAATATTCCAGATCTACAAACTATAAAAATGATGTGAATATTGCTCATAATTATTATTAAAACATAGTGTGTTGCCTCATAGAGTACAGCTTAATATAATGTAATTGCAACCAGCTTAATTGGGGAGCCTTTCAGATTTTTTGGCTCATCCGGCTGACTTGCATAATTTTTAAATTAAACCACTTTGCTATTGTTCCCGTATCCTTCAACAAACATACAAAACCGCTGTTCTGTTTTTTAAAAACTATTAAAAAATGCACTTTTGGAAACAAATGCATCTACTACCAACGGCGAACGTACCTTATCCTTTTCACTGCATCTTTATTACACAGCTTTACGAGACAAAAGGGAAACATTGTAGTTCGTTCGAATTATTTTTCAGCGCGGGAGTAATTTTAACGCTGCCGTTATCACAATTTATCTAAATTACTGCAGTCTAAAGCCTGTTGTTCCAGCTTTAAATTAATTTTCCCAGTTTTTAACGGTTATATAAGAAGTAACGCCCTACATTTATTTTGTTTGATAAATGCTTAACTTGGAGGGTATATCTAAATAAGTCCAGTGGAGAGTGGTATAGTCCGGCGTATTAGAACGTAAATATGCACAAGAGGTTAAGAGCAATTTCTCTTTTACGTCGTGTCAGTCAGGACCTAAGGACCATATTCCGAATGTGTAGTCCCACAAAATACAATGTGGCCTACTAAGAATGGACGCCGGCTGTATCTCAGGAGCTACTTATCGTATAATTTTGGGTGACAATACTAATAAGTAAATCAGTCAAGGGTAATCGCTGGAAATTATTTTCAAATTTGAAAAATGGCCGCAGTTTACAGTTTAGAGAGAAATTTCTTTAAAAAATACTTTATTGTCCAAATAACTCTAAAACTAAAAAAAAATACGTAAAAAATTACATAGTACAAAAATGTAGGTTTTTTTCTACACATTTTTTTTTCTATTTTTGTAGGATAAAGATTAATGAAGATAAAATTATTAGAATTTTCTATATATAGCGCGCGGATCACCCCTCCTGAGCCTTTTAACCCTTTACCTTTAGAATATTATGGGTTTGGGCATATTGAAATGTATATGGTCTTGAATTTACCTGTAAAATGGTTGTTGTTGCTTTAAAATTAAGGGTTATAATTAAAAAATCAATCGCATTTTTTCGTATTATAATTTTTTTTCCATTCTACATAATTTTGGAGTTTCATAATAGATCATATTTGTGTGTATCGTGTATAGACATAGACAAACATAAATATAAAACTGATACAATATTTTGGTTTACTTTTTTTGATAATTTAGGGGGTAGTTTTTAAGGCTTGATAATTTGGAATACGTTGTAAATCATGTTCGAAAACATGAAAGAAGCGTTAGTATACATAATTAAATAAGATGTGGATCCATCCATAAAATGCTTAAACCTGCATTCCTTATTTTTTTTCAAGAAGGGGTCATTTTCACCCTTTAAAAGCAAAAAGCACAAGTCGGGCATATCACCTTTGAGGTTAAGGGTAAGATAAGCTTAATTTGGCCCTATCTCATCCATGAGTCTATTTCGCACTCATAAAATAAAGTCGTGCGAGAAGGTTAAACTTGCTTCTCTTAAAATAAGGGTAACTCTGGTTTGGGTTAACGGTATTAAACAAATTTATTTATTACAATAGCAATATTTCAAATACCTCTTCATGGGCATATTTTCGAGAAAACTCCCATTATCTGATTTGCTAAAACAACTGCGCCCTCTAGCGGTCATTTATGGAACTTGAAAATAATTTCCAGCGATTTCCCTTGGCCGATTTACTTGTTAGAATTATTTTCCCAAAGTTATGCGATAGGTAGTTTCTGAGATCCATTTGTAACGCTAACCTCGTCGGGTCGGCAGGTACGCTAACGGTCAAGAGTAGTTAGATGGGCTGCATTTTAACGAAAACTCACCAGGAACAATCGACAACGTTTATTTGATATTAAAGCATGAGATGAGTAATGGTTAACAAATGTTACAGAATGTTGTAGAATGTTATAGCTAGTTACCGCATTATATAACGTTGTCTAGGTCAGTATGTATACACCTACAATAGGTGCATTAAGTCGGCCTTGATCTAATGAATGTCTTAGTCGGCATTTTACTGAATATATTTATAACGCGTGAACTAGTTTACTTTGGAATAATAACAAATAATAAATATTGAATGAATGATATTGAATAACAAATAAGATATTGAGAGCACGTGTGGCCGTTATGGTACTACACATTCTTAGTTGGCCACCCTCTACTTTGCGCGAGTGTACAGAAATTAAAAGTGACTGATCCGATAGGCTTCCATTTTTAATATGGTCCTTAGGTCCATACTGACGATGATGGAAAAGATAAATCGATTTTAACCTCTTGTGAATCATCCTTATGAATTTAGGTTATAATACGCCGGACTAAAATGGCGAAGAAGAGGAAAGAAAACGGAAATGGCGGAAATTGTTAGAATAAAGCAAAAAAGCAATTGGATGGTATGTTTAAAATTATACAAGCATTCTTTTTTTGCCCGATCAAAGCCATTAATTAAAAACCTTTTAAAAACAGTAATGAAGTAGCGTCTTGATATGTTGCAGGTAAAACAAGTTTCCCAAAACATTTGTACAGTTCGTACTATATGTATGTATAGTTGTACGACCGGCAACCCTGATTTACACAATGTTTTTCATTGGCGTAGACATTTTTTTTCTTAGGGGGGTGAAAGTAGAAGGTTTTTATATGCATATTTTCAACACCACAGCTGATATTGAATGCAAGTTTCCACACCACTCATGAAGTATTGCTTTCAGCGCGTTACCATTTTTTAGTGGGTGGTTCGCCAGTAGCCATATTTCCCACAAGTAACAAAAATAAATATGTACAAAACAGCTAAGTAGTCGAGAAAAATAAACTTTAAAACGGAAAAATAAAATAAATATACTTGCGCTTGAAATACAATCATATTTATTGTGTAAGTAGGTACCTACCTAATCTACCAAATCGTTAACACTCAACAAAGACAAGGATTATAAACAGACAAGCTTTGACAGAGATCAGAGCTTGTTTGTTAATGGGTACCTACATAACTAAACCGAGACTAAATTCAAGACATTTTTAAAAATCATTACAAATGCAATACATACCTACCTACCAGCTTCTCATAGCAACGCGATTTCCAATACACACACTTTTTACAGCCAATCAAAATTAGAAACTGACCTTGAGGTATTTTACAGTCATTGAAAATTTTCCTTTCTTTTGTGGCTAGGTAGGTACACGATTATAATTTTATAAACAGTCTATAGAACTTTTAATTTTGCCCACTGATGTAAATTATTAATTTGTGATCTAGATAGGTAGGTACATACATAAAAATCAAGTCAATGGACAATAGGTACCTATTTATGTAATAAACCAGAGAGCGTTTTCAGTTTTGTAAATCCCAATAAAAAACCTAACTTATATCGTTGCATTTAGCATTTATAACCTAGCGGCCTCAAGCACTGGAATATTTTTTGGATAAAATTATTTGGGAAATTAAAGTGGAGGATGTAATAGGTACCTACCTACCTCAGTACACGTCAGTACCTACTTCGAGCAGCCCATAAATCAACTTTTTTTTGTTAAAGTCGGCTCTGCTCTAACACCCACTATCCATTTTTGCCGTCAAGTAATATTTTCCTTAAATTTTTTTAACATGCCTATCCTATCTCGTAAATAAAGCGAGGTCTCGTGGAAATCTACGTTTTTCAGGTTTCATACGAAACGAACAAACATGTTTGCTAACCGCCATACTCTTTTATTTCAACTCTCGTAGCGATGTATACCTACATAGGTAGGTATATAAATAATATATTAGCAATTCCCGCGAACACGCCACTGTAAGATATGCGAACCTGATCCTATTCGATCCGAGAATCCGATCCCGATCCGAGAGATACGATTCCAATAAGTTAAAAAGAGATATACTGCTCGAATATTCGTTATTGGAAAGGTCGTGGATCGGCGTTGCCGCTTTTAACTATAAAAATAGATGTTTACGTAATTGTCATATTTAAAGTAGACGAAAATAAATGTAGAAACGTAACATCTTGGCCTATAATATATTATTGTGTGCACAATTATTATTTAATAACATTCATAAATAATATATACAACTTTAATATAGTATTGTGGAATTTGATATTTTAATTGAATAGTGAGAAAATTGAGAATTACATGTGGCAACTGCGCAGTATCTCATATGGGGTCAGTTAACTATACATACATATTGAATGAACTGTAATTTATTTATTTCATCTAGAAAAAATGGTATCAATTAGTGCTGAACATTGATAGAATTGGAATATGTACCTGAGGTTCTACTATGGAAAGAGAAATGATTTTTATTCGACATAAAACTACGGTAAATGCTTCATTCCTTTTAATGCACTCGATTACCCCTTATTATTGCATTTTGATTCACCGGCTGCGGTCAATCATTGTGTATTGTTGGTGAAAGGCTATTGAGTGAGGCTTTTAAGGCAAAAAGAGGCAATTATGAATCATTCATCGAAAGCGAATAAATAGCTGCTTTGTATAGACTGGAAGTACTCTAGGATATCGTGTAGACTTCAAATATGCTGAAATTTATATAAAGAACTAGCATACCTGGGATTTCCTATCTACATTTTTTTATTACTATCCCAAACATCCCACCATTATAAACCTATTTTAAAGTGTTTATTCCTGTATTTTTACCTGCATTTAATAATATTTATGCCCATATAAACATGACACTACATATTTTTTTTAATATCAATAAAATTGAAAATTTGCAGATTTTTACGATATAATATAAGTATAATATTTTTTTTCTATCAGAAGAAAAGAAAGAAATTGAAGAAAAAAATGCTCAGAGTACATGTCGTATACACTAGATTTCTAAATTTTTTGGTTATTTAATAACACTTGCCCTGCCTATACTTATGGTTTATTTGGGGGAAAAATCAATATTTTTGCCAAAAACAAATATTCAATTTTTTTTCGAAAATGTACAGTTGCCGCCTCCCAAAAGTGGACGACTTTCCGTTGCCATATTAATATTTCTCATTTTTCGTTCAGTGACGTGCAATTAGAAAATTAATAATTTGTTTATTGGGCAAAAGTGGTAATTAAAAATATTACAAAAAAATTATATTTTATAACAGAATCGTCAGCTGCTAAGACACTTTCGAATCGCCTTGGCATCGACATAATTAATGACCTCATATCGTAACTATCCAAAACTTCTTCCCAAGCATCTTCAACTACTTACCAAAGCTGATTAGAGTTTTGAGATCTGAAACGTTGTTTATAAATATGTTTAGCTAGAGAAAATTGGAGAGGAAAAATTGAGTTGTATATCGGCGACAAATGCTTAACTTCTAATAATCTAATTTTTAATAATTTAATCTTTTAATAAATTCCTTTCTATATTAAATTTTCGATTCTCCGAATAATATCCTATAGAATATTCATCGCTAGGTGATTGTTCGATCTCTTTAGTTTCGCGTAAGGCAAGGTAAGGTAAACTTGGGACATATTTAACATAATAAAGGTGACGAAACATTCTCATATTACCAAATTAGTTCTGAGTCGGTCCCTTGTAATTGGTATATTGTTGGGACCATAAAGTGTATCTCATAGTTCCAGAGACTATTTTAAGTGTTTGCGCTCTCGAGAAGTACCTGCTCATTAGATACAGATATACATAGACAAACGTCGCTAAGGGGGAAATTTCCTAATAGTTTCAGCCAAGATTATGAATACGGTTTGGGCGATAACAACTGGGATTAGGATACTGGTATACACGGTTCATATGAAAATCAAACTTTGCACTTATAGAAGTAATAGTTATGGATCTAATTCAGCAAGGGGGGTCAACTGTGAAATATACAAAAGCCAAAAGCGGATTCCATTGCAAAATTTCATGAGGAATACGAATTTTAAGTTCAACCCTTCATCCAAAATTGCGAAATCGGAAAAAATGCAATTTGGTGCAAATTTATAAAAACTACGAAACACGTTTATGTTTTTGTTTCTCAATCAATACCCCGTTAACTGTTAGGAAACTCTGTTTCAAATTCGGGCACAAATACTTTAACAAATTTAACAAATTTGGGAACAAATATATCATTAAAAGTCATGCTCAAAGAATCCTAGAAAGACTATCAAAAGTTTGCGCAAAAAAGACTGATTATTTAAAACCAGATAAAGGTAATAAGGTTATTATTTTAGATAAAGAGGACTATTATGAACGGGTAAACAACCTAATTAGTAATGGTCCTTATAAAGAACTTACTAGAAACCGTTTACCAAGAATGACCACTGAAATAAAAAATGTCCTCAAATCATGTAACAACCTTATTACTCCACCTGTTAAGAATAGGTTACGTGTATCTAACCCTACTGTACCTAGATTGTATTGTCTACCAAAAATTCATAAGCCAGGGAAGTCCAATAGTATCGTCTATTGGATCTCCGACTTACCACTTAGCAAAATGGTTGACTAAGGAATTTGAAAGTTTGCCCATTTGCACAGCCTAGTTTTTCATTTAAAAATTCGAATGATTTCATTGATAAGGTCAAGAATATTCAATTGCAAGAGGGAGAAATTTTGATTTTCTTTGATGTTTGTTCATTATTTCCGAGTGTACCAATTCCAGAGACCTTGGACTATTTTGAGGAATTACTCGAATTAAACAACTATAGAAAAGAAGTAATAGAAGAATATATAAACCTTACAAAACTTTGTATGAAACAAAATTGCTTCCGTTTCAATGACAAGTTCTATGAACAATATGAAGGAACCGTAATGGGTATCTGTTTATCGCCTTTCATTGCTAATGTCTTCATGAGTCTATTTGAAACTGAAGCAAAAGAAGAATTCGAGTATTTTCCTAGGATTTGGCTGAGGTATGTGGATGACATTTAGCCGTGTTTGACACTAAGATTGCGGATGGAGAAAACTTCATTTCCAAATTAAATAGTCGTTTCACTTCTGTAAAGTTTACATATGAACTAGGAAATAATGGAAAACTTCCATTTTTAGATGTATTAGTAATAAAAAATAGTGACAATAGGTTAGAATTTGATATATATAGAAAATATACCAGTACGTTCAGATATATCCCTAATGACTCTCACCACTGCTATCAACATAAAATGGCAAGTTTTAATTTTCTTGTCTAGTAAAGTTTTATTGCGTTTTAATCGTTAGTACTGTTGATCCTACAATCATCGGTGGTACATAAATCCAGGAAGTCCAGCATTTTGATAAAATCGGAAGATGCTATTTTTTTTTAAAGAAACAGATAATAAAACCTACTTGATGATGAAGGTAATATATAACATTCACACTTCTCTCCAAATAGAGAAATTGTTTCTTATTTCAGATAGTGTTGATTGCTAGTATCAATGTGGAGCATGTCGTCGAGAACCAACATTTCCTCGACTTGAACATATAAGAGACATTGGAGAATAAAATTATATTGTAAGAGATTCCTAACCCAAAGACGAACGTGAGAAGAACATTTACTATTTCAAGCAGAAACATCGAAGAAGTCGACAACAAGTCGAAAAAGAAATAACATTCGAAGCAATATATCAAAAATATTCTTCACTTATTCCGTCCCCAATTGAGCATTTAAGATTCTTCCTAGGATATAGAAATGAAAAATGTACAATATAATGCGTTAGTATACATTTTATAAATTTTTGGAATTGCAGAATGCTGTGGGTATTACGCCAACCGTGTTTCCGAAGATCATCTGCTTCAATAGTGGTTGATGCATGAGCAGACATAACCACCCTCCAAGACATGGTGCATGGAAAGTTCAGAACGTGGCAGATTGATGTATAAAAGATTTCGTTCAACAAAAACTTGAAGTAGGCCTAAAAATATTGCGCCACAGAGAGTTAAATATAAATACAAACTCGGTCTCTTCCTTCATCAAACACATGCCGGGCTTTCCATAACCAATCGGAAAAAAATATATTTAAAATTCATAATACTGGTAAGAGATGATTTGAGTTGACAAGAAATGAGGAGTTAGTTAAAGAATTATGACGTATTTTTGCATGGGGGCAAATTATTCCGTAATTAACACCTACATACCAATAAACATGAAAATTTAGAGTGACCTGACCCAAACCTCAAAAAGAGTTTCGGGGAATATTAAATATGCAAGAATTCTTTAGATCTGCCAATCAATATAGCCCTGTTAAGACTGTATGCTTTGCCTTTTAAAATTACATTTATCGTGCATATTCTGACGAGCAGTTATACAAAAATATAATTACATTTAAACAAATTAAATGTAGAGAAAACTGCTAAACTAAATCATTGTGACTACTCAACAGAGGCATATTACCATATCTCTGACATATTAACAGAGTATGCAATTATGCCAAACTAAATTGAACGCTGTAAGTGACATGCAATTTAATTGTAATTTACAGTGAAATTAATTGCGGGTATAAATGCAGTTGTGTTACGTCTTAGCGTTGATTGAAGAATACGAGGCCTTCATTGTCTTAATTACACAAGATCTGAGAGTCATTGCACATATTTATGATAATAATACCGCATTCGTGCTACATCAGTTCGATATTGCTATGTATTATCCTACAGAGAAGACTGTAGACTATAAGAGTTGAAAATACCAGGAAGGGAAGACACAACTGATAATTATTCGTTAATTTACTACATCTTAATAAAAAATCCAATATTATATCTACCATTATTATATCCACTAGCTGCATCGTAAACCTAATTATTTAATGGCGATGTGTCACGGGTCACTAAGTAATTTAACTAATCTTCACTAACCATGCGGGACTTAATCCCCCACTCTCTGAACACGGTATACCTGCAATATGCGATATAGTTAATAACCGGCACTACAGTCCACACGGCACTCCAGAGAACAATTCAGATCGATCCAGCCTTCAGCTTAACTTTTACTACCCTCTTAAATGTATAAATTGTTATCTCTACGAAGACAAATTTATGGCGCATTAAAAAATGATTAACAATACCTTGTGATACTATCTTACTTTAAGAAATATTCCTATCAACCACGTTGACTCTCAATTATATAGATATTTATATAATTTTTATTTATTTAAATGTTTTATTTCTTGGGTTTGTAGCAATTCATTGGATAGAGAAATAAACAACAGATGAATAATAATGACGACACACTTACCAGTTGTATATCTGGACATATATACGGAAACGAACCACTTAGAAGTTCTTTCACCGTCATTGAGGATCCCCAATGAAATTGTTTCTTAGAAATGGATTTCCCTAACAACGGATAACAACGCTAGAACAGCGAAGCAAAGGGCACTGAGTAGGCAGCCATGTGCATCTTTCCTCCAAAGAAAATTAAATTTAAAATAAGTAATAATTTCCAGTAAATCTAAGTTAATTATTTAAAGGTTGTGTTAATTTGGTATATATGTGTTTCAATATGGTTTTCCCATTGTAATATTTTTAAATAAGTGATTTTGGCTGTTAAGCAAATCCTTCGTGAATTATGCTAGGCAGTATCCTAGAAAATTCTCTCTTGGGTTTCGTATCGTCAGAAGGTCAAGAAGTTAAAATCTAACGAGTGTATGAAATCTACAAAGAAATTCAATCAGTGTTACAGTGAATCGTGTACGGCAGAAATTGCGATAACAACAGATTCCAGCAACCAATATTCCAGTCCAGTTTCATGATATTGCCGCTAAATGGCAGCCCATAAGTGGTGTAGCGAAAGTTTTTGTTTTTCCAGTGTTTTGGGATAGGGATTCACTCTGTTAAAAGGTAATAACAACCCAATATAAATATGTAGATTTTGAATAACGTCTCAAAATCGTTTCTCTATATGTGTTATAACTTTAAGCTAAAGGTTATCGCAGGCTAGATTATGTTTTATAAGTGACTTGATATTTATATATGTTATTTATATCAAATAAGATTAAATTTTGAGAAAATTATAAGTTTAACGGTAATTTAATTTTGAGCTTCAATTATGATTGTAAAAGTTTAGTCCAATCCATTTAAATAATTCACCTTATTTTGAACTCCCTCTGAGATGAGTGATCTTCATGCTCTAACATATTTTATAAATATCAAAGTAACTATGACTGGAAAGATACAAGTGTTTCTATCATATCTATATAAAAACCTAGTTATTTCATAATTGTTACTTGTAATACCTGGTATTTGTAATATTATATATATTATATATTAGGCTATATTACCTTATTAATGTCAAATAAAATAGAAAACTGCATAAGTCGCCAATAAGCGGAAGTAAATGAGATTCATACTTATTATATTTGCAAATATAGTGCTGAAAGAAAGAAATTCTAGGACGATGTATTCAACTAACTACTTTTGCACCATTTCCACATCTTTCTACACATTTTCATTTGTCAGTAAACCTTTTCCATCCAATTAAACATTTAGACACTCATAAGCATTTGTATTTAGGACTATTTGTTATAACCGTCAGCCGTTAAGAGGATTGGGGTGCGAACTTTAGGACGAGAACGTGGATTCCTGGACCATTTACATTGAGTAGGACGCGCATAACTTTCGTGTTACATTTCGGATGTCGGTCGATATGTAATCTTTAGTCTTTTAGTTATGCCGTAATCCGTAATGTCGTGTTCTAAATATAGGTGTATTTCCGGCCGACAGTAATAATCTGTTTACTAGGCAGGTATCTTATTCAGTATAACATAGTATATAATTTATTGCTCCAAAAGTAAAAATTATATACTTTACAGCAATTACTTTACAGAAGGGCTTTATCTTTATATTACCATTTCCAGGTGCAAAACGGGACAATAGGGAACATGACTAATCTTAAATATAAAAATAATAATAAAAAACATTGCGCAACATTGTAATGAAACGTGTACCTCACAAAAAAAACAAGATTTCTAATTCCGCGCGATCAGTATGAAGGATCCAAAACAGCGGTAAAATTGACGTGGCTCAAAACGAGCAGTGACGTCACAGCTCGTTTCTAACCGCCTAACAATTTCACAGCCATCCTCGTATAATAAATGGTTAAGTTAAATTAAATGGTTTTAGGTGAGATAAAGAAAACAGTAAATAGCTTAAAAGTAAGAAGGATATGGAATCAGCATACCGAAAGAGAATAATATTGTGCACCAGACTATGGGAAAACGTACAGGATGTTTCATTTGGAACAACCAATATATGATGGTATGAAGTTACCTAAAGTCTTCTTATTGTAGGATACGCGTAGGTTACTTAAAGTTAGTAAACATATTCTGTTTCTTTTTTGGAAAAAATTAAGTAATAAATAATAATAAATACATAATAATAAATACATAATAATAAATAAATAATAATAAATAATAAGCAAGTTGATGGCAACTTCCGTATAACCAGTGGACGCCATTATTTTATTTTACCAAGATATTCCCGAAAACATCGTATTCAAAATTTTCATAATTCAAATCCAAGTAGTGTCTGAAATGTTCTAATGGACCATCCATTAGAACTTGAGCGTGAGACACCCTATATATCTCATTACTCTTAGTTGCTTGTACATGAAAATGCATTGGCATTGGTATTAGTTATTAACAATGAATAAAATATAATGCCGTGTCGAATGATGTTAATATTGATTTTCCTTATAGTGGCTGGTGAGCTTTATAAAAACAGTGCAACAAAACAAAGTATAAAATTCCGAGGTGTAATAGGTGCGCTGCATCAAATTATTTTTTTATGGCTAATGTGCAACATATTAATCATTCTCGTTATGAAGAAATTAGAAAAAGGCAGGACAAGACTACCAAAGGGTTTAGCAAGTTGTACAATGAACATGTGAAGTATTGTTTCAGTGTTTCATCAATACATGGTTTGAACCATATCGTATGGGATAAAAGATTGATAATTGAAAGGTAACTTGGTTTTTAACTTAATGCACTTAATATAGTAATACTTAGAATTAGATAATGGATGTAGAATAACATCCTTTATTTTACACTTTATACGCTTTATACACTTTATACATTTTATACATTTTATACACTTTATACACTTTATACACTATACACTTTATACACTTTATACACTTTATACACTTTATGCACTTTATACACTTTATACACTTTATACATTTTATACACTTTATACACTTTATACACTTTATACACTTTATACACTTTATACACTTTATATACTTTATACACTTTATACACTTTATACACTTTATACACTTTATACACTTTATACACTTTATACATTTTATACACTTTATACACTTTATACACTCTATACACTCTATATACTCTATACACTTTATACACCTTATACACTTTATATACTTTATACACTTTATACACTTTATACACATTATACACCTTATACACCTTATACACCTTATACATCTTATACACCTTATACACCTTATACGCCTTATACACCTTATACACCTTATTTCAGATTATATCAGAATTATTTCAGATTACTGTGGTTTGGCATCGTAGCTGGATCTCTAATTTTTGGACTTCTGAAAGGTTATGAGGTCTTCGAGCATTATTATGAAAGGCCGTCTGTAGTAAGTGTGAATATGAACTTCAAAAATTGGACCAATACGTTTCCGTCATTTACCATATGCCAGACCAAATTGGACTATGTTGCAGTTGATTATATTATGTAAGGTTATTTTAAATTTCAATAAAATTTAAATTTAATAAAATTAAAATTTATTTTAAGCACAGATCACTCATAATTTATTATTATTCACTCAGGCAAATTATTGTTATTCTGGTACAGTGGCGAGCAGTTGGAAGTAGAAGAATTTATTAAGTTCATATAATAATTATCGCTTTAATTTTTTGAAATAATGTGTGGATAGATGCCTGTGATTTTTTTAATTTGACATATTTAGTAAAAAGTGACTGTTAAATTAATTTCCATTTCATAATTTTAAACTATGGTGATGCTTAGAGATGCTGAGAAGACACGCATCATATATTATTTTAGAGCTGGGTAGCCTTTAAGTGCTATTGCCAACCTTTTCCAATTTAGCAAAAGCTGAATATTTAAATGGAACAGAAATGATAAGCAAGGTGAGAATTTAGCACACCATAGTACGGAGGAACTGCAAGGAGAAGAAATTTGATTCAAAATGAGGAAATAGTAAATTGGTTGAAAATGGTGAAAACGGCTGCAACATGGTACGCAGATTATGTAGATTACTATCGTCGTACTAAGTCATTTACTTCCAACTGTTCGCAAGAGTGCTATACAATGTACATACAGGGTGATCTTTTTCAACCTATCCCCTAGGCGTATCTCCGGACTGAATTGGAATATTTCTTTGAAACTTACATCGAGTGGGTTCCCGGAAAAGATCTACCATTCAAAAATATTTTCGAATTTCTATCACTTCCGGTTATACCGGAAGTTGACATGAACTTTGTAAATTTAAATGAAACCACCCCATTTTTTATACGTTTTTGGATTTTTCATCAATATTAAGCATAAGTTTGTTAATACAAATCTTGATTCTCAACTGTTTTTGTTAATATGATTCTTTTTTAAATTCTAATTTTAATTTTTACAGCGTCGCCCCTTATTGTGGTTATCTTCAAAACTAATTGATATAAATTAATGATTATCTGACATCTTAACATTTTAAGGGATTATCAATAAGTCAGAAGAGTTTCTAACAGAAAAATTAAAATTAATTCGAAAGCATCTCTTCAATATCACAAATAAGTAGATAAAGCAAATCCAGCAAAATCTCATTTGAACACATTGTTGCCATAAACCTTTAAATATTTATAACAAGTCTAATTAAAGTATGGAAATTTCAGTTACCACAAATCTCGCACTACAAAGCAGCAAAACTAATCATATGTCGATTGTCACTTAGGACCAGCTGATGATTTACTGATGGTTTTGATATTATTTTAATATATATTATTCTTCAAGGAATTCTAGATGTGCTCCTACAGCTCCTTTATTAATCAGAAATGCACTTTTCTCCATTATAGCCATTCATATGTATACAATATCTCCATCAGATATGATTTTATTATATTTCTCTGGTAAAATTACTTTGAAATTATTAGAAATAACCTGAATCTTAGGTCCGAATTACATCAGTATCCTGCTTATGTCTTGAATTTTATATTTAGTATTAAGCTTAAGACCAATACCAATATCAATACCAATACCAACACCAATACCAACACCAATAAATGGTTTTACATGAGCATCTTGAATGATTTTAGCGACTACTGATATTTTTATATGCTGCTGCTAGATTGTTAGAACTGTTGTTAGATCAACTTTTAATTGTAAAATGAAGTTTGGTCACCTATTTAATTACTAATATTATGTTTCCCTCTCTATATTCTGTTTGGCACTAGCAACAAGTTTCGACTTGCTTCTTCGTCAGGCAAATGAAAATATATAACGCTATGATTGATGGTACCAGTAGCCTGCTTGATTGACAGTAGATTGATTGAAGGCCGTACGATTAATAAGTATAATACAACTTGTTATATTTTTAGACGCAAGTTTAATATATCTGGTAACAAGGAGGATATCCTCGATTATTTCGTTGACCTGGCATTTGCAAACTATACCTCGTATAACAATTATAAGGATTACGATCTTGGCCTGAAACAAGAATTCTTAAATCCCGATCAGTATCTAGAAGTTCTCCTGACAATTGTTCCCACTATAAGAGATGATCAAGAGAAGATTTTCCCAAATAAGCAAGACCGACCAATTCCGAAAATTTTAACCGAAATAGGAATCTGTTCAGTGCTAAATCCATCGGCTGGAATATATTATACACCAGAGTAAGATATGTCCATCTTTTTTATGGGTGATGGTGATTTTTTAGTTGGTTTCACCGGAAAAATGTAGTTTTTTTTGCATTGATCATTGATTTTTTATAGGGTATTTCGTTGATGACCTAAATCAAATAAGAAGCATATGCATCCTTCTATTTTAATTATTAATTGTTGAAGTATGTACCAAAGCTCTTAACACACTAAATGGTACAAAAGATATATACTAAGCCTACCAATTATTATTTTACAGATACATAAATGTAACAAAATTCCATCAGTTTACGCCTATCATATATTACTATAGAAACCCGTCAGTAAACTTTGAAATAAGAGAGATCACCAAACCCTCCTATGTAAGTATGAGGTTGTCTTAAATCAATCTAAAGAAAATAAACGATTTGATAAGTCCTTTAATTTAAATACTTATTTCAGTTGGTGATTCATTCTCCCTATGAGATAGTAGACATCGGAACTAAAATTCAGGATATCCCAAAAGTAACGCGCAATACATTCTCTGTTACCCCAACTACCGTGATAACCACCAAAGATGTTGAAGATTTGAGTATACGACAAAGAAACTGCAGATTGCCTCATGAGGCTGAAGATTTAGATCATAGTCCTGTGTACACATACACTCTATGTCAAGTTGAATGTAGGATTAAACTTTGTTTGAAGTTTTGCAATTGCACACCATACTACTACAGGAGACATCGTGAGTACTTATTCGTCTAATTTAATTTAATATATATATATATGTTACATGTCGGTGTTACATATATTATACCGTTATTTTAGTACTGGGTAAATTTTATTTAATTAATTGAAAATATTATTGAAAATTTTATAAATAAGTATACATTTTTGTACCTCTTATGCTCCGGCTATGTTCAGTAAATCAATATACCTACGTACTTATTGGTAGTGGGATCTAGAAGTAAGCTGTGAGAAAACCATACAATCCACGACACAAAAAAATATAATATATATCAATTTACACATTTATTCAAACAAATTCGTGTTTGATATGTTCTACATATATGTATATGATCAAATGAGAATACGGATGTATGGTGGATAAGAGAAAATGATATTAAAGATACTATCATAAAAATGTCTATCCTCTATTTAACCTAATATAAAATTATTGACATTTCTGACATTTATATAAATTTTGAGGTTTTAAGTCCAAATGGGTTTCACTAAAATATTACATCTTTGAGCAATATTTAAAATTGTTTTATAGTCATGACTTATATACGCATAATGTGATAAGGTACCTTAACTTTGCTCAATGACGCTTCTATGCGCTTTCACTTTCATATCTCGACCTTGTCCGTCTAACCTTTATCAAACTTCAGTATGTCCCATCCATATGGCCTCGTGCAAACAAATAACTCCTTTAATATTCTTCTCCCCTTTTTCTCTCTGCAGACTGCTTACAAATTTATATTTCCAATCTACGTACCTTCTTTTCTCTCCTCGCCTTTTCTTTACATGGCCTCTTGATTCAATTTTTTAATAAAATCTATGTCATGTACACTTTCTTACTTTAATTATCGAGTTTATTTGTGTTTAGCATGGTTACACCTTCACTATGTCTACTATACACTATCCCACTGTTTACATTTCTACTTCCTATTTAGTCTATACTATCATTTTCCCTTCTATATCTGATATATCTTAATACATACATATATAATTTTGCACTCGTAATCATCTATCATAATATCTCATTTGATACCTACCAAATTATCTTGCACAATACTTTAAGGAGAAATCTCTATGCTAAGTGATTTATAACATTTACAACTCAAATATAGTTCATCATGATTATTTATGGATATATTTAGTTACAATACTACCAAATTCTATTTTTTACACATGACGTAAGAAATTTTGTATTCTAGTATTATCCCAACATATGATTTAATATTATGGTAAATTGTACAAAGTCTATGTTCTTCTTCATTTATAATAGTGTTACGCCACTGGGTTCGTATAATAAGTGGTACTGTCCGGAATTCAAATACACTTTCCTAACTTCCAAATACCATAAGTCACAACTGCTTACAATGATAAATATTTTGTTTCAATTAAATAATAATTTATGAATTTTTTAGCTGGTGAAAAAATTTGCAACATGACTGGAATGTACTGTTTATCGAAATATTCAGGTATGTATTAGTAATGTTTGGTTCCAAAATAAATAATACACAAATACAATATAACAATTCTTTAAATCCATTGTATACCCTTATTTTGATATAGTATACAATAAGATGGCGCTCTTATTGTATTATTTCTTTTAAGTGGCAACGATATATTTTTTTGGTAGATTCTTCTACAGTTCGTACAATATGTATGTATAGTTGAACGACCGGCAACCCTAACCTACACAATGTTTTTCATTGGCGTAGACATTTTTTTTTCTTAGGGGGGTGAAAGTAGAAGGTTTTTATATGCATATTTTCAACACCACAGCTGATATTGAATGCAAGTTTCCACACCACTCATGAAGTATTGCTTTCAGCGCGTTACCATTTTTTAGTGGGTGGTTTGCGCAGTTATGTAGTCAGAAAAATAAACTTTAAAACGGATAAATAAAATAAATACACTTGCGATTGAAATACAATCATATTTATTGTGTAAGTAGGTACCTACCTAATGTACCAAATCGTTAACACTCAACAAAGACAAAGATTATTAACAGACAAGCTTTGACAAAGATTAGAGCTTGTTTGTTAATAGGTACCTACATAACTAAACCGAGACTACATTCAACACATTTTTAAAAATCATTACAAATGCAATACGTACCTACCTACCAGCTTCTCATCGCAAAGCAATTTCCAATACACACACTTTTTACAGCCAATCAAAATCAGAAACTGACCTTGAGGTATTTTACAGTCATTGAAAATTTTCCTTTCTTTTGTGGCTAGGTATGTACACGGTTATAATTTTCTAAACAGTCTATAGAACTTTTAATTTTGCCCACTGATGTAAATTATAAATTTGTGATCTAGGATGGTAGGTACCTACATAAAAATAAAGTCAATGGACAATACTTATGTAATAAACCAGAAAGCGTTTTCAGTTTTGTAAATCCCAATAAAAAACCTAACTTATATCGTTGCATTTAGCATTTATAACCTAGCGGCCTCAAGCACTGGAATATTTTTTGGATAAAATTATTTGGTAAATGTCTTAAGTGGAGGATGTAATAGGTACCTACCTACCTCAGTACACGTCAGTACCTACTTCGAGCAGCCCATAAATCAACTTTTTTTTTGTTAAAGTCGGCTCTGCTCTAACACCCACTATCCATTTCTGCCGTCAAGTAATATTTTCCTTAAATTTTTTTAACATGCCTATCCTATCTCGTAAATAAAGCAGGTCTGGTGGAAATCTACGTTTTTCAGGTTTCATACGAAACGAACAAACATGTTTGCTAACCGAAATACTCTTTTATTTAAGCTCTCGTAGCGATGTATACCTACATAGGTAGGTATATAAATAATATATTAGCAATTCCCGCGAACACGCCACTAAGACATGCGAACCTGATCCTTTTCGATCCGAGAATCCGATCCCGATCCGAGAATCCGATCCCGATCCGAGAGATACAATTCCAATAAGTTAAAAAGAGATATACTGCTCGAATATTCGTTATTGGAAAGGTCGTGGATCGGCGTTGCCGCTTTTAACTATAAAAATAGATGTTTACCTAATTGTCATATTTAAAGTAGACGAAAATAAATGTAAAAACGTAACATCTTGGCCTATAATATAATATAGCACACATTATATTCATGTTGAGAAACAGAGGTTTAAACGAACTAATAAAAATTTCATGACAACTCTACTAGTAGACAAAAAAACTGTTAAAAACAATATATTGAAAAATCCAGGGAAAAACTGCACAACCTGGCAACACCGCACCCGACAATGTGGCAACATCGCATCTGGGGGTGCCAGATACAACCCCCCAAGGGCGAGGTCTCAACCCTCTAGGGCTTCAAATAACCAAGATATATGAATATGTGGACTATCCTTCGAGATGCCTTATATACAAACTATTAGAATGGGATGGAATAAATGAGAACAATCTAGAATGGGATGGAATAATCTAGAAGATATCTAGAATTCTAGAACTTTCCAGAACTATGAAAATAGTATATTATAAGGGCCAGCGGATCGCGACATGTGACCACTGGAATTACCACCCATCTCCACTCGCAGCTACTCAAGGCTCCTACACTACTGCTTGTAGGAAAAAGTGGTATATATCTGCACTACAAACATATATTGGTGCCAGAGGCAAAGCACTAAGCACAAAACAGAGTCGCAGTGTTCTCGTTTGATTCCTCATTGTAATTAATTGCTAACAACCCAAAATTACTTCTTACAATATATATGAATATCAATGAACTAAAACTATTATATACCCGGTACACATATTTTATATCATAACTCCTACAGATATTATGCGTTTGATGAAGTTTACTCCCATAATAAATTTACTCCCCCGTATTCTATGGAATTCCATTTATTAAAAATTAGAAATTCTGCACATTAAGTGAAACCTACCGATATAATATAATATTAACATGTAATATTTCTAGACCAACTTATCAGCTTACAAAACAGTAAAAATAACGAGACTACGTGCAGTTGTCTACAAAGTTGCAACGAAACTCTCGTGAACGTCGAAGAAGTCGATAGGCAAGGGTGGTTCTCAAACAGCACAGTGAAAATTCAAATACAAAAAATACCGACTGTGAGATATGTGAGAAACCTATTGTTTACGAAAACTGATGTATTAGGTAAGTTCCACAAATAGCAATCCTTTCCATTTAGGTCTAATAAAACTTCTGATGGACATTCTAACTTTGAGCATTTTAACTATGATTGACCAATGACCATTAACGCATACAAATAAAATAAATCGGGACATTAAATAACCTATACTTAAACATACAGTTTTATTGATGAATAGCCTAAAGAAAGATCTACGTGCCTACTAAGAACAATATAAAAACAATTATACCCTGATCTTTTGATTTCAGTACAAGTCGGGGGAATCCTGGGCTTGTGTTTGGGTTGCAGCGTTCTCAGCATAATTGAAGTAATTTATTTTATGACCCTTCGATTCTACTGGGGTACAATTAAAGGAAGGACTATCCGAGCTACGGTGTAAATCATTGAGAAAATAAGAAAACTGCACTTATGACCTAAAGTAGGAATACTTGCACTTAATTTGTTAGAAATTACACTTGCTAATTTCACGTAATTTGTTAGAAATTACTAAGAATTCCACTGCAGCTTAAGAAACAAATAACGTGTGAAATTCATTTCAAGCTAACAAGATAATATATCTGTAAAAACGCCATGCTCATTATATACACGGAAATTAGGGCAGCAAATTATTAAGGTAGTTTTTTGTTAGCATAGTATTTAGTATTACTATTAGGTGCCTTTTGTCAGTTATATGAAGCATGTAAGTTTATTTAATTAATATTTAAGTACAATATATTTGTGACATAATCTGCCACTGTATTTTCTTTATAAATTAATTTCTATTCTATAAGCGTTGCTTTGAGCTGCGTTGGAATGAGGCCATTTTGTAAAGACACATTTACGAGATATATTAAAATAGTGATCAAGTATTATTTAATTTCTTTAATTAAGCAACATGGCACCTAATCCGGACCAGCTGATATTTTCCTGCAAACAGAATTCATAATACCAGAAACCTCATGCTGTGTTACCATCAGATACATGGAACTAGTATTATTTATATGAAATTAAATTCCTTAAATTCATTATTAAAAGTTGAGGAAAGTTCATCTACCGATTCACTAAAATCATTGTTAAAACAATTTTCATTGCATTGTCCAGAAACATTTTTCAGAATTTATTATTTTAAGGTTTATAATTATTTCTAATATATTATCTAATTTCATTTCCTTGATTTTATTACATTTCTCTCGTGTTTCTTTAGTATATTCTAACGCATTTGTAACGTACTCTAAGTTCTGAAATTTAAGATATGTTGTAATTGTTTATAAGTTCCCTAATAAATATACCTTCATTAATAATAGTACTTACTGGTAATCCATGGATTTTAGTGAATACTTCTTTAGCCGCAAGAGAGTAATTTTTCAAAGTCGCGTCACGACACATTTTATAACATTTTCGTCTCCCAAGTGAGATAAAGCATATGCCAGATATGAGGAAGAGAGGGAGGGAAACAGATATATCGAATGCAGCTTTGTGAAAGAATCGGAATTAACCAGAATACAATATTACTTATGCATATCCTGCTGGATATATCTGGATTGGGCTTTCGAATCTGATCCAAATAGATGATGATCTTTTTGCGTAGGAGCGTCCTTGCTACTACTTCACTGTCTTCGTGAAAAATTCGATTTAGATATGAATAACGACCGGAACATTTGCCACGACTAAATCAGGGGCAACGATTGACGCTATATTCTCCAGAAATCTACACCATTTAGGATTACGAACATATGTGTCACACTTCAGTTATGATAAATATTTTTTTTTGCTAGTTGGTCTATATGCACTTGCGAGATCAGATTTGGATCAATGTAGACACTTAGGATTTTATCATTATCTGCATTTGGCAATAATATCTTGCGTTTAATCTGCATTCATTTTTAATCTATTTGCTTCGACCTACGCGGTAGAATCTTTTAGACAGTTCTTTGTTTTTTTTTTTAAACTTTATACCTTGGACCTGTATTTATTAAAATCGTATCGTCAGCGAACAATACAGGTTTATCTCATCTAATATTTACCGTTAAATCGTTTAAGTCAATAAAAGGAAATGGGTCCCAGAAATGAACCTTATGGGAGACCAGTTGTAATTAATTTGTATTTTAGATGCCTGTGATGTCACCAGTTATTGAGTTATGACGTCATGTGCATTTTTCTGAGGGAAAAGTATACTTAATTTTAAATAGTACTTTTAAAGGGTTTTTCACGAAACCCATACGTAATATCTTTAAAAAGGCATTTTAATAAACCTTTAAAATGAAATGCAAAAATAATATTAAATGGATATTATTCCCCAAAAAAAATGTACATTACTTCAGAGCTCAAAAACGCCACTGGCACGTAAAATTAATTAAACGACACCAAAATTATTAGCGCAATTATTTCAGCGTTTCTGTTCTCGTTCAAGTTGAAGTCCTTTTTCTAATTTGCAATAAAGCACTTAAAACTGATCTATATGATCAATCATCAACCATTTTCTAATCTATCTCTGCCTAAGAATAGAAACCAAATTTTCGATCCTATAAACAACTGAATGGATCACTGAATGGACCACTGAATGGACCACTGAATGGACCAGTGAATGGACCACTGAAAGGACCACTGAATGGACCACTGAATGGATCACTGAATGGACCACTGAATGGACTTATTCAGTGATGGCACTATGCTCGGCTTTTTACCACAAGCCACTACACAAGCTCTAATGGTTAAGTCATCTGGAGTCGTCGGAAAAAATGTTGATTGTCCTGAAGAGTCTCAGTGTTGGTATGGTGTAGTCTGGCTTCATGATTACCAGCAAGTATTTTTATTTTATTTCGAACTCTACGAATTCCAAGGTCTCGATGAAGATTAATATTTCGTATATTTCGTACTTTCTGAAACGTTCCGATACACTTCATATTGCTATGTTTGGAACAACCCCAAAGCTGAACACCATATAACCAAATGGGTTTTAAAGACTGGTTATAAACTAGAATTGAAACTGTTACTTGAAAACAAACTATTACTATTATACTTAATAATAGAGATTCTGGTGACATTTTGCCTATATTTAACCCTTAATCAACAAAAGAAGTCGCAACTGATGGAGAGCGTTTCACGATGGCCTTATATAAACCTCTTAAGTATGAGAAATCTTTAAAAATAGATATAGATTTCTCACATTCAATAAATTGGTTAGGCTATCAAGTAACGCTGTAGCATGATCGAAACTACCTCCAACGTCTGCCGCTTCTCATCAGCATGCTGATAGGATTTTTCATCAAATTCAGTTATGGAGAGTAATAAACCTTGATGAGACACAATAGGGTTGGAAGGAAACTGACACCATTATTGCACCCATTTTTACACCTGAGACACCAGCTCCATCAGCATAAGATGAATCTTGTAGAGGAGAAACGTCCTACAAGTTTCATGACAACTATTTTTGACGTCAAAGGTGCTGTTTCGGAGATATTCGCTGTAAAAAATCGCGTACCACCCATTTTCACCGAGCGCTCCAAACGTCGATAGTGAGAAAACGGTGGGTACTACGCAAATAGTGTCTTTTTTGTAGAATTTAATGTAGAAGAATAGTTTTGTCCCTATACCCGTTTTTCCCTATACCCCGGAATGACGGACGAGAAGGAAAAATGAAAACAAACGTAACTAAGTCCCGTCTGAGGGTAGTGTTTCGCCCAAAAAGGTGTTTCCAAGATGGGAACTCTTCGGATCCTGATGAGCTATACAAATACATAGCTCAAATATAATTTGTATATGAATTTTTTTTCCTAAAAAATTCAATTTGCGTAGAATTTTTTATATAACTGAAGTGTCAGTCAGTTGTGTCAAACTTTATCAAAGGCTTGCGCTACGTCTAAGAATGCTGAACAAAGATTCTTCACTTCAAGAGCTTTTTGAATAACATCCGTTATTCGATGCACTTTATCTATAGTAGCTTTTTCCTGAATACAAATTAATAGTCCGGGATCAGGTTGTTATTCCCTATTAGAGGTCGTATTATTTTAATGAGTAACTTTTCAAAGAGATTTGAAATGATTGAAAGAAGAGAGATATGTCTATATGATTTTTCATCATTGATTGGCTTTGACCAGGTTATGGGATCATGATTACTTTGCAACTTTCCAAATGGGAGGTACAAGTTTCAGTCGAAAGGCTTCGTTTAAATGGTCAACATTACATTACCTTAGTATTTTCAGAATTTCACAAGTTTTCATATCAAATCCTGGTACCTTTCGAATGTAAGTTTTTATCAATCTCATTAAAGACTTTAGTTGGAGTGCCAGTATTTATCTTCTGATATTGATTTCTTCCAATCTGATGTTAGATTCAAACTGGTTGGTTTGAATGTTTGTTCCAAATGGTCTGCAAATAGGTCGGCGTTTTGTTTACCTTTTGCCCAAGGACCACCATTATTTTTAATAGGTGGAATTGATATTACGGGCCTCATGAGTTTCTTGGTTGCAATATTCTTGTCGTCTTCTTGCCAATAGTCTTGTTGCAGTGTTCTTGTTTAAATATTTCTGTCTCACATCTACATATGACCATTTATCTTCTAGTATAGAGCGCACTGGGTATTCTAACCGCTCTCGAGTCTATTCAATAGGATTATCTACCATAATTAATGTATGTATATAAATACCTAAATCGATTTCACAAAGCGAAATTTACTTATCGGCCCTCTAATACGGATAAATTGATAAGATCTGTCCTCCCTAAGTATTTTCCTATAACCGTTTTACGATAGCCGAAACCTATTTCATTCTAACTCATTAACTTTAAGTGCACATAAAGAAAGAAAAGATATAATGTGGATCGAGCTGTACATTACTGCAGCAGTTGATTAAAACCCGGCGTCAAATTCAGATTAAGCACTGAGGGACGCAATAGAAAACCATAGTATATTACGTAATTATTTTCTCCTCATTCCGTTCTTCTTGTACATTTTATGTGCTCAACAACTAGTCGTTTAAATGTATCAATGTCTCTCTTCGATTATTTCCACTTGGCTGAGAGATAAATAACGAGCCGTAGTAATTGGTTTCTAAAAGATTTCTATTTTACATTTCCAGATATCTACTTAGTAGCGAAATAGCGAATGCCCTCGAGACAAAACGGGCCCCTTAAGTAGAGAAGTCATCAACTTCGTTGTAATCAAAGTCGTTATTCTACTGCCTTAGTAAGAAATAGTTACTACTACTTTACTTCAATGGCATTAAATGGCTCAGGTACCTTTTATGAACTTGTTAATTTGCTTTTTGATCACCAGAAATGCTTATAGAAGAGAAACGCTTATCCTAGAGGATATTTTGGTATTTTTTTATTTCTTACTATTTTCATTTTCATTTTCATTTTCATTTTCAATTTCATTTTCATTTTCATTTTCATTTTCATTTTCGTTTTCGTTTTCGTTTTCGTTTTCGTTTTCGTTTTCGTTTTCGTTTTCGTTTTCGTTTTCGTTTTCGTTTTCGTTTTCGTTTTCGTTTTCGTTTTCGTTTTCGTTTTCGTTTTCGTTTTCGTTTTCGTTTTCGTTTTCGTTTTCGTTTTCGTTTTCGTTTTCGTTTTCGTTTTCGTTTTCGTTTTCGTTTTCGTTTTCGTTTTCGTTTTCGTTTTCGTTTTCGTTTTCGTTTTCGTTTTCGTTTTCGTTTTCGTTTTCGTTTTCGTTTTCGTTTTCGTTTTCGTTTTCGTTTTCGTTTTCGTTTTCGTTTTCGTTTTCGTTTTCGTTTTCGTTTTCGTTTTCGTTTTCGTTTTCGTTTTCGTTTTCGTTTTCGTTTTCGTTTTCGTTTTCGTTTTCGTTTTCGTTTTCGTTTTCGTTTTCGTTTTCGTTTTCGTTTTCGTTTTCGTTTTCGTTTTCGTTTTCGTTTTCGTTTTCGTTTTCGTTTTCGTTTTCGTTTTCGTTTTCGTTTTCGTTTTCGTTTTCGTTTTCGTTTTCGTTTTCGTTTTCGTTTTCGTTTTCGTTTTCGTTTTCGTTTTCGTTTTCATTTCCATTTCAATCTCAATCTCAATCTCAATCTCAATCTCAATCTCAATCTCAATCTCAATCTCAATCTCAATCTCAATCTCAATCTCAATCTCAATCTCAATCTCAATCTCAATCTCAATCTCAATCTCAATCTCAATCTCAATCTCAATATCTATCTCTCAATCTCTCAATCTCTCAATCTCTCAATCTCTCAATCTCCCAATCTCTCAATCTCTCAATCTCCCAATCTCTCAATCTCCCAATCTCCCAATCTCCAAATCTCCCAATCTCCCAATCTCTCAATCTCTCAATCTCTCAATCTCTCAATCTCTCAATCTCTCAATCTCTCAATCCCTCAATCACTCAATCCCTCAATCCCTCAATCCCCCAATCCCTCAATCCCTCAATCTCTCAATCTCCCAATCTCTCAATCTCTCAATCTCTCAATCTCTCAATCTCTCAATCTCTCAATCTCTCAATCTCCCAATCTCCCAATCTCTCAATCTCTCAATCTCTCAATCTCTCAATCTCTCAATCTCTCAATCTCTCAATCTCTCAATCTCTCAATCTCTCAATCTCTCAATCTCTCAATCTCTCAATCTCTCAATCTCTCAATCTCTCAATCTCTCAATCTCTCAATCTCTCAATCTCTCAATCTCTCAATCTCAATCTCAATCTCAATCTCAATCTCAATCTCAATCTCAATCTCAATCTCAATTTTATCATTTTCATAATCATTTATGTATACGCATCGCTTAGACAATACACACTGCTATAGTCTTCAATAAGTACAAGTGTAAATTGTAAGGGAAGTAGACAAGATCTACCTATAATACATAATCCGGGGGATAGGGACACGAGTTAACTTCGATATAATTAAATTCAGGATCAGCATCTTGTATGTTATTGTTAATTAACGACGCTGGCGCCCACCCACCGTCAGATTCCGCATATGCTGACAATGCTTTGATAAGGGTTGCTGTCGAATGATACTTTGTATGAAAAAATGCTGTTTTTCACTTTAGGGATTACACTTCATTTTTATATTATCATGTGGTAATAAATACAGCTTGTCTCTTTAAGTAAGTACCATTTTTAAATATGTCTGCTGCAGAGTTGCAACTTACCAGACTATATCAAAAACTTTAACACAATTAATATTTTTAATACAAGAATGAATCAATGGAAAAGGGATCAAACTAGGAATAATACAACTTATAATATCTACAGCAGATATATGCAAAAAATAGGTGATATATGGAACTAATTCCCACAAAGACGGGGATTGAATTGAAGGGATAATTACAAAAACCAGACTAGGTAGTCCAAAAATAAAAGTTTTCAGGAACCAGAGAAAACTCTGGGGTTACATTTGTGGTGGGTGGGAAAAATCCTTATTTTTTATATAATTATGTCCCACTGGTAACTTTACACAAAGTATTATAAAAAATGAGTAATGAGTAATGAGTAATGAGTAATATGTTTTGAGAAAAAAATAAAAAACCTTTGGACCTTGTCTGGTTTTTACAGCAAATAACAACTTTTATATTATCGGACATAAAAAGTGGCGCACCTAGATTTTGTCCCAAATTTGATCTTAAATTTCGGTTTGTGATCACAGCTGTTTGATAGGGATTCCTCGATATTTGCAGACCAATAAATCGATCGTCAATATTTTGCATAATTATGGAACTACCCGAACCTGGACGACTGCTGTATTGGCCCGTTTCTCGGTAGCGCTGGATCGTTCTTCGGACAGTTGTTTCTGGTAGACCAATACGAGCTTCATATCTTTGACTCCTTCCATCTTCTACCAAAGCCACAACTCTAGCTACTTGAATTGGACTAATTTGCACTGGCATTTTCTTTTAGAACGTTAACTGAATTTTTTTTTCACGAGAATCTCTGAATCTTTTGACGTTTCAGTGTTAACCGTTACCATAGCCTCCTTGTTAAATATCAAACTTAATAACACCGTTTCATCTAAAATGTCGCATCTTCGTTGCTGAAGGGGCAAGAGAGGTGATTCAAAAAAGAGAATATTGAAAAATTAATGGTAAACACCGTGACCAACTTAAGAATTCAATATAAATAAAATTTCACTCCACAGCGACATTCAAATTTCGTGTCAAAATCATAATCGGGTTTTAAATGCTGTACATATTAAAAAATACATTTTTTATGGAAAGCCAATTACAAAATAGTCATCCGCAAGAATCGCCCTTTCAAACAAAAAAAAAAATATAAAAATCGAAAGGCTGGTTTAAAAGTTATTGAACATCAAATTTGGGACAAAATCTAGGTGCGCCACTTTTTATGTCCGTCAGTGTAGTATATTAGTTTTCTTCACACCCATCAGAATTGTTGTCGTTATCCATGTCAACGTTTCCCTCTTCAGATGCATTTTCAGTATTCGATGGCAGGTCGTCTAGTATAGACTCATAGAACTGACGGTAATCTGGGTTTTCAAGGTACTGTATCAATTGACACAAGTCTTTTCTATGCAAGTTGTAGTCCGGGGGGTGACTGATAAAGCCTTGGCATATTAAGGGTGCTAATGTTCCCTTTAAATGTCTTATTTCTTACTATATGCCTTTCCCATGGCCTGTTGTATGATTTTCGCATGTTTATGTGGATATCATGTTTTTCAAACATAATCATCCTGGCTTATTGAAGCTTCAGAGGAGGGTTAGGTGTTTTCATGAACAGAGCTTCCACAGCGGTCTTAATATCGAAGAAATCTTTGTTTGGCATTATCTTCAGATTAAATGTAGAAGGATGTGTTCTTGAATTTTGCACTACTTCATCCCACTTTTCTGGAATTGCTGCTATCTTTGTTAACTTAACAGTGAGTAATAAACAGGACCACCTGGAATGTGTGGAAGGTGGAGGTTTTGCTTGAAGTCAAGAGGCAGACTTGTTACTCTCCCTTCCTTAGCCTTCATAATGAACTTCCTTTTTTCTTTTAAAAAAGCTTCCGCTATTTTAAGATGTAAGGTTTTCTGGAATGTATACTGCGCCTTTGAGCCTCATCTGCGGTTGCATTGATCTTTTTGAACTGAATCGCAAATAGCATAAGTGTCTGATCTGGGATAACCAAAATGAATGTTGAAGGTATTGAAAATTGACCAGTATGACTTGTAGGGTACATTTATCTGATACAACTCAAGGAAGTGTTTCTGCATGACAGAAATAGTTAATTCCTCTGTGAGATAACCCCGGTGGGGATTGTCCCTAATTGAGCAGTGAGATTTTCTGGCCTGGTACGATTGAATGTGATTTTCCACGAGATGTTTCACGCAATCGAGAAGGTTCTAGGCTCTGGGTCTAGATTTATGGCAGCCTTGTTTGATTTTAGGAGATTTTCCAGTTGTTATGAAGCTTTGCTGTTAAATGCCGTGCTTAGAAATGCCGTGGAAGCTCAACAAAGCGTTACCTTCAATACGGATTTTGTAGCAAGCAGCAGCCGGATCTGTTGTATTTTATTTTGTTTTATTATGTAGTGACAGTACAGCTTAAAACACTCCCATGATAATGCAACCGTGAAAGCAAAACTGAATAGTAGGCCCATCGGTTTTAGGGTTCATTAATTGTTGTTGGACCCTGCTTAATTTTCTTAATAGAGACTATTATACCCTGTTTAATGGACAGAAGTAGTTAAGCCACTCACCACAATCTTTTCTATTATTCATATTTCTTAAAACCCATAACATGAGCAACCGCTTAACTTGGCTGCCTCAAGAGCTCAGATTCCTCTTGAGGCAGTCAATTCAAGCAGTTGTTTTCGTAATGGGGTTTAAGAAATACGAGGTATAGAATAATTTTTAAGGTGTGGACTATTTCTGTTCATTAAACAGGATATAATACATGTAATGTAATATAATACGTGTAATGAAGCACTTACTTAATAATTAACAGTAAAAAGTAACTTAACTCTCTCAACGTTCGTCGAACACTGAGCTGCAAAACCTGCTCACAGTATGTGACGATCATGCAACAATTAGATGCATGTATTAAATGAAATGAACAGACTTAGAAACATGTCCCGCTATACATGAAAAGTTAGAAATCAAGTAATAGTGAAATAACATTTTTAAAAATAATGGCTTTCATTTATATGCTCTAAAAAGAAGAAAATAAACTTTAAATTAAATTAAACAATAGATAGATAAAATGTAGATAAACAAGAATACCTATAAAGCTAAGTGAGTAGAGAATTTAATATCACAGCATTTTTTTTCTAATAAATGCTGCTTAAAAAAATATGTGTACGATCAGCAGTAAATTAAAAAAAAATAAACAATTTAATTTGCAATTAAATTTGCCATGCTCAGGTACTATGCTATTTTTCTAGCCAGCTGTTACACTAATACAATGATTGATCTATTCTCTGATTACATCTAATGGTCAGGAGAATTCGGCTTTCACCCCTGCCACGATCTTAATCTTAATCTGAAGGGGTGATTTCTGTTTGACATTTGAAAAGAGTACAAATCCTTCAATATAAAATAAATAGGGTTACCCAACAATGTCCAGGATAGGTCGATAAAGGGGAATCGAGGTTTCTTGCGTACTTATTTATAGGTTGTTTTCCGTTGTTTGTTTCCCTCAATATTCTCACCCTGTTCGACATATTTATGCTGTTGGGCAAATACAGCTTTAATATTGGTTCTTATTACTTGCCGAATAGAATAATGGATCAGTATAAACATTGCCTTCTAACAATATTAATAGTAAAAAGTGTTTGTCAGTTAACGTCAATGAATCTATTTAGATATGCGTCAAAAGACGATGCTCTTTGAGTTAGTAGCGTTAATTAGTGTCCTCCGATATTTATCAATCGTAAATATCGATAAACATTACCTGTTTATACAATAATGAGGTGACAAAATATCTATATCTTCTTGGGGACAAGGCCATGGAGAAAATTTATTAATATACACATATTCTAAATTTCATTCAGAGCTTCTAAATAATTTTCCATGTAACTCAGTATATTTTTAATTTATTTATATATTTATATATTATTGTAAATATTACTAGATACTGGTAAAGTACGATTTGTCCATGTGATATGATGGTATTCCTATTCATTCTGACCTGTTACATACAAACAGAGAAATACTTTAGATCTTTTTTTAATGACCGAATATGGCGAATGCGCCAATATCAGTTCATAACGCACAATACATTTGTGTCTCCATCTGGTAGACCCAAATTAAACGGAAATTGCGGCCATGAATTTAAAAAAAAACCGATCAACTAAGGTTTATATGATCACTAATTAAGACCATACTACTTTTTCCCTCGTAAAGTTTCCTCCGCAATGATTTGAACCCAGATAAGCCTGAAATTATTTTTTTTACACATTGTATACATTTCAATTGTCGCCCAACATTAAGGGCTTTTACAAGTTCATATTTCTCATTTGTCGCCCAACAGTAGGACGTTAAGAGCTTTGTTAAATTCATATCAGCTCAATATGCCTGTCCGCGTCTATGACAACATGTTCTAGACACCAAGACCTACAACTTTTTTCAAAAATATTGCTGTATAGACTTTTCTTTCTCCAAACCTTCTTTATGCTGGCCTATAACAAAAAAAATTTAATGCAGGTTTCAAAGAAACCCTCTTTTTAAAAAGACATTAGGCAAATGTGCCATGTGTTGACACATATTTAACATGTGAAATATAAGAGATATGTATAATTATCTTACTAGGTAGTGCTACTCGTTACAAACTTATAATTTAGTCTGCTCGATCCATGTCCCACGTTTATGTTATAGACAAAATTAGTATAAGGCTGCTCAGCTATAATTCTCTTCTTTTTTTTTGGGGAATAACGCTTGACAATGTGTAGGGTGAACAGGTAGAAAATTGGACGTCAATGACAACGCTATTATCATGTCATTTCACTATCAAGACTTTTTATTTGATCTTAGATTATTTGATCTTTATTTGATCTTCACTACCTTCTTGGGCGATGAAGCCACCTTCATCCACATTATGGTATTCACGTATTGACGCATATTCTTGAAATGCTTTGTACATTTTGTGAACTTATTGGATACGACTTCCTTATCGCTGTCGGGAAAATTCTCCCGGAACATTTTACCTTGGCATATAACTGCTTCGCAAATATATATAATAGAGATTTCCTCCTTTTTATGTAACCATACTGATTTGTAATCATCTCATATAAGCTGGAGTAAGTAACAAACATATCAGTCCTATCATTGCTTCAAAAAGATTAAAATATTTTGCATGACATTAGAATTTTGTACATTTTAATCAGAAGGAAAGGCATCTCTGTGGTTGGTAAATCTTAGGCTCTCTGAGTGTTTTTCGCTGACGCCTTCTTACTGACAATGGTAAACTATCTTCATCATCACCATCCGACTCACCAGTATCCATTTTCATGGATGCCTTGACTTGATATCGAGCGAATTGAGAGTATTCAAAAATTGTGAACGAGGAAGATCACTGTATTTTCATCACCCGAGACACCATCTAGAGTTGATTCACAATAATTGAGAGGAGGCATAACTGCTACCAATACTTCGGTTTCCTGATTATTAGTTTTGTCATATTTCAAAAACTATAGAAGTTCATATAAAGCCATAAATCTGAAAAAAAAATCACAGCTTTCGCAATCCTTGCAACTATCGGAGACATTGGAAATGATAACAAAATATATGAAACATAATATACCGATCCTTTTGAGTTGTTTCGAATACGTCATATACTATGGTGCGCGTGCATGCTTGTGGCAATTTCCAGATTGGCTTTAGAATGCTTATGTTTCTTAAGTGTTTATTAGTAATGTTTGGCGTACGATTGGGTCCCTAGCATTTTATAAATTTAGAATAATACGTTAGTTAATAATTTAATATAATATTGAGTATGGATACTGTCACAATTTTCCACAAGAATGCGAACGTACTACGCACCGAGTTATTGTCTCATTCAATACAAGTTGCGATGTATTTATCTTACTCGCTTGCTCTAACAGGATAGGTCTATTAACTCTTTATTATACACACAAGGTTATATATAAATATAAACATAATTTTTTAGCATTTTATTTTTGAAAAACTTAAGTATTACTAATATAATACACATCTCAATTTACGAGTTAGGTATGTAGTAAGGAATAATAAACATATTTTTTAATTAACCAACTTATATTGGATTTGCAGTTAAACTTAAAAAAAAAATCACAGATCTTACATGTTACGCAAGTATCGCAGGCGTATTGAAAATACCAGACACAACTGGTAAAATTTTCTCAATTCAATTGAATAAAAATAAAACTCAGTTGTGTTACGATTTTTTTGTTCTTTTGACCCTGAAGGTCTTGTCGTTTTAAACAGGTTATCTTGCATGGGGTGGTCAAAAATTACAGTCTCATTTTTTTTGTTTTCGAATGAATGCTATTCTTTAAAAAAGTTTTTGCTTGCCTAAAAATAGTGATGACTGTCAAAAATTGTGTTGTATACACAGGGTGGTTAAGAGTTACAAAATCTTAAAATTTGAAAAGAGGAAACTGTGATTTTTAGTCACCCCGTATAAAAACAATTGTGGCTAAATCATCATTAGTTTTTTATACGTGGTGATCAAAAAGTACAAACTTTACTCTTGAATTGAGTTTGTTTGAATTTGCTTGAATTTTTGACCACCCCGTATAATAAACGTAATTTTTGTCGACATTACTTTAAGCAAGCAAAAACTTTTATAAATAATAGCGTTTTCCCGAAAACTAAATATTTTTTGATAATTTGTAATTTGTAACAACCCCGTATAAAAAATATGATTTTTGTCGACGTTATTACGATTTTTTGGGCAACTAAAAACTTTTATAAATAATATTTTCTTTTGTAATTTTTTACCACCCCGTATAATAAACATAATTTTGGTCGACATTACTTTAGGCAAGCAAAAACTTTTAAAAATAATAGCGTTTTCCTGAAAACTAAACATTTTTTGAGATCTTGTAATGTGCAAGATCAAAAAGTACAAACTTTACTCTTACCGAATTTTAAGATTTTGTAATTTTTGACCACCCCGTATAATAAACATAATTTTTGTCGACATTGCTTTAGGAAAGCAAAAACTTTTATAAATAATAGCTTTTCCCGAAAAGTAAAAATTTTTTGAGAATTTGTAATTTGTGATCACCCCGTATAAAAAATATGATTTTTGTCATCGTCGTTACTATTTTTTGGACAAGTAAAAACTTTTATAAATAATAGCGTTTTCCCGAAAACTAAATTTTTTTTGATATTTTATAATTTGTGACCACCCCGTATAAAAAATATGATTTTTGTCGACGTCATTACTATTTTTTGGGCAAGTATAATTAACGGAATTACTACTTATTCTTGAACAGTTTTAATATTACAGGTAAAACTAATATTCATAAGAATAATAATTAATAAACACTAGCGGCCAAGTGATCCAGGCAGCTTTCACGATCGGGAATTATGCAGTGAATGCTGTCAGGCATTCTTTTTTATTTAAAAAATTATAAATTTGAAACAATTCAAATAATAAATTCATTATTCAAATTCATCAGATTACTCTTTTAAATGTGTATGCTGCTGAATGTATATACTTAAAACGCGGCTGCTGATTAGCTAAATCAGAATCTCTTATTTAGTGATTTATGATTTCATTTTTGCTATCATAATTCACAATGGGAACCTACTCATGTTGTATATACTACAAATTCGATTAAACAATTCGAATTTTTTTAAGTTCATCCTAAATAAATTCGATTATATATCTCGTGTAAACATTAACATCCCTCCTGTACAATATTGTGTAATGGATTTCCAAAAATCATCGTGCATTGACATTTTTTATAAGAAAAAATGAATGCGCAAGTCTATTATTCATAGTATAAGTTAATAATCAAATTATTGCAATCAAAATTGCTTATCCGTTTGAGATAAATCTGCTGTGCTGATCCAACATGAATTAAACATTTTAATGCCACTTATTGATGTTGATAATATTCAACGATTGCTCTTTTATTGGACATAAGTAGTGTCAATCATGTAAAAATGCGCGCAGAAGCCCAAATTAAGCGCTAGAAAAAGGCAGTGTCCTCATAGAAGGACAAGCATATTTCGGTTTTAATGGTATAATAATATTCTATTGTGTTATTTTAAACTTAATTTCTGCTTTTCAAGTATAATCGAATGATACATTCGTGAATTCTGCATCATATGTATTATTGGCGTAAGTTAGCTTTAAGTCAATTTCTATTTCAATGATTTGGTAATAGTGCAAAGTAAACTCTGGCCAAGCCCCATTTGATCAATCAATTGGCTTTGAATCAATAGTTTGTTGACTCGCAAATATTGGTTTAACGAAATCTCAATGTGCCTACATATGCACTTCCTAGAGCTCGCGCCTGATTAATACATACGTATAGCAACCATATCGTAAGCAACAATTCGTTTCACATTAAAATACACGGTTCAGTGCGAATTTGTTGCCGACAAGGTAAACAGCAATCGTCAATAGGGCAGCACAGCGGCCAAATGATGACATACCCGACCATTGTAGTCGCAAACAACGCAGCGGTCTTGGAATGAATACGATCTGTTTCCGCGGTGACAGATCCAATCTCCGCCACAACACATGCAAAACAATGAAACACTAATTGGAATCCGCCGACGATTGTTCTACGGCCCGACAGTCGCCGAAAGAATTAAAGATGACCCTTCACCTTTCGCTACTTATTTGGCAGGAAAATAAAATGTAATATTAAGAAATATTAACTTTTAGGTATTGTGTAAAAATATATTAAATGGAGTAATGTACTGGGTTCCCCATAATATACTACCCATTTTATATTTTTAATAAATTCCCTATGAGATCCGAGTAACATCCAGTAACATCCGAGCGCTACGTTAATATGCTAGAGATATTTCTCATTCCAGAATTAAATAGACGAGGATACTCAACAATGCCTTACTATTCCAGCAAGATGGGGCAACAGCTCATACCGCCAGAAACTCAAAGAGGGTCCTGCGAGAAATGTTTAATGGCCGACTCATTTCTCGATTTCGGAGATTTGCCTTGGCCTTCGAGGTCCCCCGACTTAACGGCACCCGATTTTTTCCTGTGGGGATATTTGAAATCCAAAGTGTTTGCGAGTCATCCAGGTACAATCGAGGAACTGAAAGTGAAAATTCGTGAAGAAGTTGAAGGAATAGACGAAAGTTTGCTACACAGTCTAATGAACCACTTTTTATCCAATATTAAAAAATGTGTTGAAGTTGGTGGAGGTCATTTAGAAGACGTGATTTTTAAGAGTTAAATTAGCCAAATATTTTTAAGTTATCATAAATCCCAAAGAGTTAGCTGTAATTTAATAAAATAAAAAGTTTGTTTTGTTAACTAAAAAAATTTTAATTTAAATATTAAAATGGGTAGTTTATTATGGGGAACCCAGTATAATACAATAAGTATTGTTGGGTTGAACTGAGTTCCAAAGAAAGTGAGGCGTCCTATTTAGTCTGGTTAAGTTTAAAGTCTTTTATCTAGTAAACCAATTTAAAAAAAATGTGATTTGGATCGACTCAGTACCTATCATGTGAATGCTATAACTGAATGCTAACTGCAGGGCTGCCAAATGAAACTGTGTTTGTCGAAAGTGTGTTTTATATGATAACAACAAATATTGATGGTTTAGCAAGCGGTGCAGTGGGAAAACTAGTGCATATTGATTGTGATGATACAGGTGAAGTCACGAGCGTATGGTAAGATTTTCCGGATTCACCGGATTCCGGAGTCCGGAATCCGTAGAAGAGTAGCTACAATACCGACCCTCAATAATAACAAAACAATCTCCTGCTGGATATATCTGGATTCGGCTTTCGAATCTGATCCAAATGGATGATGATCTTTTTTGCGGAGGATGCGTCCTTGCCACTACTTCACTTTCTACGTGAGAAATTCCGTTTAGATATGAATAACGACCGAAACACTGCCACGACTAAATCATTGATGCTATATTCTCGAGAAATCTGCACCCTTTGGAATATCGACGTTTGTTTCTCTCCCCTTTCTCCCCCTTTCTCTCTCTCTCTCTCTCTCTCTCTCTCTCTCTCTGTGCTACACGCCTTTTTTTTGTTTTTTAAGTGTGTAAATTATTTTCTAAATATCGTAAGATAGTAACTGTTGAGTTAGATTGAGCGATTTTAGTATGTTAGTCTGATATAAGGCTTTTATGAATTCATTTATTTCTCCGTTTTACGCGGCTTTTATATGAAAATAAATTAATCTGCACGGGGTATTGGAATTTAAATTGATTAAATTAAAATGGACTGTAGGATGATGTCCTGATGTCTGAGAGATCACTTTTTCTTCAAACATCCCAATGGGTAAGGTTGCAGGCAAGTAGTGGCTCCATTAATTTGGCAAAGTCTCTTAAAAATTTTTAAATTTGCCAAATTCAGACAAATACGCAGCACACTACTTCCGTCAGCGTCTGTCCTCCTCAAAAATTTTTGTAAATAGATATCCTCAAACGACCTTCTTTACTTGTAATGTAAAAAAAATCCGTTCCGTTTTATGGCTAATGTTTGGATTCCTATTTCAAATATTTGAAATAAAACCCCGCGAACTTGTAGAAATTTACCGCGGCTCACCATCTAGCAAATATAAATCTAAATAGCAAAGGTAGGGATAATACCTTTCCGTCCCGCTAATGTCGCGTACTCCCAGCAAGCACATTTATAGGCGATATCCGCAAAAATCAATCCCTTTTTCTGCCGACCTGCTTGCTTGAGCCTGTTGACCGTGGCTTACGTTCGCGAAGATATATCTTCGGTGTTTTAGTGTGGTAATTAAGAATCAAAGATACTGTTTTATCGAATGGTAGCATACTTTTAGTTTATTTAGAAGATATTACCTCGACGGCGTAGGACATAGGTATTTGTTTATCTTTTGCATCGGCAAAAAGCAGCATTTATTTCAATTTTTTATTTTTTATTTAATCATATAGTGAAAATTTGCATACCACATTCCTGCCTTGATAATATAATTTTTTTACTTTGATAAAGTCATCTCAATTTTTGGGAATCTTCTTTCTTCTTTCTTCTTTCTTCTCTCTTCTTTCTTCTTTCTTCTTTCTTCTTTCTTCTTTCTTCTTTCTTCTTTCTTCTTTCTTCTTTCTTCTTTTTTCTTTCTTCTCTCTTGTTTCTTCTCTCTTGTTTCTTCTCTCTTCTTTCTTCTCTCTTCTTTCTTTCTCGACTTGACCTGGTGTCGAGAGTAAACATTTTTTATTGTTTTAACCTAAAGCCTCTTAGGCTACTTAATAAAGTAGAGTCATTTTAACGCCCCTCAGGCAACGCAATTGTTAATTTTAATTTTAATTTAAGAATATCTGTGAACCATCAACTGGTCATATATATTTTTGTAATATATTGTTTTAAAAAAATCTTTATCTTTTATTTCTCTGGGAAAAGTCTGAGTCACAAGAGGCTGATAATTATTGGCTGATCATTTCTGCGGTCTTCTGTACTATTTAAGTACTCTTGACCTGGCGTCCAAGTATTTTTATACAAAATTTTAAATAGGAGTAGAAGCTGTAATTTTTCTGGTGATATATCTAAAGGTACCTATCTAAGTGCAAGCCTCTAGCAAATCCACTCATTCACGACCTCCGTATTTAACTGAGCAGCCGATAGGCAACAACAAAAAATTCATTACGTCACATCTCCTGGATGAGAGGCCCTTCAACTAAATAAGAGATTCTGATTTAGCTAATGAGCGGACGCGTTTTAAGAATATACATTCAGCAGCATACACATTTAAAAGAGTAAACTGATGAATTTGAATAATGAATTTAATGAATTAAACATTACTAATAAACACTTAATAAACATAAGCATTCTAAAGCGAATCTGGAAATTGCCACAAGCATGCACGCGCATCATAGTATTTGACGTATTCGAAACAACTCAAAAGGATCGGTATATTATGTTTCATATATTTTGTTATAATTTCCAATGTCTCCGATAGTTGCAAGGATTGCGAAATCTGTGAATTTTTTTATTTGATAAATCTCATGTGCTACAAACAAAATATAGTTTTTCACATAATTGATGATTGTTTTTGTGTTCGCTTGGCTCGATATAATTAATTCTTTATCCATACATCTATTTTTATCAAACATATTTATAAGAATATGACTCAACTACAATATAAGCGGCTGTTTTATGTAAAAGGACTAACTGAAACTTAATCTGATTACATTTGTAACATAATACTCGAAATAATGCTGAAGGTCCTGCCGCAAGCCCTCATTCGAAGTTATTTTAGATTGAGTCTGACTATTATTGTTGCGCCCACTAAGAGGATGGATTAAAGCTGATAGTTCCAAGTTTCCCTCTAGTATTTATTTCTATTTAATTATTTTTAATTTGAAATCACAATAACGTACGGAATTTAACAATGCCACAGTGTATTTTGCAGCTAGATTTTCTAAATGTCACGGTAAGCTCCGAAGTGTATTTCCATTAAATTTAAAGTTGAAATAGTTACTCGGTGTTCAACAGGGTGTGTGCAGTTTCTCCGTATATACCACTATGTACAGGCGTATTAGATGACCTAGCAATTGACATAATAAGCTAATATGTACTCAGTAATCCCTCTGTAGTTTATGTCCTCGCGGAGATATTGATTTAGATAAATTAAATTGTTTACAACTTCATAATTCCAGTATTTATCCAGCATTCGCATGATTTAACTCACTTGTTTACTTAGATTATTCGATGTGTATTAAGGTTTTAAAGCATTATTTTGGGAAAGTGCCATTGGAATTTGAGAAAAACAGGGAACACAAGACCATGACGAATTTTTTATAGAAATTTGTATTGTTTCATATCCCATTAATTTCACTCTGGCAATCAATCATCAGATGTTATCATATATTTCATATTTTTATCATATCAGACATTTTCAGACACAAATTAGGAAAGAATTATTTTTGGAATGATGTTTGTAGTCCGTAATTTTTACTTCGTACACTCTATACTTTGTCGTTGTGCTTGCTCTTTACTCTATACTCTGCACATCGTACTCTGTACTATATACTGTGTAGTCTGTCCTCGGTACTCTTTATTCTGTACTCCGTACTCAGTACAGTGCCGTGATCAAAATCTTTCAACGCCAACCAGAACCATTGGTCAGAACGTAGTGTCATTATATCTAAACTATTTATCGGCACCAAAATATATATCAAGCATAATCACAATTGCCGAATCCAGAAATGAGTACGCCTTGCGGAATAAATTCGAACCGAGGAAAGCGAGTAAAAATTTGACGTTAAACGTTCTGTGAGCTGTGAGTTTAAACCGTCTAACCGTCACGATTCCTCGTTTACGACGTTACTGTTTTATTACTCTTTTTTTTTATTACTATTTATTTATTACTGTGGTTTTATTACTCATTAGCTTTGTTCTTTAGTTTTACTGTTGGCTGTGTTTTTTTTTTGCGAAACATTTTCGACCCCCAGGGAAGCGAGTTAATAATTTCCTTCACTTCGTTTACTTTGGTTTATTGTTGGCTGTGTTGTTTTAACTCTTTGTGATTACCATGTCCCATAAAAGCATTCATAATGCAAACTGTTGTGTTTATGGTTGCAACTCAAGAAATGGTAACGATATCTCTCCATTTTCACTATTTTCCGAAGAAAAATTCCGGCATTACCGTGAAAATGATACTAAAATTCCGCACTAGGAATCGAGGACGAGATTGATAAGAGAAAAGTTTGGGAGAAGGTTTTCTTAATGGGCAAGTGACAAATAATATGGGTGTTTGCTCTAATCATAAAAAACCGCGAAACGCGTAACATAACACAATCTATTTTTGTTTTAGATGTGGACTTAAAACTTAAAACAACCCAAGCTTAAGCGACACACTGTACCTTCCCAAAATTTGCCAGTAAAAAGATCACTTGCAAATGCCAAGAGAAAGTCCAACGATTCTAATCGTGAAGATAGATTGAAGAGACGACGAAAGCTCAATGATGAGGCTACTACAAGTATTAGTGAGGTACGTTTATGTGAAGGTGAAATATCTTTACCTGTCAACGAGGACAACCATGATCTCGAAAATGTACGAACTTATAAAGACCTTATTGAAGACGAAAAAGTTGCAGTTCATAATCTTCTACGCCTTCATGAGATTTGTGACTATAACGTTGATAAAGAAGTTCAAGTTTGTAGTGGAGACATTGTTACAACTTTTACGTCAACAATAGAACTTAGTTCACAGTTAAATTCTTTAACAGGTATACCATCATTCGACCTCGACCTATTCAGTTCGATCTAAGTAATGTTGTTGACCTTTTTTTTTGTTCCATTCATGGCTATGAGTAGGTTTTTCGTACTTGTGTGTTTTACTTATAACAGTGACTTAATAGCCGCTTATTGTATGAGATGATGAATGTTTGTGCCTTGTTGAATTTATTAACACTTTTTCCCCGTGCCTGGGCGAACACGCTAGTTGCCTCCCGTATGAGACCGTAGCACCTTCTGACGAAAGTCGGCCAACTAACAACAAACTCTTTAGTTTTGTATCTTGAGAATGATTGTAGGTTAAAACACAAGTATGGGAACCCTTGTAAGTTTTCAACAATCAAATCTGCGTGGTCACAATCAACAAAATTATGTGATTGTGACCACGCAGGGGTTACCGAAGCCAAGTATAGGTAAAACTTCACGGTGCCCAGGGAATTTTCCCTGTATGATGTTGCGTACCATACTTAATATAGAACTTGTATTATTGTCCCACAACCGTTGAACCTGTGAAGATTTCTCCGTCTTGCAAGTACATGTAAACTATACAATGGTTACATCTCCATCTTTGTGAATGAGTTTCCCACTTATTTCATGCGGAGAGTTCTTTACACCGCTAGTTTGCAAACATAGTGCTATAATTTTCACGAATTCCGTAGTAACAGATGTAGTTCCAAGTAAAAAATATATGCTTGGCATTTACTCATGCCTCACCCTCTACAACACATCTACTCTCTGGAGTGGCTTGCAGGTAAGAAAACACTTTTCCCAATGAAAGAAAAACCTCTTCATTGAAATCGTCCATCATAACCTAAAAATAACGTTTTATATCAGTACAGGTACGCCGTATAAACATCTATTCTACTGATAAACAAAACTACATACCTTTGTTTTAAAAACCCCCTTAAAGTGGATAAACGATTTGTACGTATCAAAATGTCCCAGTTAAGAAAATGTTATCGAGTTTAAGAACAGCACACGAACACACGGGACAGAAGAAATTTTACTCGCTTTCCCGATATTTGTTTACAAACATGAGCGCCCCCAACGGTAATTTTAGTCGCCAATAGACAAGTCCTAATAATAATTATAGTATATCAAGTATCAATAAATTAAGTGTATATTAAAAGATTAATGCGAAAGCATGAGTACAGGAATAGGTTTCGAGAGTATATAGCGTCGAACCGAAATGCAATGTAGAGATGACGCCTAATAAATAAATTGAAGTTACGCAACAAAGGGTGAATCTGATTGTATTATAGTGTTTAGAATTCAAAATTAGATGGAGTGAAGATAAAAGAGTTAAATTAAATAAATAAAATAATAGGCAAGAATCTGATGTTGACTATTATTATATATCTGGTTGCCAGGAAATGTTATTCCTTACGGCATATCCGTAGTTACATATAACAATGCAAAAGAGAGTCTAGCTAAGGCGTTCGATGAGATAACAGCCAGCCTCCTAATTTTATTCTGGAATCTGGAATCTGGAATATGTCCGGAGTGCGGATCGAGATCCGCTGCACTTAGGCCCCATTGGGCCCCTTGTGCTTCCTCCGTGAGGGAAATGTCTCCTTAGGTCATCGACCAGCCCAATGTTGTACAAAAGGTGATGATGTTGCCCAGGGGCATTTCCCTAATTTTATTAAAATTTGTTAGAAATTAATAGTTAAGCTAAAGTAAAAATATTTAAAATTGTGCTAAATAAGTAAGAACAGCAGTGGAGAAGGTCTACAAGCAGAAATAACTAAAAATTAAGTGTTTTCGTCGTAATTAGCAAGTGAGAAGTATATAGAGGCTTGGTAGCGTTCCCAGTCACATTCCAACCAGTGTTCGAGAATAGTGACAATTTTTTGTCCATCGTAATTAAAAAGGATTAACACAAATTTCGAAGGTAATAACAATTTCAGACTTTGCTAATTTTTAAGATACATTATGACGAAGGACTTGGTCCCATGTAGTAGAAATAAGTTACGTAGGTTTGCATAGAGTAGTAATAAGGCTTCAGATTTAATTTATTATCATTTTATATGACAATAAACATAGTCATATATAAATTACTTCTTCGTTCTTGTTCTTTTGAAACTTTTCAGGAAACATTTTAAATGATACAATTTGAGATTAAGCAAAATTCAATATATTTAATAAAATATTATAACATCATAGATTTCACTATTTGGAAAATAACTTCACTTTAAAAAATTTAATCTTGCAAAGAAATTTTTAGACCGAATTGAACCTCTCTAGGACTATAGGGTGGGTACTCATGTTTTAAGAGATCTTTGTATCACAGAAATGTATCAAGTAATCAAAATTATAATAATGACTGCCAACGTTGTTACATATAGCTGACAAAGGCTTTCATAAAACATTTTACTATCTTATTCATTAGGATCGCCATATTTATGTAGATATTTTTGTAGAGCTGTTCATAAAATAATAAGTAGGAGGAAATCTGTGTATGTTATAAATGATATAGTAAAATTAACGCCATATTGTTCAATACGCTCGAGTGTGAATGGTAATTTTAAATATATATTAAATTGTGAACAAAATCTGTCATATACATAATTATGGTAAAGTGAACGGTTACGGAGAAATGTAGAATGTAAAAATGACATCATTTCCCGGAACGGTGAATATATCTGTGACAGAATGAAATCGTACTCTTGCATCTATCAATATGGTGATTTATCTTTTTTTCCTTCCATGTTTGTATCTAAAAACACCGACGATTTGGATACTATCCGCCGCCAATATTATTTGCAGCCGATCTCGAAACAGCTTGTGCATTCTATATTCAACTTGGCTGCACTTCTCCCACTTCATCGGCTGCTAAACAACACTCATAGAACCTATAGAACTTACCATCAAGTGTAGCCATAGCTCAATGAGCTAAAGATCCATTGATGTGGAGTTGGAAAAATATTGGAGATCATTTTCGTCCTATTGTGTCCCAAAAATGCATTCTTCCTCATTGTATGCTTCTGCAAAGATGAATGTATCCAAAACATGAGTAGTATCAACTGTCCAACTATGTGTAGCAATTGCTCAGGACTTGCATATCTCAATAGAGATACAGTAATCATCTACGACGATGTGAATAATTATTATCAACAAGACTAATTATTATCAAGAAGGACAAGAAGATTTGTTTCCTTCCACGAGACTGAGAGAACTATTTGATGTTGACTGATAATGAAATTAACAATTCAACTAAAATCTATAACAGTTTTATTATTTCCCCTTTCACTCCTTTCAACAGGGAAATATATTAATAAATCTATATATTTATTAATATATTTCCTTGTTTTTCTCATGAATATTTCCTATTCATGAAGTTCTCGTTTTAATGAGATAAGGATAAATCATGGGAATTATTTGACATAAATAAACGAATGGGAATCAGAAATCTATTATAAATTAGGGCTAAAAGTGGTTAAATTTAACTTGGACATTCGACATTGGACAGTGGACATATTTACAATCATATACCAATGACAAATGACCAAATATGGGTGATATATGTATCTATATATGCATACATTGTACACATATTATTCTGTTACTAATTTATACTATAATAATTCCATATTTTTTTAAAAGAAAGTGTACCAGAAATAAAAACAAAGAAATCTTTACCCCTCGATATCATGGAAATCGTTTGCTTTACCATAATGATATAAGACAATTATTATTCGGAATTTACTGTACATCATTTGCGTATCGAATGACGTTGGCGCTAAACCTTATAATTTTTGATATATTTACGAAAAACTGTGAAAATTCATCATTTCCCCCTCGCACCTCCTCCAAATCCGACGCTCGTGGTCGTGTAACCTTTTGTGTACAAACTATGAAGACAAAGACAAATTATGAGACAAAAACATTTTTCTTGGGTTTCCCTAATTTTACTGTATCAAAACGGCATTATCTGATATTATAGTCCCAGAACATTAGGAAAAATTATTAAAAATAGAGCGTATAATATTGAATAGTTTCATAATCAATTCATTTTATACAATTTCAGCACCAACATACTTTTACGTTGCGGCATAAGATGCTGTGTTAATATCCAAATCTGACAATATAATTACTATTTGCCACAAGTTGTGAATGTGCTACATGCATTCCATTTCAACGGCAGTCAAAGACTGTACCTACTGATGTTAAATTATCGCCTTCCTTCCTCATAAAAGAGATACTCCCAGTCTGTCGTCTGCAAAGTAATAATATCCGAAAAGTTTCCAATATGCGACTAATTGAATCTGCTTCGCTGGGATAATTTTATGCATTAGGTAGAATGCTTTCTGAAACTTGGCTTTCAAGTTGTATAAACTTATGCAAATATTCCGGTAGCGGTAATTATGAATATGAATTTTGAAAGATTTATTCCTCTAAGGTAAATAGGATCACATTTTCGCAATAATCATAGTTATGAATAATATAAATCCATCCAATAAAGTTTATAGGATAGATTTATCACGCTGAATCCCAGCGTCCAGTACACGGGACGTACGGATTCGTCCGTGGCTCGCGTCCAGTGAACTGGACGACCTTCGAATATGCTTTACTATGTACTTAAAAACAAATGCGGTCGGCAAATGCTTGAATAGTTATTAAACAAATAGTAAAAATCAACACAGTTTTTTCTTATACTCGCATATAACTTGTTTCGTAGTAAACGGCAAAATTGCAAAAACAGTCAAGGAAACCTAGAAAAATTAAATTATATTGATATACTGTAAAATAACAAGAAACATGTGATTTAGAGATATCAAGTTATCTCTTGACTGATGTGTTTTGATGGGGTTCTTGAAGGGTTTGTAAAATATTTAATAAATCATATTTCCAAAAATGTAAGTAAATTAGTAAGTGAAGGTCTTACCTGACTATATTAATGATTACAATATTAACTTAATTAAACGAAGTGAAAATTGCGTTGAGGTTCATGTTCAGAATTTTGAACACTTATTGTATTTATTGTTTTCTTCTTTTTTGAGTTAGGTATTATTTGTAATTGCTGTGTCTTCTTAATATTGTTAAATGTTTAAAATGACCTTTCCTTTCGTTTGATTTGAAATGGGTAAAACTGAATTTCAAGTACATATTGAGAAACTCCAAGTCTCATATAAATCTAATATAAAAGAATTATAAGAGTTTTTCTGCCTCAAAATAAAACTATATTTCGAGAAGATAAGAAGATAATAAGAAGGTGGAAGATAAGTTTACGTCCAATTACGTCTAATACGTCTAGATAGATAATTTTGGTCGTATATTATTATTTATCATAGATAGCACCTTCTAAATCTATGTTATATAAAATTCTGCTGTGCATGTAGCTCCATCTACCTGTTTTCTTTTCAATTAAGTAGGTAGTTTATATTGCCAAGTTTCAGATCTTTAAGCTTATGCAGTATACATTTCTATACATCTTAAGAAATGAACATTTACATAGAAATACTTAAAAGCGTTCCATGTTTAATCGAATAATTCATATATAATAACCTAAAATTATATGTAACTACACATATTACTAACATGCATACACTTAATAAGATACACTTAACGAATTTAGCTATGTTGTGAAATTTTATATAGTTGATATCAATATTGGTAAGTAAGTTTGCATTGAGTACTCTTGATAGAAAAGTATATATTTTAATATATATATATATATATATATATATATATATATATATATATATATATATATATATATATGAAATTTTGAATATCTAGCCTTACTTTACTCTGATCAGATAAATTTATAGAGGTACCTCATTAAACGTTGTGATGTTTTTAGGCCTTTCCACTTGTTGCATGGATCTGGATTGCTCGTTCAAACACCTCGTTCATTTCTGCTACCTGAGTCTCTCTGAAACGTCGAAATTCTTCGCTAGATAATCTTTAACTTTACCTGCTTTCACACTCCTAAACTTTTTAAATGTTCGTAAGTCGAATTTACTATAGTTACTTAAATAATTTTACTTTTTACAACAAAATTAATTTTTAACAAATTTTGTAACACGCTGCGGCCAAATATTTTTGGTAACCTATCAATAAAATTGTTTTTTCCATTGTCTCACTTCCTTGGTAACCAGGAAAATGACTACTGGTATCCTGTTTTTCTATATACACGGTATATTTGATTCTTATTTTACTTTGTAAGTTTGATTTAGCACTGTCACTTTGATTTTTAAAATGTCTATCACATATTAACGGTTATTTACTACTTATTATTACAAAACTAAAGATTTTTCGCAAGAACTGGCACCCATTTAAAGGAGAATCTACATGACCATAAGTTATCAATAGTAAGTATCTACAAATAATCAAATTGATATTTCCTAAATTACTATCTCTAAATTTACCTCTTTCATTCATTTATATCTATATTTGTAAGTATAATTCATATTAATATGTATTCCTACCCTGTAATTGGAATGTAAATTCTGTTGAGTTTCTAAAATAAAATAAAATAAGCGATAACTGCTGTTGTTGCTGATGTTCATCTAAAAATGTTCATCTGACTTCCCATTTCCTGGACGATGCAGTATAAAATATTATTTAAAAATATCAAACTCCTAATAGGCTTTACAAATGTTGAAAGTTAAACCCCATAAGCGCCATTAATCACATTGCAACAGACCAGGCGGAATGCTCTTGGATTAGGGGGACACAATCGAGGATTTTATTGCATTCCAACTGTAGACAAATTATTTCACCGTTACATTTTATATCTTTCAAAAGACGGGATTTTGTAGGCCTCACTGGATATATATCGATAATTTTTTTTAGGACACCGCCAGATAGCGTTATCCTGGTGTAATTGTAGCTCTCTAGCATACGCAAAATAGAATATTGGCTTTAATAAAATTGTTGATAGGCATAGAGACTTAATAAGGAAGGACATTTATATGGAAATATTATTGATATTCGTAACATTATTATAATCTTCGCAGCGAAAGTCGAAGAGTATAAATTATTCCGAAAAAATCTCTCTTGGTCCCTCTCTTTGTTGTATACTGTTTCCCCCTCCCTCACTCCGTCTACATCCATCATCTGTTATGACCTTAAAAGACCCCTACTACCCCACGGCCAACTTTTAATAGCATGTAATAATTTAATATTTCGTGAAAAACGGTTAGTTTTTCAAATATTAAAAAAAAAAACGAAAAAGAGTCCTTGAAATCAAAATGGCCGCAACAACTCACCCCACCACCGGATACTTTTAATATGCTCGACACAAGATCATCATGAACACGTTTTTCAATTTTCAAAACTATATGTTTTTTGGTTTTTGCAAACCCTTCGACTGGTGGACTATAAAATGTATTATTTTAAGTACGGAAAGTAGCTATTTCATGTTACCATTTGCTCAAGGCCTATGTTTGTCTGAGATTCGCAAACAGCTTCATAAAAATGCGCCCTAATAAATTTAACAAATAAGCAATATTTTCGCAAGGCGGTCAATAGAGCGCGAGCAGCATAAAATGTAGGTCTCATATATATGCGAATGTTCCCAAATCCGTCCGTAATAGTTTTAAAGATAGAATTGCCGAAGAAAACACTACGCTTAATATAAAGATTTATAAACAGAAAGAAAGCAAAAAGAACCTCAAAGGAAAATCTCTTAGCGATATTACTGGGGACAGGATAAAAATGCCTGCTATTGTGGCGAACCGTAAAAAGATTCACAAATTAATCTCCTTACAGAACGGGAAAAATAAATAATGTTAAATATTGCCGAAATAATTCTCCCCACGTAAATGAGAGATGAATAATCATGATTATGAAATATTTCAATGCAACCTGAAATCGTAAATTATGGGGCATCATCACAATCAACTTGAAGTGGAAAATATTTTTTTGTGAAGCTGCACGGCCTCATTATACCATTTGCCATAGTTTTGCAGATCTCAAAATTTTATAAAAGTGGATTATCATCTTTTATTTGATTGACTTGCTGCAGATTCTTGACACATTTACTGCTAAGAACGACCATGAGGCATATAATTTTAATGTTTGAAAGATTTAAAACAGAAATTTGAGCATACAAAATTAAGCATACGCTATCGTTGTAGGTTCGGTTCACTAATGTGATAGTTTCCATCATTAAAAACTAATTGTTGGCTGCAAAAACTCTAATGCATATAACATATTATAATTATAATTCAACTTACTTAGTACTATCAGATCAAAAACTGGGTTTACTCAATACAAAAAATTACCAATCACTCATGTCTACTGTAAATCTGCATGATTTCATGCAGACCGATTTACATCGTCCAAGAATTGGTGTCTGGGTAACTGTCTCGAAAAAGAATTGTAGGACCTACTTTTTTTTTGCAAAATACCATCACCGCATACCATATAGAGATTTAATTTATTGCATGAGCATGTGAAAATAAAAGCAGTCATATTTTAATTACTTCTTCTTTCTTATTATTATTTAGAAAGATTTCAGGAAACAATTTAAATCCTATAATTTGAGACAATTTAAAATTAAATTGATTTAGCAAAATATGGTAGTATCATAGATTTATTCACTATTTGGAAAATAACGTTTTAAAAATTGTAATCTTAACACAGACCTAATTGGACCCCCCCCCCTTAATGACGATAGGGTACTCATGTTCTCAGTGATCCTTTTAAAATTGTAACCACTGGGGTTTTTACCAGATTGACCGATGTTGAAATGAAAGGGAGCGTCGGGGTTTGCAAAAATATGTATACATACATAAATATATACACACATGATCTCATAGTCCTGGGTTCGTCGCGTATGCTTTAAAGTTAGAAGGGGAAATCTTAATATCGAAACATGGAGATTTAGCTTACCTCATATGCTCTCATGATGTCGGTGTTAATCCTGTATGGCTAAAACCTCACATCATCACTAAGATTCACGAACTAACTTTGTCGGATAATATTGAATTTCGTTGGTCAAGAGATTAATTCAAATAACTTCAAACCAAGATATATATTTAATATTTAACAGAATAAATTACGCTGATAATAAAACATTTACCCTAAACAAACTATAAATTTGAACACAACCAGATGCGTCGCGCAAATAATGAATCTATTCATATGAAAACAAAGCTAACCGCTAGGGTTAAGTAGACCTGATTCTAATAGAACAATTTTGAGTGCCTTTCCGCTTATTAAACTATTTGACTTTAAACCCGAATTTACTGTATGAAAACCTGCCGGAAACTGCATAATTTTGGCTAAGATTGTTGCTCCAGTCCTCGCTGGGCGGGACCAAAGTCGATCTTTCATCCCCTTTAAGTAATACCACTTACTGGGGGTGAAATCTCCACCAATCCTATGGGACCTACTTTACCCTTTACATGATCTCAGGAAACTATTCCCGTACTCTAAGGACATCTGGTTGCAAAATAGAAACTAAACATTTTACATGACATTTCTGAGATTACTCTTTCTGCATCAATTAGTTAGCTGTTTGGTCATTTTTCCCATACCCGGAAACCATAAATTAAGTGACGCTTCTAACGGACAACTATTATTTATGGTCGAATCTTTTCGTGACGTTTTTATGGATCCTGTTAATTTTACAATTGATTTGAGATATTTTACTTTTTGGTAGTTACACATCTGTTTGCGATTACGAAGTTATGCATTTACGAACCTATGAAATTTTGCAAAGACCGTACTTAAAGAAAACACACTATACAAGATGAATTACTCATTTAATGTGAACCTTCTTAGAATTCTCTAAATAATAAACAAAGGACTTCTTGGGTTGCTATTCCCTTTCCGAACAGAATTATGACCTGCACTTTACCATTTTGTTACAAAATTATAAATTAGTGTTCATAGAAGTGGCGCCCATATGAAGGATTCAATAGGGAAGAAACAGTATAAGTATCCTGAAAGCTTATCAGACGTTTCTTCGCTACGCTATCACTATTATTATCTGATTTATATATGTCTAATAACAGCAACATATAGAGCAGTTCAAACATCATAAATTTGAATATATCTTTATATTTGAATTATAAATATCATCCCAACAGTGGAGCTTTACAGAATTTTCTTATATTCTCACTATCAACAATATATATATATATATATATATATATATATATATATATATATATATATATATATATATATATATATATATATATATATATATATATATATATATATATATATATATATATATATATATATATATATATATATATATATATATATATTGCTATAGCAATGGCATACTATCTTTCGCAGTTTAAGTCCATAATTACGTGGTATGAATATTTTTTAATCCGCTAAGGCAAACAGGTAAGAAAATTTAACAAAACAACCGGAAAAATCTCCTTAACTCAACAAAGTAAGTTAAAAAATTCATTGTCATGCTAGGTGTATCCTGCCTTTCATTCCCTTCCTATTTGTACTGCCCTGATTATTTTCAGTGTTTACACAGCTTTCTTGGTGGTTAGCGTAAAATATAATAACAGTTGACAGTGCACATTTTCGTAATATTACTGTCGGTATTCCCAAAACGACCCGGGAACATAATAATTAGATATGACCCACTTTGTCTCTCGAATATGAAACAAGGGGTTTCACATTATGCTTATATTAAGCTTACTGCATAAAGAATTAAAAGCAGTCCTAATCTAATAATTTGATTATAATCCCAAATGATTTTTTATTATCGCGATAATATTGTACCCATCTATATAAGCTAGTCACAAAACCCTTAATATTTTATATTAATGTTTTGTGCATCTAGTGATAGTGATCAGAAGTTAATATATATTTTTTTAAATATTAATTATATTAGTGCAATTTTACCCGTATCATATTGATGTGGGTTAAAAATCTGAAACTGGAATAATAGGCGCTAGCGGCTTTGATGTTTGCATATAATTGATGGATGAATGTCCAATGCAGTTCTAATATGAGCATATTTGGAAAATTACACTTATTCAATACTGCAATGTTTTTGCTCTTATTGACTACTAGAACAAAAAATATTATAGCCATCCTAAAAATCCTATTAATGGAGATAATATTAATCATGAAATATGTTCAATACTATTTAATACCAAATGTGCTTAACAACATTACTTAAATAAAATTTATAAAACATATTTAACAGAGGAAATCCTCAATAACATTATCTACATAATAATCACGATAATAAACTAGAACTGATGAAAATATTTTCAGGCTGCACTTAATTTTTAATATACTGCTACACGTATATTAAAATGTAAGACGTTATTTTTTCCCATCCAGTATGAAAAATAATAGAGTTCTCAATTCTCAAAGAGAGATCAATTTTTTTATAGTATAAAGCACATGGCGTTCCAAGAAAATTATACAAACCTGCTCTAATGGCTGTTCTTAACATTTAATTTCTTGGTCATTGCTTTGTTTCAAAAAATGATGAGATTACAGCATATTAAGTGGAACTGTATCTACCAATGTATCTTTACATTACCTTGACTGCAGCATCTGCCCACTGAATTTAAGTAGGCTCTGAAAGAAATAGGAACATCCCACGCCACCATATTTAGCCCAGGTACTCCTGAAAAAATTCTTTTTTCTAGGAAAGTGATTTTTTTATGTATATACATCAAGTATGTCCTATCAAACAAATTTTTATAATATTTTTTTATAGTCAATAGATTTTTGACAATAACCGTCCTTTTTAATGGACAGTGGCAAAATAAGGGGCTGTAATGGGTAAATGTAAAAATAAACTATTTTAGATAGAAATTGAATTACATTAATAGATAGAATTTGAATACATTATTTAATAATGTATAGAAATATTTTTTAATAAAATATATGCCCAAAGAAGAAAAGAATTCAAAATTATAATATATGATGGTCAAGATATAGTAGTTTTAAGTGTAGTTAAAAAAATAAAATTTTATGAATCACATTTTCTACATTGCCATGGTCAATAGTAAGTGGTGGCTATTTGGTACTCAATATAAATATTGTTTATGACTAAAATCTGAAGAATGTGGTATAGGTGTATCTTTTAATATATATTAATTAACCCGATTTCTCCTGATTTCGTTGCTACATAACCTTGCAAACAGTAGTTTTTTTAAAGGGTCATTGGTATAATAGTAAATAATACATTATGTATATCTTACAGGAAAGAGAATTCGTGGCGGCATCGGCACATCTATATGAATAGTTATATTATTAAAAAATACAGATTTCCTCAACGTCCTTAAGATAGTGGTACTAACTATGTTAATACCTAATGATATTTTATTAACTGTGGATGTCACAAAACGTACTTTGTGTTTGAAATAAAAATACCTAATACCTAATAAGAAGGAAGATACCTAATACCTAATAAGAAGGAAGATACACTTACCAGTGCTATATCTGGACATACATACGGATACGAACCACTATACACACGGAAACGAACCACTTAGAAGTTGTACAAGTTCTTTCACCTTTATTGAGGATCTTCAGAGCAGTGTACGATTTATTTCATTGTACACTGCTCTGAAGATCCTCAATAAAGGTGAAAAAACTTCACCTTCACCTGACAGTGAGTACAACTTCACCTGACAGTGAGTATAAACACTATTATTATTACCTCTAATAATTATAATAAAATATATGTTTATTAATAATAATTATAATTTTCATTAAGTTAAGTTCAAAATAATTACAGCCTAAAATTTTGTTAGTAAACAACAAAAACGAGTTCCTTAAAACGCTTTATGTCACATCTAATATAATGCCATTGACCTCTATCAATAATTTATTACCGATTTTTATTGGTATATACATATTCTTATCAGTCCCCTTAGGGAGAGTATTTCAAGAAAAACTACAAATTATTGAAAAATAGATATTTAATTAAAAAAATAGTTAAAAAATAAATAATTTTACTTTTTATAAAGGCATAAGATTTATTGTTAATACAGAAAGTATATACATCGTATGAAGAGAACCACCTACTCCATTAGAAATAATTGGATAGTCTCTCTGCATTGCTTCGGAATGTTCACCTGAAAAAGAGAAGAAAACCACAATGTATTTAACTAAAACAAAACAGAGCAAGCTACAAATATCGGAATAGGGTATCAATATATACTTTAAAAGTGATAATGATAATGAATTAATACCTATGACAATTAAAGATTTAAAGTTATTTTTGGCACTCTTAGAAAAAAAGTTTTTCGGTAGGACCAATACTTTTCGAAGTAATTGCAAAGAAATTTGGAAAAGATACCTTTGACCGCCCATACTAAAAAAAAGAAATAAGTTGGTAGAAAATAAGCGACAGGGTACACCTAAATAATAGAGAAATTAATTGGAATATTTTGAAAAAGAATTTTAAGTGCGTTAATGTATATCAATTTATGTATTTTCCTTGATCGGAACTGCTAAAGAATATTTCCTCAATTTTTTGTAGATCACATTAACATATGTGTGTCTTGTAAAATGATTCAAGCATGTCAAATTTTTATGCCGATGGCCCATTCTATGTGTTTTATGTAATAATCTTACTGACCTACCATCCGGTGAAGTTAATTCAATGTTTCCTATAATGTAAATTGTGTTTAAATGTTTTATTCACCATTCCACCTAGTATAATTTTCTATATAGGCTAGGATACGAAGACCGAAAAAACCCTCAATTCGGAAATAAATAGTGCTAAGCGGATTACTGGAAAGGTTCTATTAATTTTTTTCGCTAGGAGCGGTAGTTAATGGTATATGATACTTTGAAAATGCAAAAGTATAAAAGACCATATTTTTGCATATGTTTTTGGAATGTTGCCTCAACATATGGTAAAATATCAGACCTGTACGTGACATACATCATCAACTACTATGATGAACACTGCATAATTGTATTTGATGGCTACGCTGATACCCACAGCACCAAAAGAGCTGAGCAAACATGGATGGGGCATTTGAAAGCCTCAAGCAATGTCCACTTTGATGAAACCATGTCTTGCACTGTTCAGCAGGAGAATGTTTTGTCTAACGAATCCAACAAAACTAGGCTCACTAACTTTCTTCTAAAAGAAATGGGAGCACAAGGACTTATAATGACAGTACTACCAACAGGAGCCTCTGACACCAAAATCGTTAACTGTGGTTTGCAGGCAACAGGCAGGATACAGACCTGTTGATGTTGCTTGTTTGCTTGTTGCCCTAACCCCCCTTGGGAAGAGATGCTTATCTGCAAGCCACGCAGGGGAAAGGTGAATACACGTTGGTATAATGTCGCTAATCTCCAAAAGCTGCCATTTGCGAGGACCATTCTGTTACTCCATTCATTCAGAGGTTGTGATAATACCTCTGCCATTAACAACAAGGCCAAGGGAGATGTGGTGAAAGTATTTGTGAAGGTCGAGGAGCAGATTATAGACATTTACAAAGCAACACCGGGTATGGCAGCTCACATTTAAACCACAAAGGACTAATTATTGTTTTAAGGTCAAGCAATGTCTATATGGAGATCAGCAGCAGGTGTCAACTGCTAGGGGATGGATGAGGACGTCGGATGGCTTCCTCACCCCTGCCACAAGCACGGGCCAAGTTGCGCCAGAATTTGTCTTAATAACATATTTTGCGGGTGCACTAGTTGCGGGGGTCGCTACCTGCACCAGTTGAAGCGCTTCGTGAACCAACGTCAGTAACGACAAGGACAATGGTGATGATCTTTGAATTTACATGTTAAGCATTACGTCCCACAATGCACTATTTTTTTCCAGATATTTGCATTTTCAAACTCACGTGCACCATTACTACTGCTCCTAGCGAAAGAATGAATAAGACCTTATTAGTAGACAATTTAATTTGATTTAATTTTGTATCGAATTTTTCGTTATGACGCTTAGTTTTCAAGATAATAATGAAAGACCCAGAATCCGGCCCTTTCCACCTCCCTTCCTTACCAACGCAAGAGGGGCCCGGCTCTAGTCTTTAGATATGTTAGTCCTAAGGGTCAACCTCACAACTTAAATCAATAATCTGTTGAGCACTACTTATTTCCGAATTCGTGTCTTCATTTCCTGGTCTAATATTAATTACAGTATCTAGTTAAATAAACATAATACCTGCAAGCAAATCAAAGAGCATACTAAATTCATGTAACCGGATTCAATTTAAGACTGTTATACAATATCCTACCTTCAACTACAATAAGCTTTACGCTGTCTGGTTTAGTAGATGGCTGCATACAGGTATATTGCCCGCTATCTTGCCATGAAACTAGAGGTAGATGAAATTTGCTCACTAAGATTTGATCGCCGTTGCTGTACTTTGTCTCGATGACGACGTCCTTTCGGAACTGAAAAAAATTATTATACAATAACAATGGATCTACGAAGAATATATAAAACGGTAGTTCTAAAACGATGACATTGCGTACATAATTTTATAATTTTTATATAATTTTTATTTAATTTTAGAATTTTATAATATTGCATCAAATAGTTATTTACATATCAAATGCGGGAAGTAATAATTTTCGGCACGCTGATAGCAGTTTATTAATAGCGGAGTTCGGTCGGCATGCGAGTGCGGAAAAGACAGAAAAGACCCACACGTGTTAGGTACAATATTTTTCTTACTAGCGTTGACTAAACTAAAAAAATATAAAAACAAAAACTTTTCGTCTGTATAATTTCCCACAGTGTTTTGGTTTAAACTCAAACTTCTAACGTTTATATACCAATGCTATAATTGTTAAAAATGACATTTCAATATAAACAATAAAAAAAATTCAATTTATTTTAAATGTTTTAAAAAAACATACGGCAATCTATATTTTTCCCGCACACGTGCGGTAAATAGTTGGAACTATTAGCTAATACGGCTGATTCATGGGCATTAAGAGATTAGGGTTAATATAGACTAGTTGCGTTCTCATTATATCCACAGATAATTTAATATACTTTTGTGTTTACGTATTAGTGTTAAATATACGTTTGGGTGTTAATTAATAAATATACTCTCTCCTTATATCAGAAGTGGGATAAAGAACTCGTGCGCTGTGTGTTTTATTTTGAACCGTGACATTTTGGAAAATATTGGCTTAGGTATGGCCAGGTGTATATGTGTGTCAATCTCTCTTAATTACCATACCGAGCTCTAGTTCGGGAGAGCGGTATCCTGGCTCTCAGAAGAGAAGTTAGTGAGGTTTGAGGTCCTTGAGTGACAAGCGGCGATCCCGTAACATACGCCGGACGCGTAACGGCAAAAGCCTGTATACTGTATAGTACAGAGCGCGGGGTCCGCGCGATGCTCTGCATCACTCGGAGTTTTGTTTATGATTACGCTGCGTTGCGTCAGACAAATCCCAGTGTGATACAGAGCACGTTTAAATAAAATCTATATTTTTATGGAGTATTCATATTTATACGTGTTTAATTAGGTATTTCGCCACACCATTTTCCATTAATTGAAAAATAAATTAATTAAGAACGATCTTATGTAAGTATCTACGTAATTATTTAAAAGAAGAATGTAAAATATCACACGTATTTAAAATAGTGCTAAATGTGAATTTTCAGCGATGTTTTTCCTTGTTTTATGTACCTTAAGTAAATAATTTCTACAATTTTACTTGAGGTAAATAGAATTTTTAATTTACCAAGAGGTTAAATCTTTTTTGATTGTAGTTATTTTTTGGGCAGACGAGACATTTAACCGAGGCAGCCCTTCTTTTAAGTGAAAAATCGAAACGTCGCGTCGGCATTTAAATTAGAATTTGGGTTTTACTTTTTCATAATAAAATTAGGTAGGATATTGGAGAGAAGAAGTGAGCCGAGAGGTGAATAGATCTAAACCTCTCAGGTAATTTAAAAATTCTATTTAACTCGAGTAAATTTGTATTTAAAGAATTATTAAACTTAAGTTGCATAAAACAACGAAAAAATCATTTAAAATTTCAGTTTATAACTCTTTCAAATACTTGTGAAATTCTATTATAAAATTATTTTCCATAATTTCGTATATGATTTCATATATAGTTCTGAATTTAAATTATTTTTTATTTGAATGAAAATAGTGTGGCGAAATACCTAATTAAACACCTAACTAATTACTATTACGATTACAATTCAAGACGTCGCGCCCGTCGGTCGGGAAATTTTCAAGGTTTCTCTATATCGCACTGGGATTTGTTTTCCGCGACGCAAGCGTAATCATAAATAAAACCCCGAGTGATGCAGAGCATCGCGCGGACCCCGCGCTCTGTACTATACAGGCTTTTGCCTTTACGCAACCCGGACACGTGAGAGGCGGTATCAGCGTAGGGATGAGGACGGTAGGCAACATTCGAGAGCTTCCGGTGCCCGGCGGCGGCGGACTCGTAGTACAAGGGGAACACGAGCTGGGAGTCCAGTGTGGGCAACACTTGTGTGGATGAGCATCTGGCATGAGCATCAGAGAGAATTTTCTGAGGAAAGAGGTAATCATTGGAGGAGGGAATCCAACGGAGATCAACGAAGGAGGGCTTCCAATGAATGATGTCCTGGCGGTCATAGCTAATAGTTCCAGCTTAGCGCCGATAGACAGTCAATACGTTTCCATAACATCATGCCTAAGATCAATAGCATGATCTTAGAAACTTAACTAGTATGTTGGCGCATGTGCAAATTAGGTACTTTAAAGATTGACAATTTAGTAAAGTTCATACTGATTTGTTTAGGGGTTGGACTCCAATAGTGAGCTGATTGAGGACAATCAGTGGAATAGTATGGACTGTAAGCGATATCGAGGCGGCATCGGCATCGAGAACAGAGGGATAAGTACATGACCATCTATAAAGAAAGCGTTCATGATGTTATGGAAACGTATTGACTGTCTATCGGCGCAAAGTTGGGACTATTAGCTAATACGGCTGATTCATGGGCATTAAGAGATTAGGGTTAATATACACTAGTTGCGTTCTCATTATATCCATAGATAATTTAGTGTACTTTTGTGTTCTACGTTTGGGTATTAATTAATAAAAATACTCTCTCCTTATATACTTTTGGGTTTCATAAAAAGCGTTTTTTGCGGGAAGGGGGGGGGGGGGATTTTTGTTATTATTAGTGGTATGATCACAGGGCTGGCAAGTTAGCGCCCGGGCCGCTTACCGGTACCCAATCCGCCCCTGTCTGTAACCGTCTTCTTAAGTGACAAAAGTGACAAAAGTTCTCCGAATACACCTGAAATGTTTCAGCGGGAAATAAAATAAAATATTCCCAGATATCTAAATATACAAATACCATATTCACAAAAGAGTGATGACCGGATCTGGACCGGACATTCCTGATACGTAAGTGTACCAATATGTAAATATTTTTAAATTAGGGACAAAATATAAATATGTAAGATTAAAAATTGCGTTAGGACACGGATAGGCAGGCGAGTACGCAACATTCATACGAAACTAAGAACCATCTATAAACCGTGAGACATTTAAAAATCAACAGCGAAACATCAAAGGCATTTAAAATAGCGCAAAGGAAGTATAAGCTAGATAGTACTTTGTACTCACCTCAAAGGAGACTTCGGTCCCATCGCGCAGCCACCGAACAAGCGGCTTTGCGGTAAAGAAAAGTCCGTGTGTTCCAGATAAAGGCGATATTTCACATGTGAAGGTCACCGGGGACCCATTCTGAACGTAAACTACGCCAGGGCCTTTTATTAGAGCCTGGCTGACCCATATCGAATTAGAATCGTCTAAATTGTGGTCAACTGAATCTGAAATCAAAGAGCGTTTTAAAGTGCTTGTCTAGACTGGACTGGAATGTTAATCAGAATCTGCTGAATGCGGATTTTTAGCATTACCACATACCTTACCAAAATCTAACTTATAATCCAACCGGCATAGAGACAATAAGTTTTGTTCATCCTATAGCAAGGAATTTAATAGATAAACATTATAGTAAGGTACCTATATTAAATAAAATCCGCTACTTCAATGTACCCCGTCGGAGATCGCAAAAACTGTTAAGAATTAAGTAGCGAAACTGACGGCAATATTTGAAAGCAATATTTGAAAAACGGAAACCCCTTTGTTGATGGGTGATTAATTATACGCCCCGCATCTAATATTCCAACGGAATGGAGGAAGAAATGATATTTTATCGGAGAATATGCATTGTCTCTTTCTTAAAAAGCACGAAACAATGAATGTTTTTGCAAACAAATTCCGAAGTAAATCTAAAAACAACGAAACAATGTGGTACTTGCAAAAAGCTGCACGTCATATATCACTGTCAAAATATGAACTTCCCAACATTTATTTAATCCTTCCGTACATTCCGGGTTTATTGGATTAGAGTGGGCTTTGATTTATTCACTTTTTCGCGGAAGTGAATTAACTAAATTTATTTCTTCTGATTACAGGAACCATAAATTAGCGATTATAAATTATCGCAACAGTAATGAAATCATTGGAGCCTGGACAGTCGTTACAATATTATACTACAAAAATGCAGAAAAGTTAGAATCATGTGAGCAAAGTATTCAATAAAATGACCGACACTTATGGAAATTGGTTCTCGGTTAAATTATCTGACTGTAGTACGTATGTTCTAGCTTTCGACATCCTCATCAACAGTATCCATGCTTCAGCATTATGCGATGACTCGCTCTTTAATAGAGTATGTCAAACATTTTGATTGAAATTTTTTTATGATTTAACGCGACCCCAAGAAAAATGTTTGTTCTGGTGAATAAAAGAAAAGTCTCCCTCCTAAATTTCTACCTCCTAAATTAATCGCAACCCCTTTTATTTCGCCATTTTGGGGTATTTTGGACATTTTTAGGGAAGTTCGTCAAAAAAATTTGCGATGTTCAGTTGTATTGGGAATTAAGAAACCAAACTTTCAATAACTTTAAAAACCGATTATGATTTTGACACGAAATTTGAATGTCGCTGTGGAGTGAAATTTTATTTCTATTGAATTCTTAGGTTGGTCACGGTGTTTACCATTCTTTTTCCAATATTCTCTTTCTTTAATCGCCACTCTAGTCCCTTCAGCAACGAAGATGCGACATTTTAGATGAAACGGTGTTATTAAGTTTGATAACAAGGAGGCCGTGGAGCTGAAAATGTCTAAAAAGTTCATCGTTTACGAAATGTTTAACGTTTTCGATTACGGACGCTGAAATAATTGTTACTTACAAGTACAAACAACATCAAAAAGAAATAACAAAAAAAGAATTATTCGACATTTTAGTAAAACGACTGTAATTATTAATGATTACAACAATAAACTTAAAAAATAACTGAACAACAAACTAACTAATAACGAGTATTTCTTCCTCTGGCTGCTATAACAGCTTCCATACGCCTAGGCATGGTTTCAATCAAATCTGTGATAGTGATTTGAGGGATATTGTTCCATTCTTCTGTAAGAGCAATCCTCAATTCATTCAGATTCTCTGGGTTGCGTCTACTAACACGTTGTCCCAATTCATCCCATAAATGCTCAATGGGATTTATATCAGGGCTTTTAGCGGGCCACGGCATACGATTAATTCCGACATCGTTTAAAAATTGTGTTTTCATCACTGCTGTGTGCGGTCGTGCATTATCTTGCATTAAGAGGAATTCTTCGCCAATGTAAGGTGCAAATGGGACAACATGTTCATTCAAGATCTCTATGTATCTAACTGCATTTAGAGATTGCCGTGGTGGAAACACAAATAATTCTGTACGGGCATCCCTGGTAATTCCACCCCATACCATTAGTGAACCACCGCCAAAACTCTCACTTTCACTGAACATACCATCCTCGTATCTTTCCCCACGCCTTCTCTAAACCCTCCGACGCCCTGATCTCAACATGAATCTTGATTCGTCAGTGAATAAAACTTGAGACCATTGCAACTCATTCCAAACAAGATGAATTCGAGCAAAATCCAAACGAGGTACTCGATGTCGTCGAAGTAACCGAATTCCAATAGCAGGTCCTCTTGTGATAAAACCGAGACTTCTGAATCTCCGACAATTTGTTCGATCTGACACAACTCTTCCTCGTGCGTTTCTTAAATTTCGGTTTGTGGCCACAGCTGTTTGATAGGGATTCATCGATATTTGCAGACCAATAAATCGATCGTCAATATTTTGCATAATCCTGGAACTACCAGAACCTGGACGTCTGCTGTATTGGCCCCTTTCTCGGTAACGCTGTATCGCTCTTCGGACAATTGTTTCTGGTAGACCAACAATACGAGCTGCATATCTTTGACTCCTTCCATCTTCTACCAAAGCCACAACTCTAGGTACTTGAATTGGACTAATTTGCACTGGCATTTTCTTTTAGAACATTAACTGAATTTTTTTTCACGATAATTTCAACTGAATCTTTTGACGTTTCAGTGTTAACCGTTACCATAGCCTCCTTGTTAAATATCAAACTTAATAACACCGCTTCATCTAAAATGTCGCATCTTCGTTGCTGAAGGGGTACAGAGGTGATTCAGAGGTCATTTAGCTGAAATTTGGACAGAGGATAGGTTTTATACCTTCAAAACTGCCCTCCAAATTTCAAGTTAAAATATTAAATAGTTTCCGAGAAATTTCCGAGTTTAAGTAAATTTTTTAGCTGATTTTAAAATTAAGATATCTCATGTCATTTTCATGCGATTGACGTCAAAATGTAGGTATTTGCATATATTTTCACGTGGTAATCATCGTGTGTGTATGTAAGTGTGTGTGTATGTAAGTGTGTATGTATGTATATATGTGCGCGCTCGTGCCTTATTACGCGTACATTAAAAAGTCACAGAAAGGTCTATATAATATATTTGAACACGCCCAATATCCATCTTATAATAATAATAAGAGAACGCACATGTAAATGCACGTTTATAATAATTATAGAATACTATAATAAATATGAGGGGTATATATATATATATATATATATATATATATATATATATATATATATATATATATATATATATATATATATATATATATATATATATATATATATATATATATATATATATATATATATATATATATATATATATATATATATATATATATATATATCAGGTATACATCGTGTTATAAAGATGAGAGATCCATTTTTACTAGATTGTATTATACATAGTTTATATCTACACATACCTATAATAATAAGTATGTGTAAAAAAATTGTATATAAATAACGGATGAGAACATAGTCTAAGAAGATCTCATCAAGAGAAGTACTTTGTAAGATTCAAGTTTTTGGTACAACTGTCAGTTTTTGTAAGAACACGTGCGGTCTTAGTGATCTCATCTCGTGCTTCAGTCTTTGTTTGACTTTCTATCGTAAACGTCATTTTATTATTGATCACTATACTTAAAATATTCCAAATATTATTAAGTAACGTTGCTCTTTTTAAAAAATTATAAACATTTTATCAATAATGGAAGCAGATTTACAGATTTGCATATTTGCAAATTTGATTTGTGTCCTGATGAACCGCAGCCAATCTTTGAAGATCATTGTGCAGTAAAGCAAGAGGGTTTGAAAAAAATCGTAATATCAGTCGATAAATAAAGGGTGATAATAAGTTTCGATTATTGCCAGCATCCTTGACGGAAAAAAAATTGTTGAAAAAAAATATATGTATATACTTTTATCACCTAAAATAGTATCATATTGCTAATGTAGTATAAAAACGTGAAACCACGTGAAAATATATGCAAATACCGACATTTTGATGCCAAGCAGATGTCAATCGGATGAAAAGGACATGAGATATCTCAATTTGAAAATTAGCTAAAAAATTGACAACCGAATCGAATTTATCGGAAACTATTTAATATTTTAACTTGAAATTTGTGGGGCTGTTTTGAGGGCATAAAACCTACCATCAGTCCAAATTTCAGCTAAGTTACAAGTTTTCAGCTTACAAAATAAAACTTCTAATCGGTTGACCAGAATAAAAACTAAAGGACATCCAACTAAACCAAAAAAATCAGGTACACCACTTTTTTTATAGGAGCTGAATCTATATTAATAATAATTCCCCCTCTGGGTTCGGGGCCACAATTGTAGAATAGACCTAGGGTACCTCCTACCTGTCGTAAGAGGCGACTAAGGTGACTGAATGGGACCGCCTAGCCGCTTAGACTTGACCGGTAAGATCTTCAAAGTTATGCTAGGCGGGCGTTGGTGGCACTTGGATGGGTGACCTAGGCAGGCTTGGGCCCGGACTGTGGCGTCTGCCCGAGACCTGGGAACACTCAACACATCTGCCGCGGACGCGTGTTCCCAGAAAAATGGTAATGAGGACCAGAGTAATTAATCTCGGTAACTCAGAACCATACTATCATACATACAAATATAGAGACTTTGCCACCAGGCCACCCGCAGTAAATAGGATGGTTTGAAGAAAAATACTCATGTAAAAAGGAGGAATGCACAAAGTGTCTAATGAGGCCTAACTGTTGTGGTGGAATGGGAGTGTAACACTACCTTCCACTACACTCCGACCCATATACATACATATATACATGTATATTAATATCTAATAATAATTAAATTTTGTAATGGTGTAAAATTATATTTATCTAAAAAAGATCTAAAGCAAAAAGCTATACGGAACATCTATCTTATGTGCGAGAAATCTGTTGTCACAATATGGGCTCAACGCCGAGGTTACGTACCCGTGACTAAAAGGCTGATCGCCAGACTCATCTTCGGATCGGTGTTAACCTGGCACTCATATTGGCCTGTGTCAGACACGTGAACGCCACGTATTCGTAATCCCCAGAAATCCCCGGAGCTATCGGAGTGCACCGCCTCGAAGCGGGTATCGCTGGAGAACGTGTGGCGTCCCGACGACAGGATATGCAAGTCTCTACTTCTTATCCAGGACACCTGCAACAAACAATCAATATTCACAACGGAATCCTTCTTTTTATCTGACGGCGAATGGGATGGGAGTATCGGGAGTTTATTTCGGCTTTGTCATTCTGATAAAGGATACTTCAGATGGATTTTCGTTATATAGGTTTCCTTTGCGTGTTAGTTTAAACGATACTACAGGTGGTATATGTTCTGAAATAAATATGAAATAGCATTACATGACAATGTCCTTGTAGTCCTTGTTTGTGTAACCTTTAGAAAATAATATAATATATTATCAATGATATGGGATTTAGAGGAAATGTTCACATATTACTAAGATGGTACCTATTAAACTGAAAGCAGTATGTGAAAATCAGTTAATGAACTAATCATTAAATGCGGAGTTCCTCAAAGTACCGTCCTGGGACCGATAACACTTTTGTTTTATATAAACTCAATTCTTACTTTTAGGTAGTGCAAGAACATATCTAGTTTTGCTGATGATACAATTATTTACTAAAGATATTCATAGACCAGATAGCATAGACACATTCATAGATATAACACATATAGAGATTAACATTGTGTATCCGTAAGCAGATGTATATATTAAGATAAACGAAAATATAGAGCATAAATCAGTAACTAAATACAATAAATATATCAAATTATAAATTAATATTAAATTAATGATCAATATCTATCGTATTCACTACAGTACAAGTGCAAGCACACACGTATCGCTCTCCAACATATGTACTATACACAACGACACTCAGCTAGGCGCCTGATTGGTCGGGTTGTTCGTAATTTCATTATATCTAAGTTATTTATCGGCATAAAAATCTGTATCTAGCATAATCACAATAGACAAGTCCCAACGATAATTATATCATATCAGATATGAATAAACTATGTCTAGATTAAAAGATTAATGCAAAGGCATCATGGTATAGACGAGGTTCGAGAATTTATAATCTAGAAGCAAAATGCACTGTAGATATGACGCCTAAAATAAACACCGAAGTTACGAAGTTACGAGGTTAGAAAATGAATCTGATGATAGTATAATGTTTAGAATTCAAAATTAAATCAAGTGAAGCTCAAATTGTAAGAGGTTTACGTAAAATAGGTAAATCAAATAATACGGATTAATCTAATTGGCCAGGTTGTATAATAATAATAAGTAAGAAAATGGTAACAGGAAGTGCAGTTGTTTTTCTATACGGCATATCCGTGGTTACATACAACAATGAAGGAGAGTCCAGCTATAGCGTTCAAGGAAAGAACAGCTCCGCTAATAATTTTTATAAAATTTCCTAATTTTATAAAAAATTCAAAATAAAGTTAAATTTAATAGTTAATCTTAAGAAAAATAATTAAAATAGCGAGATACAAATAGAGCACTAGTGGGAAAGGTTTTAAAGCAGAAATAACTGCATATTGAGTGTTTTTGTCGAAATTAAGAAGTGAGAAGTAGAGGCTTGGTAGCGTCCCCAGCCTGCAGAAGAATTTGGTGAGCAGTAAAACGAAAAGGAAATCATTGTATAAGAAATCTCATGTATGAAGGAGCAGTATAAGTGCAGAATCTGACGATGCACAGTTTGAGGGTAAAGATGATATACTACAATAAAGCTTCCGGCATTCCTAGCAGCGTTTCAGAGAAAAGTTGTCCGCCAAATTTGATTCTTCTAAATTCTTTCATAGTGGAGAAAATAAATAAAAAATATGTTTTTCCCAACATTAGAGGGATGTAAGTACATCTGCAAAGAACTTTGAAGTTCTTTGCTATTCATATTTGTTTTGTGAAAAGTAATCTTGGGTTTGTAGCATTTCATTACATAGAGAAATAAGCAAATAGACGAATAATAGGAAGATACAATTACCAGTACTATATCTGGACATACACACGGAAACGAACTACTTAGAAGTTGTACAAGTTCTTTCACCTTCATTGAGGATCTTCAGAGCAGTATACGATCTGTTTCATTGATCATTTATACTTGAATTTAAGATATTAAGACTCCAACACTTGTAGTGACGTTTTATGACATTAGTATAAATAATAATAAAATTAGTATCAATAATCAAGTATAAATGATCAATGAAACAGATCGTACACTGCTCTGAAGATCCTCAATGAAGGTGAAAGAACTTGTACAACTTCTAAGTAGTAGTATGTTTCCGTGTGTATGTCCAGATATAGCACTGGTAAGTGTATCTTCCTTATTATTCGTGTATTTGCTTATTTCTCTTTGTAATGAAATGCTACAAACACACATATATATATATATATATATATATATATATATATATATATATATATATATATATATATATATATATATATATATATATATATATATATATATATATATATATATATATATATATATATATATATATATATATATATATATATATATATATATATATATATATATATATATATATATTAGAAAAAATAATTGAGCGCTTACTTAATCGATTTCAGACTCCTCTCCTATGATAAACAACCTATTGCTATTTCTGCATTCAATTTCCACTAGCATACCAGTAGGTGCCACTAAATCTGTGTAATAAGATAACGTAATGTCGGCAACGCTGGTTATTTTGGAATAGTGTTAATAATTGCTTAATGGATGGATTGAGTTATACGACCTATTCCGCATAAGCGTGCAAAATGTTCATTATCGTCAGTTAGTGAAATGTGTTTGGCATATAATTCAGGGTAGTCTCGTTTTACCATGTAGCATTAAAATGGAGCAAATGAAATTATGTGGGTAACTTAATAGAAACCACTCTATAAAGAGAATGATTATCTGAATCTAGAATCAGATATTTTACCAAAAAGGATGAATACAGTATTGTAAGTTAAAAAGTTAATTTAGAATATATAAAGAGAACACGTAAAAAATCAAATAGTAAAGCATCACGTAAATTTCTAAAATACATAAATTAGTAAAACGTCAAGGACATTATAGGTTCATATGCTGTCACGTTAATTTTTCTAGCTCCTGATCAGAGGTTCAGCATCTTACGCAGACTGTTAAGAATGATCCAGTTAGGTAGTGTTATCTTCTTGAAGGTTCTCGATAATGTCCATAGAGAAGATGACTGCAAGTTATAATCTTCTTGTTAGTTGTAATTTACAACTAAAACAAAATTAATTTAGAGCAACGGTAGTGCCGTGTTTTAGTGTTAGAAGGAAGTTGTACTTTCTTCTTGCTTTACGCCGAATGTAAATAAATTGAAAAGTATATAAGATGCAAAATTCTACGTCCTCAGTAATTCTAACGGAAATTCCATATTTTGCTAGGAGTAGACAATTCTCAGTCACCTAGAGGAACTCCATGAAATTCCAGGAAATTTGCGGAAATTTCAGGAATTCTTGGGAACTCCAGGAATTCTAGACAATACCTATTCCAGGTCATTCTGATGTGGCATTCTGAAATTGTCGCAGCAGAAAATTGGCAAAAATGTATTAATCACGTGATGAAAGAGGAACAGATAATGTGGGATGTGGATTTGACGGTTGATCAAGCCATAGAACCCATTGAGATTGATATTGGAAATGATGATTGCGACCGTGAAGATGAAGTAGAAAGGGACTGAAAATAGTGATATTACTGATTATAATATTATTAAATAGTGACCTAGAAAATAATGGTATTAATTACATATTTTTAAGGTAAGTATTAAAGTATTAAGATATTCTTATTTTTTGTTGAGAATTTTTTGCTTTATTTTTGGATATAGGTGATTTAGTTTCTTTGCCTTTATTTGTTTTATTGTTTTTATTTTTTATCCTATTTTAGAATATATATTTAATATATTTTTCCGTTTTAAGTTCATTTTCAGGGCTACGTAGCTGTTTTCTACATATTTATTTTTGTTCACTGTGGGAAATATGGCTACTAGCGAACCACCCACTAAAAATGGTAACGCGATGAAAGCAATACTTCAATACTTCGTGGTGTTGAAACTTGCATTCAATATCAGAAGTGGTGTTGAAAATATGCATATAAAAACCATCTACTTTCAACCCCCTAAGAAAAAAAATATCTACGCCAAATGGGAAACATTGTGTAGGTCAGGGTTACCGGTCGTAGAACTGCACATACATTTTAGAAACAGTGTTGAATGGTATTTTCCGGAAAATGCGTAGTTTTGAGATACAGGCGAGAAACCGAAAAAGCTGTCAACATTTTAATTATTTCTTGCAAAAAGAAAGAAAGGGGATCCGGGCAAATTTTCTGTCAGCAAGATCAGAATCATGTTCAGCGACCCAAAAAAACATAAAGGGGAGAAAATTACGACTATGAAAAGACTATCCCCTATTTGCCTTCCCTTTTCCTAACATGCTTAGCCTTCTGCTATTCTCTAGCTTTCCTGAAAATAAAATATATATAATCAAAAAATTAAAATAATTTTATAAAAATAAAAAAAAGAAATATGGAAATAGTGAAACTAATTAAATAATAAAATGTATGGCTTACCAATATGGCTACACATTTTATAATAATACACTAATAGATTCAATATTTAAATATACACAAAACAGATAAACAAGTTAATGTCCACCTCGTACAAGCAAACGTAAAACCCATTCCGAGGTACTCGACCAGAAAATGCAAATTGCCTAGAATCAAACGAACCAATTGTCTCTGAAACAGCTCCCCCATGTAGGGTAATATGTTAGCGGGGATAGCTTAATGCCGCACACCTACCCCAAAACTTAAACTGGATGCTATCAATCATTGAGTGTAGCCATCTGGTGAGACGACTTTCACTGTTAATATAATATAGAGTTGGATAGTTAGTGATTTGGGTAGCTTAATACAAACGAGGACTTGGCGTTTCTGCGTTGAATTTATCAGCACGAAGACAGAAAATTTGGAGTCTGCGACCTGTGCTGGAGAGTATAAATTGGGGGTAATTAATAGTGAATTTCAATTATTATATGTAGTCTATTATAACTATGACTATTATTATTTATAGTCTTTGAAAATTAAGGGCATAAAAGCTCATAAAAGCATAAAAGCTCATTCAATATTTACATATTGAATGAGCTTTTATGCGTCAATAAATGTGGTCAGGTAGCTTATAAGTAATTTCTGTAAATGTCATTTATTTCTATTTTAAAAATTAAAACACATACCCCCAATTATGGAGTTATACACCTGAACGCATTACAATACAAAGAGTGTTATACCAGCAGAGAGATACCACGTTTATGGCTTTCCTAGTGGAAAAAAAGTGTCGACGTTCAGGTGGACAAGACAGAATCCAGAGTGCAATGTATACAGATGAATAAAGTCGAAGAATCAAAGGATTCGACGAGGACTTCAAGGGGAAAGAAATTAGAACTAGAAGAATTAGAACACGAATTTAAAGTTGTCCACCAAAAATTTTCCCCGCAATTACCTATGAGAAATCATAAACCACAAAAACTATGAATTTTAGTGGGTTTTAGCCTATTACTTGCAAACCAAGCTACTCACGTAAAAAGTATGTCTGTAGTAAAATAAAGAGAAGAAACATACCTACAATTTATGTCTCGTAATATTTTTTTGACGATCGTACGGTTTGCATGCAAAAGAGTGTTCAAATGTCAAGTCTGTTCAAATCTTCAGGAAAATATTTCAATATCCCCAATTATGGAGTTTCCGCATTACAATACAAAGAGTGTTATACCAGCAGAGGTCAAGTCCAATACACCAACGACTCGATCATAAACCACGTTTATGGCTTTCCTAGTGGAAAAAAAGGTGTCGAAGTTCAGGCGGACAAGACAGAGTCCAAAGTGCAATGTATACAGATGAATATAGTCGGAGAATCAAACGATTCGACGAAGACTTCAAGGGGAAAGTAATTAGAACTAGAAGAATTGGAACACGAATTTAAAGTTGTCCAACAAAAAATTTCCCAGCAATTACCTATGAGAAATCATAAAAAAAAACACAAAAACTATGAATTTTAGTGGGTTTTAGCCTATTACTTGCAAACCAAGCTACTCACGTAAAAAGTATGTCTGTAGTAAAATAAAGAGAAGAAACATTTGTAGAATTCATGTTACATTAAGTCCAAGTACAAGGACACTGCAATGGTCTTCGTCGATGATTATTTATCATCAGTAGGTCAGGTGACAGGAGTCAGGTCAGTAGAAGTCATATTCCACGGAACATTGCTCCCAACCGACAGTGCCACAAAAAAATTCCTAGGCGATATGAAAACAAAAACCGTCTAATCACTATGTTAAAGGCCAACTTTGCAACAGCTGGAATTCACACAAAGCAGGCACAGGAAGATGCAGATACATTTTAGTAACCACTGCAATGGAGATCGCATAATAGCATAACTCTGTAGTTATTGTGGGTGAAGATGTTGATTTGCTGGTGATCATGACTGTTCGTTGTCATTCAAATGTATGCTTTCTGAAGCCGGGCGAAGGAACAGGCTATCAGGTCATTTTTTCTCCAGACTATCCACCAGACCAAATCATTAGCAACAACATATTGTTTTACATGCTATAGCTGGATGCAATACCACTTAAGCCTCATTTAAAGTAAGAAAAATCCTGCTCTGACAAAGATTATCAACACTTTTAAAGACCCTACGGCATATGCTTACGTTGTTACTATAATGCCGGCCTTACCTTTTTTATACCTTATATTTTCTTTTATAACGTATATATTTCATACTCTTAATTATTTATTAATATAATTATGTCATCCATAATTAAAGAAAAAAGTAAGAGGCAAAGTGGTGAAGGTACAGCATTATCTTTCAACTTCCATTTTGGGCAATTGCAATAATTTTTCTTTAACATCATAATCCTCGATCATAATGGTCGAAAAATGCTTCGAACATATTCTAGCATTCTTAATATTAAAATCATGCGTTTGTTTGGTTTTGGTTAGTAGCACTTTTGCACCCATAATTTGCACCCTCTGCTACAGTTGGAAAACTAAAGTATCGATATGTACTGGAAGAATTTTTACTTTTTTTATTATTGTTACTGGTACAACCCTTCATTGTACAGTAAAGCATTGTTCACAATCACAAATGAACAAAATAATTAAAATAACGTATTTAAACTTATAAAATAATGTATTTAAATTTATAAAATAAAGTATTTTAAATATATGTCAGATTTGAATATTTGCAATTTGTCACGGAATGACGTCAGCATAGGGAGAGAGATAGGGGATCGCATGTGCGTTAGCATATCTTGTAGTCTTAGTATCATGATGGATAGCCCTTGAAGAAGTCGGTACAATGTAATTTTGTAAAGTTACAATATACGGCGGTACATTGGAAAATATGCTGAAAAGGTGTGCAAGTAGCCTCAATTTACGGTAGTTGTTTGCTCCCAAACATCGGTATGAGGAAATTACAGCCGGGAAATCGTCGGGATCGTCAATTGCAAATGTCAGTACTTACCACTTTATTCCTGATATTTCTGACGGTGCATGGCAGAAGAAGGGTCTGACCGGCGCGGGCATTGATGTCCCTTGTCAAGATATCGTCAAAGGCTGGCGCCAAATCGTGGCCTGCAGTGTCGGTTTTTGCTGAAGTCGAGTGGTCCCAATTGTAGCCTGCAAAATACGATTTATATAAGCCGATTTAATTCTAACAGCTGAAAAGAATAATTTGGTGCTTTAAATGGCTGGAACTCCGCCAGATATTGTATTGCGTATGTGGGAGACGGAGTTCGAGTGGAATTATGGATGGGGTGTGCTCTGTGAATATGATTCATGATTGGTTGTATTTCAGGGTTTCAGTGCAAAATGTGCATGTAATTTTGTATGTGTAGTAGGTACTTCGCTAACAATTGAATTGTTGTGTACCAGCATCAACATTACTGCATTTGATTAAAAGTTGAAGCATTGTTGGATAATGCAATGAATATTTTAGTCCTGGAATTAAAATATTGGGTTGAGGTAATGGATCATTGTATGGAATTATAGTCAATTACTAACTGCTCGTTTTAATTTTTGATTCTTGCATATTTTGCTCGTTGTTTATCATAGACCGGTAGCTAGTCACATATATTCAGATATGAAATATAATAATTATATACGTTTATTTGTAAACACAATTATATAACTACATAAAACTTGAAATGGTGACAAATCATATTTAAATATATAATTATACATCATACATCAATAAATACATATACTTACATCAATTAAACATATGATGTATATTTGAGGGAAACTTATTGTAAAAAATTTTGGGGCAAGATACATAAAGTTCCTTCGTCCTATCGATTTAAAAGAAAAGGGAGTTCTAAAGACATGCTTTTGCCGTGTGCTATAATTATGATTAATTTCTTCTAGAGCCTGTCTTTTTTTAAATTAAAAAGTGGTCACAGTAAGAAAAAACAGTTGCCTTAAGTCTAATAGGATATGGGTCCTCTGAACCCACAGTCTTCTAAGGTTTCAAATAACTGAGAGTGGCATACTGTGTGGAAACCTTTTCTATATCCAAAAATACGCAGAGGCATGGTTTGGATTCATCCAATAGCTTGTTAATACGTGATATTAAAAATGAAATAGCATCTTCCGGGCATTTATTCTCTTGAACTCCAAACTGTCGTTCCGAAATTAACTTATATTTTTTCAAGTACTTATACATTCTCGATTTTATTATTTCTTCTAAACCTTCCCACATTTAAAAAGTGGTTTGATCATAGCTATTTTAAAAGCCGAAGGGTACACTCCAGAATCAAAAATTTTGTTAAATAAATAAGTGAGGTGCTCGGAGATATCTGTAGATATAATTTTGAGCCTTCTTATTTTTCAATTCATTTATAGTTTCTTCAATTCCTTTTTTATTGGTAGGAAGCAAAAAGAAAGAAGATTGAGTTGACTGTCTAATATACGACTTACTTGATTTTTTTATTTTACTTGCTAAATTACTGCCAATGTTTGTATAAAAATGTATGAACTGATTCGCCATCAAATAACTATCTGTAATGAGATCTCCATTATCATCTTTTGTTTCCTTTACCACCGTTTCCTTTTTTTTATTGCTACCGATTTCATTTACTAGGTACATTCCATAAAAGCTTACTGTCTTTTTTATTATTTTCTATTTTATCCCTATAATATTTAAATTATATCTATCAATTTTTTTAACTCGTTTCTATAAGCTACAAATTTATTTTTTAAAAATGTGTTTTTCTCTTTTGTGTTTTTGTCTCTTTTTTCATTCTCCTATACATAGTATCTCTTTTATTTATTGAAGCTAATAAGCCTGATGTATTATAATATTTTTAGAGCACCTATAGGTAACATTTGAAATGTTACTTATAAAAATCCTCGGGATGATTCTTTAATGTATCATTCGTTATCATCAGAATATGTATATCATAATACCTTCAAAAAGGCACATTGGGTAAAATCACGTCTTAAAATCTGTCATTTCCTACCGGTCTATTAGCATATAAAATAGCTTCCTAGATAATCTTTGCACTGCCCACTATCAATTAATCGCTGAAATAACTCGACATAAAAATATGTGTGAAGTTTGCCCCTCATTTTGTCATTGTCAAAACATTTTACTTGCATTAAGTTGTACCAATTTCATACTACTGTGTATCGTAGATTTTTTTTTCATAATACTACATGTAGTTTATCAATCCGAATTTCGTGTACAATATCTGCTTTTCAGATGAATGCTCCTTTTTTCTACATGGGTTGATCAATCGGCATAATGTAATTAAAAACTTAAAAATAGAGGACGAAAATGTTTCATAAGGAATTGAATTTATTTCTGATTAACTTAAATTGCGAACATTATCAAAAGAACGTTATAGATATTCCACTACCGCTATGGTTTTTTGTTCAATTTTATATACAATTAGTCCTCATGCATATAGGTATTTACGAAAACGTGGACCTATAATTTTGCCCCATCCCGAAACAATCAAAGGAGTCTGTAATGGTTTTCTAACTGATCCTCATATTGATGAGAAGAAAACTCTTTTAACATATGCACAAAAAATCTTTAAATATTTAAAAGACCAAGACAAATATGTTAGTTTACTAATGGATGAAATTTACATTGATCCATATTTAGATTATAAAGATAATTATTATAAAAATAATTAGACACATGTAATCTTGACTGTATTTCGAAACAGTTAACAGTTAACCATTTAAATTATTCTTTACCTGTGTTTTTCATAAACTCCGATAGATTTATGCCGTAATATCTTTGTTTAGTTTGATCTTTTTCTTGATCTCCAAAACTACATTAAAACGATTTCAGACATACCTACCTAAATAACTACATAAAGCCCGTAATAACATAAGTATCTCGTAGGCCTCTGGACGGTGACGTCACGAGGCAGCACTTTGTCCTTGTATTAGAGGTGTTGTTGTTCAAACCCGTATTTATTTAGAGAGTCTCACACTCAACATCCTGAAAAGTTGAATGTCTGGGCAGGTACCTTAGGCAATAACATTCTTTTTGTAAGGAAATTTGACTGGAGAGATGTATCTTACTTTGCTTCAAGACAATATTATTTCTAGAAGGTCATTGCCGAAAATAATAACTTGTCACAACATCAAGTGTTTTTTCAACAAAATGGGGCTCCAGCCAAATATGTAGCCCCCGTTCGGTAATTCCTTAACGAAAATCGAGGTCATTGGATTTGCCGTAGGAGATCCATTGAGTGGCCTGCAAGGTCCCCTGATATTTCCTGTCTAGACTTCTTTCTTTAGGACCATTTGAGGCCCACAGTTTATAAAACACAGCCAGCGTCGCTTCAAGTTCTGCAAGAACGCATAGCTAGAATGTCCAAGGATAACTGCCTAACAGTTTGTTAGATAAAGTTCACGTGTAGACCTAATGAATAAATTAGTATGTATTTTTATTTTGACAAAGTGTTATTTCGTTACGGATACAAATAATGAGGTGAAATTTTAGGGTCATAAAGAACTCGATCAGACCTTTTAAAAGAGGTATTGCACGACTCCAATCTCCTATTCAAATTTGGGGGGTTGTTCTCTCCCAAGCTACGGTGTTTAAACTACGGGGATGAAAAAAACTGAAAAATAGTTCCCCCACAAATCAAAAGTCGACGTCTACGAGCGTTTTTCCCCAGATTTTTATTTTAAACTACAAAAATCGGGGTGGAAAGTTTCCACTGGCCCACCCTGTATATCTTAACACGGTTTTGCCACGTCGCCAGTCACTACTTCAAGTGTGAAGCCAACCATGAAAACAGTGAAAACTTTAGTAACAAATAAAACAGGCAATGAACGAATGAGAAGTCTAGCTCTAATTTCCGTACAGTGGGATATTGAACTCGGTCCTGAGAAAGATTTAGATCTCGAAATCGAGACGAATATTATTTGAAAATTTTCTTAATTCATTTGTTTTTCTTTTCATTCTTTATTATATTTTTTATTTGTAATGTTTGTAAAAATATATAAAAAACACATTTTATTTTATTTCATTAATCTTTTTCGTAATATTACATAATATAGTTTTTTTAATTGAAATTTTTAAAGGTGTGGAATTCCAAAACTATTTCTTGTGAAAGACGGGATTTTTGTATAAATTGATTTTCTGAAGTGCCAGGAAAACGCGTGACCTTGATAATTTTATGGGGTTCCACAGACGGGGCACATCTAACAGTAGGGATCTCGGCCCCACTCCCAAATAAAATCCAGGCTACGTCACTGATATAACAAAGTCTTACTTCCATGATGATGTTCAAAGCAGATCCGGAAAAGAGAAATACAAATTTTAACTGTTCCAATATTGCTTTCACTAGAACAGTTTCAAACTCTATTTAACTCGTTTTGTTCTATAATGCACCCTTTCGGCATGAAGCGTTATATTCCTCCTAATCATTGTTGGACGTAGTATGACCTACATGCAATAAAATAATTGAACTCTAGTTTCCACAATAACATTCTCGGTTACGATCCACATTAACGTTCCGATTTAATTACACTGCTCGCTGTTTGTACGTTGATAAGTCAACAATAACGTTAATTAATAAACAATCAGTTCATTTTCCCCATACTTTCAATAATAAAGCTGCGCTGATAATAAAGCAATAAAATCCGGACTAATTCTGATACGATACCGGTGAGATCATTGGAATATCTAGATTCATTGAAATTATTCAGCAGTAAACGGATCGCATTGAAAGTACACTTCTGGACCAAATTAAGGAACTGCTAATAAAAATTAAAAATATTTTATGAAAATGTCATGCACAGAGATTTCCCACATATTTTGGGACGTAGGTACCTCCAAGGTTGTTTTAAAAAATTGCAAATACAAGTTTTGGGAATTTTTGTCAACAGTCAAAATTACTTGAGTCAAAAAAGCAGAAACTATGAACGAGAGGGAAGCGCTAATATTATAAACAATAACCATTTTGCATTTTTGGGTGCATTTTACTGATATTAATAATGTATAATTTGCCTATATTTGGTCAAACTGTTACCAAAATATATCAGAAACAATGTATTACAAGAAATAACAAAATACGAACCGTAAGAACAAAAATTTTAATATATACTATTAATGGACATGGATACAATTATTTATCACATTAAAATAGTACTTTGAATGCTAGTAATATCTTGCACCGACTGTTAAAAATTAGTCATCTACAGGAACAAGACGCCAGATGTAAAAATTTTTAGAATTCATTCATCTCTGCATAACGGAAACCAATGTATCACGGGCCGAAAATAGACCGCGGGAACGAAATAGAAGCCTTTCTACTATGCTACCTAATTATTTTAAACAGAACGTTGCAACCTGTTACGATTCCGACTAAAATAACTGTTGAAATTTGAAATCTAGATAAATCTTCAGGAAATGAGTAAACTCAAGGGAAGCTTAAATGCACGGGATTCGGGGAATGCGGGTAATAAAATTCAAGAGATATAGTTTTTTAAAGCAATCATTGACATGTTGAGGCTGAAATTTATAGCCACCGGTAAATCTTAACAACTGTTTTCATTTCTCAAGTGTCTTTGCTATAACGACAGTTTATTTAGGACTACAATTTCATCAGAGTGCTACATAATGATCTTTTACTGTATTATATTTTTACACACCCTATTCTATTAATATATCTTACCCATCCAAAATAAAGTTAATGTAAAATCAAAATATGTAATTCCTTTAAAACTTTTCAACGCACGCTTTTAAATTTATGTAGCAAAAGAATTTCAGATATTTTACGATATGTAAATCACTTTAAATGTTTGATCATCTATCATGTTGGAATTCTAATCCTATTGTAAATACACGTTATACTTTAAATATACAGTATATATATATATATATATATATATATATATATATATATATATATATATATATATATATATATATATATATATATATATATATATATATATATATATATATATATATATATATATATATATATATATATATATATAAAGTTACTTGTGTTACTTTAACAAGTAATTTAATTTTACAGCATTTTCCTGCAATTATTTCCTTCTTTAAACATATAGGAATCTACGATACACACAAATTTAAGGTTTGAGGCATAGATACGATCCAGAATCATTAATAAGTATATAGTAGATGGAGTTATGTGTACTGTAGAATTTTATTTATAAATTTATTAGGCAATATCTTTAAATATAAGTATAGTTTGTAACATACATATATGAGAATTAAAAAATGCCGCATCGTCAAAGGGGAACCCGATTGTTTGATGAGCGGCGCGAGCCGACTTTGATTTCGTCAAAGCGTAGCCGCCAGCGGCATTTTTTCATTCTCATATATGTCTGTTACAGACAACAATATACAACCGAAAATTTCAATTGCACAAATGTGTATAATTAGTTGCATATCTAATAATATATAATTCTCTAATTGAATGTAATTGATTTATTAAAAGGCTATAAATAAAATTTGTAAAATTTGAATAAGTTGTATTTATTGTCTCTGTTGTGAATGCATATTTTCTGCTGCTTTGCCCTAAAGAAGCGACTTCTGTGAAAAATAGCATGCTATAGTGATGGCGAATGCAGCTAAAGCCAGGTAATGAGCGAACAAGTAGGTATATTATCGTAAATATATAACTTACATTAATATTATTCCAATAATACTAAAAATTAAAACCGTATTCTAAATTAAATTAATAACTATATAAAAAAATATATACATATATAATTATATATCTCAAATGGCTTCCAAACGTGTGGCAATAATAATAAAATAAATAAATTAAAAAAAATATATTTATTCATGAAATGAATAAATTCATCTTATAAATAATTTTTAAAGAAATTTGTATAATAGACCTAATTGGACGGCATCTAACACTATAGAGTCCTCATGACTAAAGTGATGCTTAAATTAAACTAAAAAAATAGTGATCATAGAACTGGCGCCCATAATAAAAGAGGATTTAATAGGGAAGTAAATAGAATAAGTATCCTATAAGCAGATTAAATATTTCTCCATCATATCATTTCAATATAGAATATCTTTATTTCAAAAGCTTTTCATATTACATTACATCTCAATTAGCTCATCAACGTGGGAGTTTTAAAGTCTTATAAATTCATATATCACAATTTAGCCAACCCAACGTAGGGGCTTATATAAAACTTGAGAAAATATTCATACCACATTTATTACAAATAAGCAACCCAACATGGGGACTTTATAAATTTAAAAATTCAATTCCTACAATACAATATATATATATATATATATATATATATATATATATATATATATATATATATATATATATATATATATATATATATATATATATATATATATATATATATATATATATATATATATATATATATATATATATATATATATATATATATATATATATTCCCTCTATTCTCTTTAAATAAGATTAGTTCAAAATTTATTTGAGGGTACTGGCCTCATTGTATTTGTTATGTGCGCGATTAATAGGTCTTGGCAAACGAAGCGCTCTTTTTTTCCTCTGCTGTCACATGGGTCACAATGACTCAGAGAATGGAAATGCTGAATACAATTAGACTTCTAAGCAACATATATATTATTATGCGTTCAGTTGCATAACAAAATGTATGTTGAAATGTGAATAAAACACTAATTATTATTTGTATAAAATATATATAATTGCGATATAAAATTTGCATAATAAATTAAATTAGGTATATAAACTGATTTTAAGTGAATTAATTGTATATTCAAAATATTAATATAATCAAAGGATTAATGAATTGATGAGAATAATGTTGCCAGAATATTATTAGTTACTTGTTTCCTGATGATAGTTGTACATAGTGTATATACAAATTAAGTACCTACTTACGTAATTATTCTGATATTATAATGCAAAATTTGAAAAACACGAATTTAAAAAAATTATATCCAAATATCCATCGCGGCAAATTATAACATAAAACCTACTTTGGCTAAAACATAGTTACCTGATAAATTCAGCAATCCTATAAAGCTAGGGAAAGCGTCAGACAAAATGTAGAATGAATATAAGTATAATTTATATAAAAAATACCTGACGATATCTATTTTTATAATATGTGGCTCTTCCTCAAACGAAATATCTAAATGTATGTCAGATAGCTGGTTTAAATTAAATCATTTAAATTTAAATTGACCGTCTTGCTCTGGTCACGTAAAGTCCTAGGCGTTTCTCGAGAGTCTAGTTATTCAAAATATCTCGAGGATAGGATCATTTAACTATGTTTTACATGGTAGAAGATTACAAGTATCCCAAGTATTTTAAACTCCCTTGGATAATCCATATAGAAATCTATTCTAGTTCCTGATTTTTACTATTCTGGTTCTTTAGAGTAGGGAACATTCGCATTCTTTTATTGCATAAAAATATTCTACCACACTGAAAAATAAGATATTCAAAATATGACCTTAATATCCAATAATAAATTTATTATGAATTATTAAAGATCCCGCGGAATTAGAAATCTTGTTTTTTGTGAAGTACAAGTTTTACTGCAACGTTACGCTATGTTTTTTAGTATTATTTTTATATTTAAAATTTTAGTCATGTTCCCTTTTCTTACGTGGAAGTTAGCCCGGTAAAATAGACATTCAAGGTAAAAATAATTCGCATAGAGCTCAAACTGGGTAGGAATATTGGGAACACCATTATAAATGAAATGTAATAAGTAAAAGTATGTAAAAAAATGTAAAACTGCCCATCGATCCCATATCTGCAAAAAAATTATTCAAATTCATTAAGTCCATTCGACTGAAGAATATTATAGGCTGTGGTAGTAAAGACCATTAATTTCATTAGATCCAGCGGTCTTAACCATCGCCAGTTTAAAGCATTTTTGGATGGTCTCTCTACAGAACACGATGATGTGACATATTATTGCGAAGTAAGGTGTTTATGGATTAAGGATTTTATGGAAATGAAAGAGAAAACATTGCCGCAAATTTGTGATACAACTTTTGGTGACTTGGCATTCCTGGTAGACATCACACGACACTTAAGTGACCTGAACTTGAAGCTTCAAAAACAAGGAACAAGGGCAATTTGTATCTCAGCTGTTCAGTCATCTCAAAGCTTCTCAAAACAAAATTCGCGTGTGGGAAACATAAAAATAAAAAAGTAAAAACTCTTTTCATTTTTTAACATTATCCAGTGACTAAAACATTAAATACGGTCGCTATGTGATGCACTGGAACTGTCACAGCAATTCACTGATCGATTTTCCGATTTTAAGAATATGGATAGCACTTTCAATATTTTTGCAAATCCTTGTACCTAAATGTAATGTGGCAAATGATCAGCTTCATCTACAAATGGATTTGATCGAGCTTCAAGAAGAGTCATATTTGTCATAAGTCCAAATTTTATGATGTGGAACTGAGCGAATTTTGCAGAACATACCTTTGCGAAGAAAAGTATCCACACCTGGGTTTTCACACGAAAAATAATTTGCACATTCGAAAGCGCGTATAAATGCAAGCAGCTTTTTTCAATCATGAAAATTAGTAAAAATTAGCATCGTACTCGGCTTACGGATGTTAATTTAGAAAACACTTTGCGCGTATGTACTAGTGGTATTGATCCCAATATTGATCATCTTGTTTCTCAGCTTTAAACACCAGTATCTCATTAATTTTCATTTGATTTTTCTTTTCACTTGATCTCTTTTTATTAATGTGCTTTTATATGTTTAATTATGCTATTATAATTAATAAATAAAAAAAATTCTGTGGCTTTTTTTTCACTATTATCTACTTATTTCTTGCCTACGGCCCGCGACCTGATTAAGTACCGAAACTACGCCCTCAGCTAAGCAAAGTTTGCCAATAGCTGATTTACAGCAACAACTCAAACATGAAGTTTATCTGCACTTTATGATGCCTTGAAGGAAGGTAAGCAACTATGTTTGGGTATTTTTAGGCTTATCAGAAGCTCTAAAAATAAACTTATAAGTTGGCATTGCCTCTGCAAAATTAAGAAAAAAACCAAACAATATTTCAAGGGCATTTCTTTATTGAGAAGCAGCAGTTGGTTGAGGTGAATCTCTTGAACATACATGTCATATATGGCGAAATACATAAAATATCGCCTGTGAAACTAAAGTATTCAGCTTCTCGTAGATACATGATTATACCCTGGAGACACGAAGAGGTTACAAGCATCATGAGAGGCCATATACACTATATACGAAAACGGATCATTAAATAACGTGATAATGAAGCGTAGGTACACAATAGCAAAGTACTTGGACCGCAGTATGTCTATTACAACACAACGACCTATAACACAATCTAAATAGTTGGTAAGTCGCCAGAGGGCCATCGACACAATGCCAACGTATCCCTCGCGTAACACTGGCCCAGCTGTAGTACTCACGCCGCTACTATTAGGCCACGATCACTACATACTTGACTCAACTCCAATTACCGGGTGTCTAAAAAAGGAACTGCAAGTATTTTTAGCCGGGAAACAAGAAAAATAATGACTTTAAATCGCCGAACTATTTAAGTACCCGACCGGAGTTGAAATAGGCTCGCGAGTAATTTACAATTATTTGCGAACACGCGCATTTCACGTTTGGGGATTCCAGCAGTTTTTTTTGTAATTGCCAACATTGGTAGCATTTCTGGCATACGCGGATACATTTTCCGGGCCATTGATGAGATTTTTGAAATATCTCCATCGGCACCATGGAATCAAGAATGTTCAAAATTACATACTATTGTAGCATTTAACAAAAATTTAACTCTGTGAAATACAAAATTATGTTTAATCACGGAAATGTAATATCAATGCCGTAGAAATTATTGACCGCTTGATCAAAGATAAAGTCGAAGATCCGCCCTTGTTTCCAGGTCAATTTAGAGATACCTATTTTCTAAATAGTCAATTTAGAGATACATGAGTATAATCCAGTCCTGGTTAAAAAGCCTTACAAAAGGTGGAGTAGCGACAATTCTAACTATGTTGTTCGGGCCTGCGCCTTGACAGAAAATCCGCGTTTTCGACCGAGGGGTGGACCACTCGAATCGCCATCTTGAATTAAAGGTTAGGTCGATCAAAATTATTTTTGTAAATCATAGTTGGCTTATTGTAAATGTAATATCAATGCCGCAGAAATTATTGACCGCTTGATCAAAGATAAAGTCGAAGATCCGCCCTTGTTTTCAGGTCAATTTAGAGATACCTATTTTCTAATTAGTCAATTTAGAGATACATGAGTATAATCCAGTCCTGGTTAAAAAGCCTTACAAAAGGTGGAGTAGCGACAATTCTAACTATGTTGTTCGGGCCTGCGCCTTGACAGAAAATCCGCGTTATCGACCGAGGGGTGGACCACTCGAATCGCCATCTTGAATTAAAGGTTAGGTCGATCAAAATTATTTTTGTAAATCTTAGTTGGCTTATTTAAAAAAAGTTGCAACATGGATAAAAAACAAAGCCATTTGTTTTTTGTTGATTTAAAAAAAAATAATTAGGAACGCCCCGAGGGGGTTGACAAAATTGTTTTTTTAATAATACATTTCAGATCTGGTATAGCAAAAAACTAATATGTAATAGCTCTCTTATAACAAAAAAACAGTTTGCTGACAATATTTTAATATTTAGTTGCGCTCCTGGTACTTGAAGAAAATCATAAAATAACGTTTTTGAAATGTTATTGTGAAAAACTGTGAAACTATTAACTGTGAAAAAAAATATTCTTTTTGGTTCATTTGTGACCAAAAAAAATCGCCTTAGTTATTTACCCATCTTACAACAACTATTTTAACATTGGAAATGTTTATGTTTGTAGATGAGTATATGGGGCCAAGTTACAAGTTTTCGTTCAAAGCCAAAAGACAGCGGTGTCGCGATCGAGTGACGCAATACATATAGATATCGCAGCGTGCGGCCTTCTAGCGGCGTGAGGAGTACTGGAGAGTGAGGAGTATTCAGTGCAGCTATATTGGGAGAGGTGGCGCATGGCTAGTAGTGATGGGAATAATCGGGATATTATCATAATCGTTCATAAATTTAATAATTCGAGTGTAAACGAATGCCCAACGATAATTAAAATAAAAGAACAAGTGTCGGCTACAAACGTATATTATAAACTAACTAACAAAACCTCTACATATTATTCCTTTCATAGGGCCGTCCAAGCCGCCCATAAATACTTTACATAATTATCGAAACTGTCTCGCCCTGAAGGCAATTAAATACGTCTACCGCAATCTCGATAACATAACAATAAACATATCTTAGTTACGATATCTTAGTTTCACGATATCTTAGTTTCACGAGCCTTCATTGACGAGTAATATTCTACGGGTATTATATAATTCAAAATGACATTAATATATCATCTAAATCATCATTGATTTGCAGCATTACTATATTGTTCTTATTATATATGGCTTCCTAAAGGAAAATTAATTATATACACATGTAATCTACATCCATTCCAGGTAAAGCATAGAATTTCATACCGAATAAATTACTGGCGGTACCCAACTGGGATATGTTTAGAAAAAACATATTACGACAACTAAATTTTAGTCCAACAAAAAATCCAAACATTTCTGACATAGCTTACAATTTAGAAGTCTCTAATGGTGTCGGAATAGAATCAGGTACCTACTATTTATAACGAGCGCCCATTAAAATCGAATTCATTGTTTTACTCATCTGTTAGCTATCGCTTACTTCACCAATATTTTTATCGTGTCATAGTGTTTGTTTTACTTGATTTTTATTTACATCTTTTTACCGACTAAGTGAGTTGTCATTTCTTTCCGCGTGTTCATAATTTTCAAACGGCGATAAATCTAAATTTAAAGAATACAGAACTGCTCGTCAAACCAAGGGACATAACAGTACAGTTCATCTAGGACATATAAGAAGTTAAAAAAACCTTTTCAGTGTCCCGCCACAGGCGCCGACAAAAGCGATACTCCATTGAATATTTGCAGAGTCGGGGCAATATTAAGTATTTATACTGATTTGGTGTTTGTTCTATTTATTTTTGGTCACTTTAATATTAAACAATCAGAGAAAATTACTTATAATAAAATAATTTATTAAGTCGCGGTTTGCCGATGATGTGAACGTGTGGATAAGCACCTTAATGAACGAATGCGCAACCACAACTGAGAGCTCCGTTCTTAATCTAGATATTTCTTTTATGGGTTCTCCTTATCTAACATGCGAAGTTCTTGGAGTGCTCGTTATATTTCTTATATTTAAGAGATTTATTGTACCTACTATTTTGTTTTTACACAAATGTGACCTTGCGTACGTACCGTACATGAAACCTTGAAATAAGGGACATGTAATCATTATTACATGTTATTACTACATCAGGGTAGTGTTTGACCACCGTCAAATAAACGGCCTTAGGGAAAATAAAGATATAGTGCATCTTATAGGTTTCTGAAACGCAATCAGTAGATCAGCTGGCTAATTAACTTGTTGATATATCGTTATATATTGGATTCTCCTTACGAGTTCATACCAAGATTTAGGTTAGAACTCAAATATTACTACCTGTTACCCGGATGGCTCAAATTAATTATGATACATGGATTATCTGCGTATTAATCTTCATAATGTAAAGTATGTCTTAAAATTGACACTCCCCTTTATCTCACTTGTCCTTTGCCTATAAGTGGACACAATTTTTCACGAAATTTTTTATCCGAAAAACGGATATTAGAAGTCTAATAGAATATACGGGGTGTAAAATAAAACAGGATTTCAGATGGAGCACCCTGTATATTTTCATTTTTGACAATACCGCATACTTTTTGGCTTCTATTTTATAGTTATTGCAATTTTTCAAATAATTCTTCATTTATTTTTTTATTTTTTGTAATACATTTTGAGAGATTACATTAGTCAAACCATGTCAAACCAGGATTTCATCTAATCAGCGTAACTCTTGCTGCGTTCTCTTTCCTCAAACATTTCTGGCTGTGACAACGGCGTCTCCATTTGGCCATGGTAAAATAAAGCTATGTACTTTCATCGACAAAACCCCTGCTCTGAAAGAAGCCGTTTCTGTTCTACGAGGGTCTCGCAGAGCAAGGAGAAGATTCTGATGGCTCTATACGGCAATCACAATTCAAGGAATTGATGAGCTAAGATACGATCCCTTCGTCAAGATGTCCGCTAAGGCCAGCTTCAGCTTCTCAAGATTGCCAGCAATACTAGAAGCAGCTGACCATCCCAGCTTTAGAACGTTCCTTCGAGTCCAATTTCGACAAACTTCAAAGTCCTGTAAGTAAATTAAATTTCACCAGTGCATTTTGTAGGTAATTTTGTCTACTTTCATTTTCGGATTTCGCTGTCATTTATGACCTATAATAAGATACTGAAAAAAGTTCCAACATTTTAAGGTTTTTCGCCTACCAAAAGTTCTCCCCAGTGCTTTCGAGGTCGCATTAGTTTTATGCTCCTCTTACTATACAAAGTAATTCTAAAAAAAACTTTTACCCTACTTAATGTATTTTCTCTAATACACTTCTACTTTCAGATATTATAGTGACAGACATCACTTAAATAACTGAATAAATCCATGTATGTAGAAAAAATGTATCCTGTATGAAAATTAAAAATAGGTAAATAAATCTTCAACTTGTCTAAATACACTTAACACTATTGTGTCACAAGACTATATATATATTGTTAATTAATATTAGCGTTATAAATATTCTTTCTTGAAACTATTTTAAGCGTTATTTATGTTGGTTAACAAAGTGGTATAATGTTTACGGTATTAAATTAAATAGCGACCAATTAGAAAAGCTTATCAGAAGCATTTTTCATTGTGATGGCTCTCCGCCAAAGCAAATTGCAGCAACAGCAAGCACCATCATACATCATCTATTAAATTTAGTAGAAATGTATCACTGGTATAATATATTCTACGCCGCTCATAAAAAACCTCAGTTAGATAATCAACGTATTGTTTTATTAACAAAAGCCTATATCCCAGAATGTGGGATTTTTAATACAACTGTATAAACAATATGTGGTGGCCTGCATTATCATCAGATTCAAACCCTATAGAGCAAATATTTGGATGTTCTATAGAGACGAATAGGTAAAACCATCGACGTGGTTGCCAGTGTAGAATCTACTGTAGAACCAGATTCTAAACGAGATAATAAATAATATGTTTCAGAGTATGCCACAGCGTTGCAGGTAGGTAATAACATCCAGAGGTAGCCGAACTCATTAAGAACGGTTAAGTTTTAATGTTAAAAATTGTTCTTTAAAAGTGCCTATATTATTCAACGAGAAATTAATAATAGCCATTATAAAACAGGGTGATGTCTACGTCACGAGCCGAAGATGAGGGGCGCAAATCGCTCGAGTTAATAAATGGCTTTTAATTGCAAGTTGAATACTGTTATTTGTTCACGACTATTATACTTTTTTATCTTGAAAGAGTAGTTTTTAAGTTCTTAATGTGTTTTTGGGAAAAATGTCCCAAAAAATTATTTCAATTTTAAAACGTTTAAAAAGTGTACACGTTGCGAAGGCAACATATGTAATTCAAATGTAGTGTGGCATAATAATTATCAGCTGTTATTATTCAATACTATGGTATAATGCATCCTTATACAACACTTTCGAAGAATGTTAGTGAGTAATTAGCAAATAGTTGTGGAAAAAAGTTGTATGTGTCCTTATGATTATTAAATATTAAGATTTTCTGTTAGTTTATTGTTAAAACGTAACAATTTACTAAATCCTTTCTACCTTTTTTTAAATTTTTTAAATATTGGAGCAAAATTCAAAAAGGGTTTTAAATCAGGAGTATAAGACAAACGAATTATATAAAACTCTAAAATATAGGCTGTTTGGTTAATTAACGCTGTGCAGAAGATGAAAGTTGATGAAACATGAATATGAGAAAATGAAACAAAACTGGTATTTGTTTAAAAATTGTATATGAATATGTTTATCTAACTTTATCTTAAAGTTATACAGGGGAGAAGAAAGCCAATAAAATGTTCCTTAAATGCTTAAAATCCGGTAAAGATCCATCATTTTTTTTCTGGTTTAAAAGCGTTATAAATAATTGACAATTTTAAAGTCTCGAAAAAAAATTGACGAGTATAGAATAATTTTTAAACTACCATCAATTTTAATAAAACATGTTGATGAATATAATTTGCTCAGATACAGAGCTTAGCAGTGTTTTTCAATTCTTCATACGATGGTGCCAGTTATAAGTTCTTGTATGCCTGCTCTTCTACATGCAGAAAGATTAATTATTTTCTTACATTATCTGTTACATAATTGTCTGGAAAGAATCTATTATCAATCCAGATTATAGGTGTTTAGGCGCCCTCTGATCGAGTATCATTTTGACAAAATCCATTTCCCACTTCGGTACAATAAATACCGTGCAAATAGTAGACCACCATTTTTTACCAACCTCTACAACATTGGATTCGGTATTCGGTATTCATCTAATATTATAGACCATATATATATTAAATATGGAACCCGAATATTTGCTAGGGACAATAACTGAATACTATAAAATATTAATAATTTACATGTAATATGCAAACTGTTCATTAGGTAGTTATACGGTTGTCATTACAAGGAAATTTGACATTTACAAAGCATAAAATTAAAATAAAATTTTACATAAATTCATAAAATTAAATATCCTCCATTTTTACATCATTGCATCGCTAAAAATGGATAACAATATAACATAATAGACGTTGAGCCAAGTAGTTAAAAATGGACGGTTTGGTTTCCTTTCTGGGGAGTAAATGTAACCTACTGTAGTGCTTTCGTTTGATATGCAAACTAATGGAATGCGGTTATCAGTGGCGCGCGCAATTATCCTAATATAGGAAATAAAATTAAAAACAATAATGTTAACTCAATTTAATTTATAATATATCAAAAACAAATTGTAAACGAACTGCTGATATACTGAAAGTATATTTGTTTTATTTTATCCGAGCGAACGTTTCATTTGTCTACTGCATTGTTTCATCTGTCTACTGGTGCTGGATTGTTTTTAAACACGGTGAAAATTAGAAAAAGTCTTGTATGAGACACGTTGGGAAAGCACGACGTTACAAAGATGGCTGGCCGTCGGGCGAAAATCATAGTTTACCATTATCAAGTCTGGTTTAATTTGTAAGGAGTATAAGTATCATAAAAATTTTGATTTAGCCTAAAGCCAGGATCAATGTTTGCGATGATACCGTGTAAAAATCGGTAGCTTATAGTTACGTTACTTCTTCTTAGATATAAAAGAGGCAAAGCTCGCTTTTATTTTTTCAAAAATCAGAATTTCAAAGGTTTTCACATTATTATTTATATTAACATATTGCAATTTTATATGCATGTTGCTATACAAATATAATAATTAACTGTCAATCTAGTGTTATTGATTAATTTTTTACATTTTTATTTCTTCTCAACATGTAAAATTAAAATGATGCAATAACACTGCTGGATCATTAGTGACCAAATTATCTCATGCTAATATAATTTCGGAATGATTCTGATATGATACAGTTAAAATGTATATTAACCAGCTTCATAATTTCGCAAATGCAGTTGTTCGGTTTTATCTCCAGTTCACCCTAATTTAGTAGTGTTTGCAGGCCAATTTTGACCAATTTAAAGGCTGTACGTTGCAGTGTATTTATTGTATGTATTTATTCCCACAAGAACGATGCGAGGCAAATTATGAAGTACTGTGCTGATGGCTAAAGAGTCACAACAGCTGAGCTTTATGCTGCTGGTCATGGTTAAACTATGTCTCATGTGTATTATTTTTTCACGCTTCCAATGTCAGCATATATATTAAAATGTTTTAAAATAAGTTTAAAAATATTTAGTTTTGAAGAAGGTTTTAAAAAGGCAATATTATTGCTATACTTGTTGCTATATTTTACTCGACAATATATTTATATATATATATATATGTATATATATATATATATATATATATATATATATATATATATATATATATATATATATATATATATATATATATATATATATATATATATATATATATATATATATATATATATATATATATATATATATATATATATATATATATATATATATATATATATATATATATATATATATATATATATATATATATATATATATATATATATATATATATATATATATATATATATATATATATATATATATATATATATATATATATATATATATATATATATATATATATATATATATATATATATATATATATATATATATATATATATATATATATATATATATATATATATATATATATATATATATATATATATATATATATATATATATATATATATATATGTATATATAGAAATAAGCAAATAGATGAATAATAAGGAATACACAGTTAAGTTAGGCATACAGTTATTCAGATGTTAAATTTTAAAATGTATAATATCTTGTAGAATCTATTAAAACAACTACTTATCCTAGCTATATGCTAGAAAATATTGAATTTATACAATAGAATTCTGAAGCATTTAAAGAGGAAGTGAATCAGAAATTGCCTCTTAAAAATCCCTGATATTATGACTAGATATTACCATTTTCGCTTATTATACCCATATTGTGTTTCGTCGCTTTCTATGTTAATTTTTTGCTCATAGTTATTCATAAAATATAAGTAGGTTTTCACTCCTATTTGCCATCAGTTTTTCTTGGAAGATTTTGTATTTTTGCCGTAGGCTCACAATGGACGAGATATTGTCGGGTTTTCAACCTTCTTTGTAAGCTCTTGCAGTTTTAGTAAGACTGGTAGAAGCTACTGGTTTGCGGATCTGTACTAGCCTAATTGTATCGGCGAAATGGAAACGTAATATGTTTTATTAGCGAATCATTGTAATACATTTTATATGTCTGGGGTACGCACAATAATGTTTTTATTAAAACGGCATAAAAGCAACATATGGCGTACTCTACATCCTAATATCCTACTTAAAATACGGCATATTTATATTAACATTTTATGGAGATTTTCGGTTTATATTACAAGTGGTCGTATAATACGAGTACTCTCATATAAAATTTCTTTGCTCGTCAAACCATTAAAATACTTATTCATAAATATTGGGCATATTAAATTTTAATCTTTAAATAATTAGCTGCTGCACAGAATATAGTAGTAGAAAATATTTCAACGCTATCACCATTTCGAGAGAAGTTTTCTAGAACATGCATCATTTTTGCTATCTATCCAGGATTTAAATTTAAAATTGAATTCAGGCGAATCAATAACTTTTCAGACGATTCGGCTATCAACGTTGTCTAACCTGATAAAATACTTTATATAATAAATAATATTACATATTTATTATGTAATATTATATATTTTGCTCCTTTAGGTCGCCAGCAGGTGGAAGTTGCTGTTATATCTCTAGCAGATGTGTGTTACTTTACAATACCTTTGGTTTATTTTAAATTATCCTATCATACGTTATTTTTTAATGGGTTTTAATTTTTATTGCATATTTTATGTGTATTATATTTTACTTAATTTAGTTGTGAGTGCCTCTGTTCGTACTATTGTATATATTTTATAATTTTTGATAGATGACTATATTTTTAGTATTCTATTCTGATTTCAATTCGTTTATTCAATAATTTGTTTATTTTTTAAGCATTATATTTAATGGTAGGGAATAAGAAGTGTACAGGGTAAGTCTCTTAAGATTGACACCCCCCTTATCTCACTTATCCTTTGCCGATTTAACTCATTCAAAAAAGGAGTGGACGCGGTTTTTGTAGAATTTTTATAATCTGAGCACGGATATTAAAAATCTCGTAAGATATACAGGGTGGAAAATAAAACATGATTTTTTTAAATGGAACACCCCGTATATTTTTATACCAAAATAATGTCCTTAATTTTCTCAATAAAAAAATATCTAATTGTTATATAATCACTCTACCTGTTCGTGAGATATTACTAAAAACTTACCACATTACGGGTGTCAATTATAAAACAAAAAACATATCAAGATACCTCTGGAAACAATGCCATTTATTGAGATAATAAATAAATAATATATAGGTGACAATAACATTAACGAGTGATAACAATAAACAACATAAGCCTAATAAAAACAAATAAAAGTCAATATTAATACAGTAACACAATAGAGTAACACAATTTTATTTATTTACACGTAACGTAATTAAATATTTTCCACGTAACCACCACCATTCTGAATACACATTTGGCATCGCTTTATAAAATTGCTTCTCTACTTTTGAAATATATCACCATTTTGGTTTAATTCCTCAATTTTTACACGTATGCATTCTTTTAATTCATTCATATTATTAAAAACCCCAGTTTCGTATATATCTTGTTTTATCGTACCCCAGAGAAAAAAATCCATAGGTGTTAAGTCCGGACTTTTAGCGGGCCAATGTATAACACCGTGCCTTCCTATCCAAATAGGATATTTTCTGTTTAGGTATTCGGTGACGTTCCTTGCAGAGTGTGGTGGTACTCCATCCTGCTGCCAAATAACAGATCTGTTGTCCACTAAATTAATATTATCTAAATAATTTTCAACTTGATGTTGAAGAATATCCACATAACGTTGTGCATTTAAGGGCCCATTTATAAATACAGGACCTACAATAGCATCCTTGTGGATGCCACACCACACGTTTACAGTTTGGTATCTTTGTTTTTTAATTTTCCTCATCATCTTCCTCTATTCTATCAAGTATGTTTCTGCAGAAGGTTAACCTGTCTTGAAGGTTGTTGTCGTCTAAATATTGAACGGGCAAAATACTATATGGTTTAAAATTATGGCGATGTAATATTTTTATCACACTTCTTTGTGATATATCCAATTCTATTGCTGCGGCATAGGATGATTTGGATGGATTTTCAGCAAAATATAATAACGCGTTGAGTTCTGTGCCTTCTCCTGTTTTTGTTCTTCGCCTTTCCCTTTTCTTGTCTCTCAGAGATTCGGTATTCCTAAACTTTGCATAAATGTTTTTAAAACTATTTTTGGAAGGAGGTAGCCTTTCTCGAAATAACCTAACATACTCCCTCCGAGCAAGAGACTTATTCTTGTTGCACTGAATATAAATTTCAAGTAACTCTTTTCGCTCTTCCAATGAATATACCATTTTCAAAATAACTTGCTTCTTTACGAACACTACGTATTTTTTACGCTAATATCTAAGAGAGTGAACTGCTATCTCACAAAAAACTGGATGACATCTGTCAACAAATAAACAATGCAAGTATGCATTGTTTCCAGAGGTATCTTGATGTTCTTATTTTATAATTGACACCCGTAATGTGATAAGTTTTTAGTAATATCTCACGAACAGGTGGAGTGATTATATAACATTTTTGGATTCAAAAAATTATGCCATTATTTTGGTCTAAAAATATACGGGGTGTTCTTTAAGAAAATCATGTTTTATTTTCCACCCTGTATATTTTATGAGATTTTTAATATCTGTTCTCAGATTATAAAAATTCATCAAAAACCGTGTCTACTCCTTTTTTGAATGAATTAAATCGGCAAACGATAAGTGAGATAAGGGGGGTGTCAATCTTAAGAGACTTACCCGGTACATATAAAAGACGAAGAGATTTTTCTGCTCTGATGATAGAATATGGCCTCTAACGCCAATTTTTTAGGGTTATCTACCAAATGCCTGCCACTTGAAGTATCCGTACCGTTTTACAGAATACCAGAATCATTGTTTCATAATTCATTTATTGATATTTGTTTGATATTGTGTTCAGAAACCATACCCCATATTAGACAGGATTTAGTTTTTATTTTAACTGAAATAATTATAAGCATAAGCTTATTGTAATCAAATTATTCCGATTTCTCAAGGTGCTGTAAGTGGTTAGATGAAGTGGACTTGTTATAAAACAAGTGAAAATAATTTGTATTTTCCAAGAAAAATCTGGATTGAATATTTAACGTACCGTGTGACAAGAGCCGACGGAAATACATGGAAACAACACATGCTTTGACGCAATTCACGAAATAAACGATAATGGTCTACAAGTTCAAATACCACATGTTCCTTCATTAGGCAGTCGAGTTTACGATCTAAGTGTTTTTTTTTTCATTTCAGGCTGTTACTAATTATATGTTTACTATAATAATAACTACCGCTTATTCCAAGTAGTGGGAATATCTGAAAAAAAGTCGGGACGCTTTGCCAAATATTTTCCGACGTTTGTAAATATTTGTTCATTTCTCGGGTCAAATATGGAAATTTTGAGGTAATTTATTTTTAAATGAATAAACTGAATACTCATATCAATTCTGTTTATATAATTTCAAGTAAGATCTAGTATTTCTATGACTAATTATTATTCTATTTATTAAAACAGAAGAAAATTAAAATTAAAAAACAGTAACAGCCTTTATTTTTGGAGATATTAAAAGGTGTTTTTTTTTCATTTCGAGCTGTTACTACCGTTTATTCCAAGTAGTGGGAATATCTGAAAAAAAGTCGGGCGACCCCAAGCAGCATGGTGACGTCATAATTACGTTATTTAAGGTGATTTTAGGTCTAAGACGTCAAGTGACCAATATGAAGTCGAACATATGACGTCATTTATATGTCGTCTTTAAAACGTCACTTTTTTCTCGTCATTCAGACGTACCTTTTTACCTAATGGTATTAATCCTTGAGACGTCATGAATTTGACGTCAACTTAACGTCATATTTTCGACGAACATTTTGCCTCCCTTTGCTTATACTTATATGTCTACAATTAATGTTAAGATCGAGACATTTCTAAATTTAAAACAAAAAGGGCGCTTCAACGGTTATAATTAGAAAATCTTTTTGTAATTTTTGAATGTAATTTATATCAGCAATCATTTTATATCGGAACAAAGGATTGTTTCGATTTCCGCGTTTTTTTGAACAGTAGGAAATTGTAAATTATTTGAAAAAAACATACAAATTAGCATAAGCCAGATAAAGACGCAAACAATAAAACATAAAATACAGCTTCTAGCTCACTACCGGATAAGGCTGGAACCTTTGATGTAATTACAGTTTTTAATCGTCCGGATGATGCCAACTTGGTTGGCGAAACGCGCGTCGAGCGAAGTGAAAGTATTTTGGTGTTTGTAGAAACTACTCTTTCTTTACGTATTTCTTAATTATAAAACACATAATTTGCTGTTTTCATTATGTGCTATAACTATCCATTTGACAATGCATCGCTGGGGACACGTGACTCAAATAAACCAATAGCATGCTATGCGCTCTCGATAAAATGAAAATAGTTGTTGGAGGCGTATTGTTTTCGTGTGTTTTGTAGTTTTTCCGGTTTTCCCTGCATGTATTTTGGAAATGACGTCAAATAAACGTCTTTACGACGTCCTTTGGCCGTGACCTTTTCTCGTCCTTTTGAAGTCTCGTTTGTAGTTCTTTTCACGTATTTATGTCCTAAGAACTGACGAAATAAATGCGTCATAATGACGACACCATACTGCCTGGGACTTTTGCAAAATATTTTCCGAAGTTGTAAGTATCAGCTAATTTCTCAGGGCCAATATAGAAATTCTGAGGTTATTTGTTTTAAATTAATTAATAAATTGGATAATCATATCAATTCTAGTTATATAATTTCCACTAAATCTAGGAATTCTAGGACTAGTTATTATTATATATATTCCAACAGAAGGAAATTTAAAAAAAGGGATATGTCTACATAATATTTTGACTACCTACAACTACCGACTAGTACTTTATTTTTAAAGATAAAAAAAATGGAGAGGCGAAGTTGTAAATTTTTATGTATACTGTAATGAGAGAGTACGTATACCAAATGAGAGGTAAATATTTCCAGAGGTGTCTTGATATGTAACTTTTTTGTACTTATTTTAATTTTTTTGTCCACGCACAAAGAAATACATAAATATGATATATTTTTGTTGAATCAATATTATTTTAGTAGTGCCTTCTGCTACCACACTGTGCTGCAAACAGAGCGAGAACGTCCATATGTGTGCTAATTATTACATTAAAGCTGCAAAAAGTCGCATTCTCTAAAAATATACTATAATGGAAGAGACCCTTTCAGCTTCCAGACAAACAGGAATTCCAAATATTACATTGTTTGTTTTGTCTAACTATATGTAGTTACTTATATCCCTATATATAGTCTCACTTGTAATTAAATAGTCTACTAAAGCCAATGTACATACATTCCAGCTGGTTATAATTATTATATTATATTATCCGTTTACATGAAAACTATCAAGAAATCATTAACATAATTATAGATACAGGCTGTTTCATTTATTCGTTAATAATTCTTTAAATCGTTTAAAGACTTAAAATTAATATGACTTCGCTACACCTGACCTTCCAGCATGCGAAAGGGCGTGCCTCAAAATTGATCATATAACAGGAGAGTAGTTTCAAAATTTGGGCGCCAGTCAAACTCTCTCCACAAAGAAGCGATTAGGAGTTTTGGACTGAGATATTCTTGTCATTTGAAGACCGGCTTCCGAACACCGTTACACAAAGAAATTGCATTATACATCGTCGAGTTTTGGAATGTCGTATACAACCAAGTAAAGCTCCATAAAATGCACCCACGAGAGTAAATACGTATTAACTTCCACTTAGTTTGCGTACCTTAAAAATCACTGGTGCCGATAGACTTTGACATTGACATTTTGGTGGTAGACGTTTTTTTCGTAAAGTTTAGTTTGCGACAGTGAAAAAGAATAATTTTTGAGAGTGTTTACTTTGTTTTACGTTTAGTTCGAGTTTGAATTGTCAGTATTTTCTGCATTGATCTTGAAAGAGTTGCTTGTATGAATTTCCTTGCTCCTAATTTGCCTGTTGGTTAAATTACATACGATTTATGTGAAATTGGCTGCCATCTGTAACCGTTGAATGCACGCAGGTACCCAGCGTACGTAAGATTGGTGCTTTCTCAACGTATACAGAGTTACTTGCATCCGAGGTCTCCGGATTCACGCCCTAGGAGCTAGTCAGGACCAGCGGCCTGATATTTTCCGCTGGTGGCGCTTTTTCACTCAATTTGTTTTTAAATAATAAATATTAATAATATCTTTAATTTTAGCTTAATAAATAAATTAGATAATTTATTTATGATTCTAGAGAAGGGGCAAATATTTAATTCTCAATTAATTTAAAAGATCATAACACTCGGAGTAGTTTCCACAAACACCAAAACACTTTTACTTCGTTCGACACGCGTTTCGCCATCATCCGGAGACGAATAAAAACTAATCTTAAACTAAACATCTACCTTATTTTTATACTATTTATGGTGATATCTTTAGTCACGCTTCAATGATTAGTTGCTGAGCAACGCGTAAAGCGGGCTATACGGTATAGGTCCCTTGTCGCTATTCATACTACTTTTACATTTTACAATTTCTATGCTCTCAAATGCATCCAACTGTCTATTATTGGTCACATTTCTAACTAATCTTAAATTACTAATATCTATTCTATGATTGTTTTCAAAAGCATGTTGTGCAACACTAGACTTATCTGTTCTTCCATATTTTAGATGAACCATATGGTCTTTAAATCTGGGGTTAATTGATCGTCTCGTTTGTCCAACATATTTTCGATCACAATCATTACAACTAATTTCGTAAATTCCAGACCTTTCATTTGAAACAATTTTATCCTTTGGATTGTCTAAAAGTTGTAATTTATTACTAGACGAATGAATCGCTGTTATACCCACGTTTTTGAAGACCTTACTCAAACCACGAGTAAACCGGGGTTCATACGGGATGGATACATATTTTGGAGTCTCTATATCCTTTTGAAAGGTCGTAGAATTACGAAGAGTGTCCTTAAATTTACGCTTCCTAATTAGTTTTTTAACTATATAACTAGGACAACCATTACTCACAGCTATATGTTTAATTAATACTTTTTCTTTTTCAAACCTCTAATTACTGAGCGGAAAACTTGGTAAACGATGGACAAGAAAATTAAAACTTGCCATTTTATGTTGATAGCAGTGGTGAGAGTCATTAAGGATATATCTGATCGTACTGGTATCTTTTCTATATAAGTATATCAAATTCTAACTTATTGTCACTATTTTTTATTACTAATACGTCTCAAAATGGAAGTTTTCCATTATTTCCTAGTTCATATGTAAACTTTACAGAAGTGAAACGACTACTTAATTTGGAAATGAAGTTTTCTACTTCCGCAATCTTAGTGTCAAACACGGCAAAAATGTCATCCACATACCTCAGCCAAATCCTAGGAAAATACTCGAATGCTTCTTTTGCTTCAGCTTCAAATCGACTCATGAAGACATCAGCAATAAAAGGCGATAAACAGTTATCCATTGCGGTTCCTTCATGTTGTTCATAGAACTTGTCATTGAAACGGAAGCAATTTTGTTCCATACAAAGTTTTGTAAGGTTTATATATTCTACTATTACTTCTTTTCTATAGTTGTTTAATTCGAGTAAATCCTCAAGATAGTCCAAAATCTGTGGAATTGGTACACTCGGAAATAATGAACAAACATCAAAGGAAATCAAAATTTCACCCTCTTGCAATTGAATATTCTTGACCTTGTCAATGAAATCATTCGAATTTTCAATTGAAAAACTAGGCTGTGCAATGGGCAAACTTTCAAATTCCTTAGTCAACCATTTTGATAAGTGGTAAGTCGGGGATCCAATAGACGATACTATTAGACGCACCGACTTCCCTGGCTTATGGATTTTTGGTAGATTTTTTTTAAAAGATCATAAACAAACATGGCGCCTTGCTGTCTGTTACTCCACATGTAATCGAAGCAATCTTTAGAGGCCAAGTTTTATAAATATATAACACGCTTATATAACAAAAATTCAAGATGGCGGCTTCATGGCGGATCAATTATGTAATTTATGGTCTGTTTTGACTCAAATTCGACATCTCTTTCAGGCGTTTTCGGAGTCGTGGGCAAATTTCAGAACTGGTGGCGCCAAGATGATTGACATTTCATTTATTTCCTTACTGAATTATGTCCTTAAAGAATAAAGATAATGTTTTAGAGAAACCGTTAAATTTAAGTAGAGAATTTTCATTCAACACACTCATACAACATAAATACACAACATAAATATAATAGGTACTAAAATATTGTTCACAAATCATGTTATACCCTATAGATAATGTAAATTCTGTGATATGTCTAGGATAAGTCGAGTAGAATTGCACTGTAATCTTATCTAAAACCGCCTTGAGAGATCTTGTAAAATGCATAAATATATCGAAAAGAGATACTGTTTACACTTTTGTTGAACGCTGCAATTTCTCGCACTTCTTATTTTACGTGATGGCGTTATCTGTGAAGCCTTCAGGCAAAGAACACGGGGCTTTGTCTTCCTCGAATTTTTCATTTAACATTTTTTCGTCTTAAACGTTCCGTCTTTAACAATTCCCTTTGGCCACTTTGCGAAATTTACAGTTTCCGGAGCAGTTTCTAAAAGAAACTCCCCTGGGCGCGTCCTCCTATAGGTTAATTTGTTTCTCTTTTTGTGTTACGGGAAAAATAAACTACAGCATTGGCGGGTAACTAAAGAAAGATCGTCCCTTGACTCGTCGACTAGAAAACTTTAAGCAAACGACACTGGCCTTTACTTTTTTTAATTGGCGCAGCATGCAGCTTGAATTAATTGTCTTTGCAGTTGAAATTAATACCGACCGGAATTCACAAAAATATTTAGATGATTCAAAAATAGTGCTAGTCTCCTACAAAATATGAGACAAAATAGTATTAATAGTTTATCTACATAGCCATTCCTAATTAAAGCAGCTCACTTCTATGATTTTTTTGAGTAGAAATGAAGAGAGTGACTCACAATTATCACCATCTTATCGGAAATCATTAACAGAATGTAACAATTTTTAATGGTCGTAAAGAATCAAATGTTATGAATGAGTTTCAGTTAAAATTTCAGCTGGTGATAAAATTAAATGCATATTGTCATTACCAATTTGCATACAAAATCGTATACGATGGGATCGCCTATCGCCGGTCACCCACTGACGGGGCTCAAAACAAAACGTCACAGGCGGACTTATAGCTATCCTAATTCTTTGGTTACAGGTGTTTAAATTACGCGTTAAAAGAATTTACGTTAATAAGTTAATAACAATATGCATTCGAGTGTACCTGGGATATGCTATGTTGGGGTGTATTAGGGTAATCAAGCTACCTACTTGATTTATTATGACAAAAATACAAGCAGGAATCATTAGAATGTAGATAATCTAGGTTCATTCCACTTCTCTTTTATATTAGACAAGTCAAGTCGACATATTTTTTCCAGAAGAATTAACCCAAGGAAAGGGTTAATTTCACATGCAACTGTCATGGATTTTAATAAATCAGCCATTTTGAGTAGTAATGAACAAAAATGTTGTGGGCAAACCTAAATTAATCATCTCCATTTATCTCCTCACTATTGGTTCGTTCTGAGAAAAAAAAATAAGACAGAACTTTCATTTTGGAAAAATACAGTACAGTGCCGTTCAATTGAAAGTAAACGACTCATATGAGAATTTTTGGAAATTTTCCCATTGTGAAGCAGTCTTTTGTAAACAGACCACATCCAAAATTATTTTAGGTTGAGGTATCTGTCAGTTATAGGGTGACAGCATTTTATATACAGTATTTATTAAGGAAAATCTATATGGTAAGGACGTCTCTTGTAAAAAATCCATTAAATTAACTAATTAACTAACTGAGAACATAAGAAAATTACTATGAATTAATATTTGATCCAAACACCATTCGCGTTTATAACTTTTGAAAACCTATTTCCCATAGACAATATTAGTGTCCTGGTGTAATCCTCGCCTATATTTTCCCATGCATTTTCAATCGCCAACCACAGTTCTTCTACGTTCGCTAGTCGGAAATTTCTACTATAGGTTTTTCCATTTGTGCCCATACATTTTCTATCGGATTTAAATCCGGCGACTTAGAGGGCCAAGGCAGAGTGTTAATATGGTTTGTATTCAGCCATTCAGTAACAGCTCGTGATTTGTGGATAGAGGAATTATCCTGAAATATAAATTTAATTGAAATATGGAAAAAGAAAAGAGGAAATAAAAATATTTTCCTGCTGGAAAGTGAAGTTCTCGGGATATAAAATGAAAACGGAAGGTAACAACATATTCCAAAATGCGAGTGTAGCTTTGACCAGTAAGACGCTCTCTGATTCTCCAAGTAACACCTACTCCTTGGCAACATATCCATGCCCACACGTTGATGGAGAAGCGACCACTAAGAGCTGTAAGATTTATATAGCGCTCTTCATATCGGCAATCTCTTGGGCGGTATACATGCACAGAGCCATTATAGCAGGATTGAAAAACTTTTTCATCTGAAAAAATTGTGTTGTCCCAAAAAAGTCATGTGACACACGGACAAATTGGTTGGAAAAGTTTAACCACTGCTCCTTATGCCGTGGCAACAGAGCAACTTTCTTTGATGCCGAAAAATTATTCAGCTCATATTCTCTGATACTTCGTCTTGCGGTTTCCACCGAAACAAGAAAATTTGTTAAGAAGCAGGCAGTCACTGCTGTATCAAAAGGATTTTGTCGAGGTGGTCAAGGACGAGTTCGTCTTCCTCCATAGTACTGAATTTCTGACGGCCCCCTCTATGGACGTACTCAACAGTTCCTTCTGCATTCCATTTTTGCTTAATTTTGTAAATGCAACCTTTACTCACATTCAAAGTATCTGCAACTGCTTGCATTGACCATCCGTTCCGCAGTAACATCACAGCTCTCATTTTTTGCGGTTCAGTTAAGCGCGGTATAATAATAATAATAATAATAATAATAATTATAAGGAAAACTTCAAAATATAGAATAATTATTAGTAAACTGACAAATAAAATTGACAATCAAGTTTTGATTACCTGAAAGCCTGTTTCACATTAATTAAAACAATCGTTTACTTTCAATTGAACGGCACTGTACATGTCGAAAATAAAGCAACAAGACTTGACAATATTGTGCAGTAAGAATAAGGCTAAAAGTATAGAAATTTTTAAATAGTTGTTTATGGAACAAGTGCAAAAAGTAAGTGTTTATTGCACGGGGCATGAAATTGTCCAACAATGGTCACTATATTATAGTTCAACAAGTTTGTTTTTAGCATGAATGTAGAAAAAAATACCTAATTATATCCTGGTTCCGAAATTCATACATAATATCACACCACAATCACAATTGAACAGTCTGCCTATTAGTGTGCAAATTTGTGTACACTCTATAGAAATTATGGGCAGACCTCATTAGTAACCGGGTCTACCGCTTGGTGCGCCGCTATAGCAAATGCAACGTGTTTTTATTGATGAGTTTTAGGCGGATCTAAATTAAATGAAATTTCATTGGTTGGTTTCATGCATGTTGTGGCGCGACAGTGGCGTTTCATTGTGTCTTATGCACGGTTGATTCTCGATATAAATTAATTATAATATTGTGTTATACGCGAGTGTTTAATGTTTTTATGCGATGGAAGCGACGAATGCGAGTAGTAATGGTTCTAAAACCAATAATTCCAATCGTAAGCGACCGAATTTGACAGAAGGAGAACTTGAAATGATGAAAAATGTATACGAAGGAATATTCTGAAATCACTAAAACTGAGGCAGTTGATATATGCGCTTCGTTGACAAAAGTCTGTGTGAATAGTGTATTTCGTGCAATTACAGATGAGGAACCCATTACAAAAAGGATGAATACGGAAACTCGTGGCAGAAAGAAAATTGACGTCGACGAAGATGTCAAATACCCAATTCGCCGGATTATCCATGGTTTCTTTTTTAAAAATGAGATTCCGAAACTGAAGATAATTTCACTTACTATTTCTGACGATCTTTACCCAAGTTATCTCGGAAAGTTCTTTTGAGAACTATGCACGAGATGAATTTTCGTCATATAAAACGAAATCCGAAAAGTCTTCTTAGAAGAAAATATTTGTAAAACATGCAGATTTTCGGATGTCAGACAGAAAAATTTATTATGTAGACGAGACTTGGGTAAACAACGAAGGTCATACCGTTTCAAAAGTGTGGCAGGACTGCAATATTAATAATAAAAGACAGGCATTTTTTTAAGGATACTCTACAGGACTCAAAGCAACATCTGGAAAAGGACGACGGCTGATAATTACGCATATCGGAACTGCATTACGCATATCGGAAGTGCAAGATTACCATGAAGATATGACAAGCGAAGTCGAAGATAAAGTAAACGTAGATCCCCCATTTTTATTTTATTAAGTTTGAGTCAAAATTTGAACTGAGGGACCTTAAACACTGCCGAGTTTCTGAATGCGACATTTTGATTTTTTTGTAATAAAAACAATATCAAATTATATTGTCAGAGGAACACTGTCACCAAATTTCAAGTCTCTAGCTCATCGGGAAGTAGTGGAAAAAGCTGTTGCGAGATTTGAAACAAACATATAAACAAATAAATATACGAATGCAAGCTAAATAAAACCGTTTAATTATCGTTCGTTTATTCGAAATGTTGCTATCGTCTGTTTTACAATCACCTACGTTTTCTCACTTGTGGCGAGCGAAGCACTGCTTCATTTCAGGGAACTTTCAGGGAACTTTCAGTATATTTATTTGGAGAAGTAGAATGGCGAAGTAGGAAGGCCAAGTAGACTCTCCAAATTATTTGCTTGTACTAATTTTTTCGAGGTGAAAATTTATTTCTCCTGCACTAATACTAATACATAGTCATGTTAACAGCAATCGCTAGCCTATAGTAAGGTTAATTGAAATCACCCATTTCAATTAACTGTGTGATCTATAAAATCACATCCTTTAGTGTTACCATTTATACACGAACACAGTTCTAAAGCTGTGATATTCGCCGGCTTTAATGAATCTAAAAGCTTCGACTATTAGGTCCTCTCTACTTGTCAACCTCCCGAATCTGTACACCGTCTGCTTTTAACTCTGGCTTTACATAATTTGCATTTATTATTTGCCCTTTCCTTGACGATATGCTATTCGAATTGCAAATACATAGTAATAAACTTACTTACACTTTGGACATTATGTTGGTAAAACATATACAGGGTGTTAAATAACAGATAAGACAAATAGACATAGACAAATAATAGATAAAAAATATAAATTAATGATAAACTGAATTATTAAATTAGAATATCAGTTCCTGATACCTGCCAAAAAAAATTAATAATTAGTATTTGATGACTACTTTAGATTGCTGTAAAACGCCTGATAAATGATGATTGTTTTCGTCAGCTTATTTAATGGCACTAGCGGAGGTTTCATCATTATTTTCTTACCCCGATTTCCCGCTAATTTGGTATTTAAATTAACGCAACGTTCTATTTATATTTTTTAATGGATGACTAATAACTCAATTACCCGGCATCCGGCGCAAGGCTTTAAAAAATTGCTCATAAAAATAGAGACATATTTTCACAATGAAAATAACATTTTATACCTACCGAGCCATTAAGTCTTTATTATCGCTGCTTAAAACTCAGAATAGTAAAAATATAATAGCTTCAATTATGGAACTTTCGGTCGGCAACAACAAATCTCAGAGATATGTGTTTAATGGGTTATGCCTTTTGTGTTAAAAATAACTAACAATGCCTCCCCCACCTAACGACGCCCCTGTTGTTTTTCTTTGTGCGCCGAACAAGTAGTCCTGGACTATAGCGGCACTACCCGCAGGAAAAACAAATTTAATGACAAAACTTTCAGCCAATTGCGGCGGGTTCCTCCTAGCGATGCCGTGTTGAAGCGTTTTTTGTCTCGTTAAGCTGCTCTTCTGTCACCGCCGCGCCGCAAACAAACGATGCTAATTTCAATTAAATTAATTCATAAAGGTAGTGCACTTCCTGAGAGATGCTCCTGCAAACAATTGATTTGCATTAACTTGATAGTCACTTCCAGTTACACTTAAATACTTCATTATTTCTAAAAATAAATCTGCAAATGGAACTTAAGATCATAAATCTGCTTATTTCTGTCTTGAAGTAAATTAAAAAGGAGGGTTACCGAAAATCTAATTACTTAAAATATTAAGAAAAATGTTACATATTATTAGTCGGACTAGTACTAAGTTTTTTTGACCGTTTCTTTTTCGATAAACACTGTTAGTTTATTTCTACTTCAGTCCTGCTTACATCGTGCATACAAATAAATATTTTTTGGGAAACCTCGCGTTCAAAATGCGATTTCCAATACTAGAAAACACTGCGCCGAAAATTCATTAAAACTAGAGCTTCTACACTGAAACAGTCAGTCTGTGTCCAAGACTCCCAGCCGACTTATCCGCCTATCTGAGCAGCCTGCCAGATTAGCCGTTCCACCAGTGATCCGAGCCGAGAAGTAAGCCCGTAGCACGCAGTACAGGACTCAGGAAGTACCATATCCAGAAGCCATACCAGACTGGAATGAGCATGCGATTTCCTTCGGGGTTTTTGCCAACAATCGCTTGTAAGGCCTTCTTGTTGGTAGCTGTTGACATCGGTCGAAAGGCCCTCGTGTCAGCGTCCTAGGTTAGCATCGGTCGAAAGGCCTTCTTGCCAACGTTCCAAGTTGGCATCAGTCGAAAGGCCTTCTTGTCAACGTCTCAGGTTGGCATAGGTCGAAGGGCCTTCTTGTAAACGTTCCAAGTTGACATCGGTCGAAAGGCCTTCTTGTCAACGGTCCAGGTGGACAGCGGTCGCAAGGCCTCTTGTCCCACATACGCTTCTATACACGCCGACAGTCGTAGGCGTACATTTCCAGTCTAGTAATACTCGCTCGCCCACTTTACCTGGTGCAAGTCCTTTCATTTAAATTGCCATTGCCGATCGGCAAGTTCTCGAACATTCGATCATTTTGTTTATCCGCATGCTTTTTTCTTATACTGTTGCTTTCTCCCTTCAACTGTAACCATAACCAGCCACCTGTCTGATAATCGCTTATCGCTTAAGCTTTTGCTACAACCCTCCATTTTACCACTGTGGTTATTCATTTTCATCCCCAAAACAGCTGATTATCCTTCCCCGCCATACTATTTTCTCGTGCCACGATTGCCTCGCGCTTCGCTAACTCCACCAGATATTTTCCGCGTAATCATTAACCAAGTATGACGTAGACGGACTAAATTACCTGTAGATAGTATGAGTAGATTGTTTGTTGGACAAAGAGAGAAATCGAAATAAATATTCTGAAGAATAACTGATAATAAACTTGTTGCAACCATATACCTGTGTATTCCTTTAGATAAGGTCTGTATATAAATCACGTGACCCCTGGAATTACTGCCCGTCTCCACTCGCAGCTACCCGTGGCTCTTACAGAACTGCCTGTAAGGAATAGTATGTCTGCACTCTAAACAGACAGTGGCGCTCGTATAAAAACTCCGCACCGAACGGAGAGCGTCACAGTGGTTCAGCACAGAAATAAATAGAATACTCCTACCGATTTTTAGATTTAGATTATTTATTTATCGGTTTTGGTGAAATTTAATGTATTGTATGTATATATAATGTCTGGGCTATAATGTATTCGTCTCAGATTCAAACTGCTAACCAAGTGTACTGAGGAGCAAGTCAAATAATGGAAATATTTTTGGAAATAACCTCTTAAAAAAAATGAAGAGAATGACGATAGTTGAATTGGAACTACGACAAAACATGGGTAATATTTAAAAAAAAGTATGGAAGACAAATATTGGGAAGGAAATACTAAGAATTTAAAATATGGCGTGGAAGAAAAAGAAAATATATAGAAAGTAAATAATGAAAAACAGTTTTTCATTGTGTTAACATTGTACTAAAAAAATATACTCACATTGCGTTTCAAATATATTCACCGAGGGGTATTATTCGGTGAAATAGTCAAGTAAGGTGTTCTGAATGGATTTACAGATAACAACTACTCAGAGAGCTAATACTCCTTCCTGTATTGAATTACACCTGCAAACCCGATAAGATAGCCATGGTCATTCTCCAATATAGACTAGGACACCAGGGAAGTAAGCTGTTGTCAAAGAAAGTCATTATGAGAAGTATTGTCATTGTTCTTGTTTTATCTAATCTATAGAGAGTTACCATAATGGACTTTAATAAAAGAATGACAATTTTATTTAATTGAATGAAACTATAAATTAGATAATACCTCAATAATATTTTAAATAAATGCACAACGCTCTTCGTCTCGTTGAATTCCGTATTGTTTGAAATAATCCTAGTGTATTTCTAAAATTTGTATAGGTTTACCATTTTAACAAGCTGTACCAATTTATTTTAACTGTAAAATTGCGACATACTAACAAAACTATACTCAAATATCATAATGACTTTATTTTACAAGAGCCTACGTGACAGTTTCATCGAATGACAACCCCTCAGTAAATTTATTTGAAAGGCAATGTGAGCATAGTTTTATTTTTTGTGGGCGAATAAAAAATTTCTCGAAGAAAACGAAAAATAAAGAATAAAAATAAGAAAAAATTCTTGAAGAAAAATATTATAGGGGTTGGTTAATTTACCCCCTTGTAGCAAAATCTCAGCGTTACAAAAATTGTCACAAACTGCCATTTTATTAGTGCAAGATGTTCGCCAAATTTCATTCTCCTAAATTCTTCCCTACTGGAGAAAATAAATGAAACCTTTTTTTCCCCAACTTCAGAGGGCTGTAATTTGTAGGGGAAGAGGTTTTAGAAAACAATTTACATTTTATATTTAATCTATCTAACTTTATCTATCTAATTTTACATCTAACTAATGTCATTATATGGGCTATTAATAAATATAACTGATTTCCGTTAGTAAATTAATTAGTTACCTAAATCTCTAGTGGATCACTGAATAATTAATTTAAGCCAAGTAACTCAAGCTAATTGAACCCATATCACTGTTCCGTAACTTATTTTTGCACTAAATTATAAGTGAACTGTATTATTTAGGGTTCTGTTAATACCATGTTTCATACTTGTTCGTATCAAACGTCTTCCAGTTGCAACGCTGGTCGCTGGAGCATCTTCGCATAGTCGTTCCAGCGTTTTATATCAAGTATCTCATTATCACAACATGCGACGTGGCAAACTCCATACATGGCCTTACAAGAATGTCTTTCTGATAATTTTCAGATCAAACCAGGTGATACAAACAGGTCGATATTTTATATAAATCGAATGTAATCCAGCTGACTTATAGTTAAATCAATGAATCGGATTTCTGACCTGAAAGAAGTTGTAAGAGTGTTAGAGTTTTAAAACCTACCCGCCGGTTTTCCACCACCCCTGGCGGTCTGCTCCTTGATGTGAACTTGACTTCGCTTCATGCCAACTGAAAAACCCAATAAAAAATCCAGCTGTCGGGTGTTGGTGCAGGAATACTGGTCTTTAGTTTGAGAAGCTGGCGCTTGTTAAAACTTTTAACATAATTTTTTTCGTGTTCAGCATTCCTTAAACCCGGGGAGGGTAGTTTTTAAAACTCTATCAATATATTACACTTTTGTCCGAACCTGACAACAATTATAAGCACATGCATATGCGATATTAATAATATTAAGTAATTTAACTGCAGTGATCTATTTATCAGGTGAAGAATTGTACCATGCTATTCTTTCTTAATGAGAAAGTTGGTAACATTTGTGTGGATAATTTTAATCCGGTAATAGATCCACATTTACCACCACAGTGTGTTCTGATTTGATTGCACTTTAGTAAATTATACAAGTGTTTGTTGAAATATTTAGAATTGTTCCGGAGATTAATGGCTTGTTAGACATAAGAGTGAAAATGAAAATAAATTGCGTTCAATTCTCCCACATTAATTATTTATTTTAGGGGGGTAGTATAAGGGCTGCGTGAGAATTTCTTTGCAGCGCATTCGTTCATGTAGTACGTAGTCTCTGTTTCAGTGAATATAAAAACTGTGGTTTTTTGTATATATTTCTCTAATTCCCAAGTTAAGGTAGCATATATATAGCTTAGCAATCTAACTAGCTTTCGATAAACCGACTTTACTAATTTTTGTATCCATTAAAGTACTTAAAACGAGTCAGTAATGAATGATAAACATTTTATAATTCTACAATTAATCTTGCACTATTAAAAAATTAAATCTATTTGCACATAATCAGTGGAAACTTACTGACAGGCACGTACAGTCAAGACTCTTGTTTCCCAGTTATCTATTTTTAAAATGAAAGCAAACCGTTCGATAACTAATTCTCGACTTCAATTGCCTGCCAATAAACAAATCAGTGAAGTTTATTTTCATTGACAGCTTTGTTTTAATCTGCGCATTGCTGAATAATCAATTTATAGTAATATCGGTATACGAATATATGGAAGTTTCGCAATTATTTATTAATTAAACTTCAAAACCATTATGATAAACAAATAAATAAACAGCTTTGATTTCTTGTTCTTGCAAATGTTTGCTTTAACGTTCTCGTTCTATTTTTGGTCACTAAATGACATAATTTTTGAATTGTTCCTCAATTTTTGAGAAAAAAATGAGCATACAATTCAGTTTCATAAATACAACCGTGGAAACCCCCTCTCCTTAATTTTTAACCTGTTAATCTTTTTTTTTGAAACTTGACATGTGTCAACAGTGTTAAAAATGCTACTTTTTGTTGTTAATTGGGTGGTCGTAGATTTGGCAAATGTTTTGTAAAAATCCTGAGATGTAAATGGAGGGTGTTGTGAGAATTTTGTTTTCTTTAATTATATCCCTAGAGCCCTTATTCACTTTTAGGTTGAAAATTAATCTTTAACCAGGCCAGGCCTATAATTTTTTCGGGAAGTATGATATCTACTCAAAATTCGTTTGTCCTTTGTTTATTGCCGACAATTCTAAGAAGGTCCACATTAGATGAGTATATTATCTTGTATTGTGTTTTCTCATTAAGTACTATATCACAGCTAAATTTCAAAACGTAAACAGATGTGTGACGACGAACTGACAAAAAACAAAGTATTTAAAATCTTATTGTCCTTTCTGTGGGGTTAATTAGGTCCCCTGGCGGTACGTCTCAGAAAATCAGGGACTTAAATATTCGGCAGTAAAATCATAAATTGTTATTCCTTTGGTCAGCTGATGGTAGTTAGAAGTGTCACTTAAATTATGATATACATTATTGGTAAATTAGTATTCAGTATAATATTCAAAACCAAATCAAATAGCGAAATGGTCAAGCATTACCCCAAAGAAAATATTAGAATAATACTTCCATAAAAACTTGGTTAAGTAATTAATGCAGAAAGAGTAGCTCAGAAATGTCATAATTTTCATGTCATAAAGAAGAGTTTTTCTGTGAGGTTTTCTCTTCACATCTGTAGAAAACAGGCACCCCACAAATATTGTTATTATTTATCCATATAATGTGCTGCTTAGTTCTGATTTTGCAACCGGGATTTTTTACCCCCGGTAAGTAGTAAGTAATAAAGGGAAAATTTTTGTTTAACATATGAAAACTCTTTCCCATTCAATAACTTCAATAGTGATATTTTTGTGTGATATTATTTTTGCCGAGCAAGTCAAAACTCCTTGTCTCGTTGTGGTAAAAATCATTAATAAAGAATGTACCTCAAGGCCGATTTTTACACCATAATTTTTGACAAGTAATAGGTAAAAATCTTGTAGGGAGTTCAATCATCCCCAGTCTCCCCTACTGCCAGTTTTGGATGTACCAGTAGGTAGTAAAACGTTATCAGTGGACAGAAGCTATACAGACAACAAAATTAGCGAACGCGTTATATGAAGACGTTTAACTGAGTTATTAATATAAAAGTAATATACCTTTACATTAAATCTCAGATGATACCTATGCGGTGCACAAATGTATCTTCAAAGCAAATTGAAATTATATTTATAGCATAGCAGTATCTATTAATGACTCTATATTTAGACCTATCAAAATAATGATAAATAATGATGTTTTGGCACCATAGGTATTTATGAAACATCAAAAATAGATCCCAAATTGAATATGGTAGGAGCAAAAAATGTTGAGTGGCGCTACAATATTAATGTATTTCAATATCAGGAACTATTAGGTAGATTGACATATCCTCATCCTGCATATGTAGATGCCAATTAATATTTGATTTCCCTAGCTGCATTGGAATAGATAAATAGTAATGGGTAGATAGATATTAATTATTTTATAATTTAATAAGAATAAAAGTGTGTAAACTGTTCAATAGCGCTCAAATTCTCTACAATATAATAACGTACTTAACACAATACAGATTACACAGACAGCGCAAATGGCGCAAATCTGAGCGCAATTGACACCTAACCCAATCCTAATATCAGAACAACGTTTCTAAAATCTCGAATTGAAACTGTCGACAGATCCCATCTCGTTTTATTTCGATACTATCAGAATTTAATAAAAGTCGATTACTTACATTAACTTAAATCTTACGTATTTATTATTAAATATCATAAATAATTACTTGATTTTAAGAAACAAAACACTGCATTGCATTTAGTTTACATGCGTTGAAATCTGTCAACTCATCTGGTAATCCCCTATGGTCGAGGACAGTTTGCTCTATCAGTATGCTAGAGATGCAGTTAATATTCCCATGCACTACTACAGCTGTCAGTGAATAATTCACTGATTCCTAAGATAAAGAATTTTCTTCCATTCTCATAATCATATTGTATGCTTTAATTCATTATTTTGCTAAACTTTATAATTGATTTTTTATAAATAATTGCTCTGCAAAGAAATAAATGTGAATTTTTCATGTAAACAATTGATAAAAACTGTTTTCTACCTGATCGCAAGACAACTGGCGCAGTCGGTAGGTAAGACACTGCTTCCGGTAATGGTCCTTGTAATTAATAATTGCTCTATTAATAGGTATAAAAGTGCATATATTGTAGAAAATTTAGAAGTAATCGAGGCATTAAATAATAATCATTAACATTTGGAAACATGCAAAAATATTGTAGCAAATTATCACACAAAGAAGAAGATATTAAGATAAGATATTTATATAACTCTTTTGTTGCGCAAACTTCGCACATTCTTAGATAATTCAAAAATATTTCCTCTATTAACCTATGGACCTTATTCAGTTATTAACTGAAACAATAAGTGACAGTAGCATATATGTAAGTAATAGCGTATGCAACGGATATTCCAAGACAATATAATTATAGGAATGGGATCTATATAAAGTTATTTACTTATCCCCTCTAATAGAAAACCTAAAATCTACTGAAATTAAAACACCAAATTAGTTGAACAGGAACAAAAATAATTGACCAAATTGCAACATTTTAAGGAACAAAAAATGATGAGCAATTTTCCATCTCAAAATTCCACTCGGGGCTAGTCATTAAGCTTATATAGCGTAGCCACAATGGTCCAAAAATTGAACCTTGTGGAACACCAAGCTTAACAGAAAGTGGTGTGGATACATTGCATTGCAAACAAACCTTTTGCGTTCAATTATTAAGGTAATTCTGTATAAATTGTACTGAACCTCAAACTGAAAAAAGGCTTCGTTAATAGTAAATCTCATCTAGATACAAAGGCAACTTCTTTTTTTCCACAGCCTCTCTCAAATCTTTGACTGAGCTGATGATTTCTTCTTCACTGATAAGACCTAGTAAAATATTAATGCCTTTTAATTCACCGACATAAATGGGGTTCAATAAATAAAGAGAGAGATTTTGGATAAGGGGTAATATGTGAATTTCGATATAAATAAATAAATAAACAATATTTTTCGAGTGAAAATAAATTGAGGATATTTGAGTTACCATCTGGGGACGCTCCAAGAAAACCATGAGATGCATCCACGAATAATCCTGCAGGTCGTACTTTCTTTTTCGTAATTTCTGCAAATTTGCTTATCGCCATGCTTTCATTAGCTTTTCCAAAAGTGGTAGGGGGAGTGGCAAAAGATTTTGTTGTTAATATTTGTTTCACCAATGAATCGCAAGGTTACATTTTGGTGGCTTGCACCCAGACAATTACGATTAGCACTAAATATCTAGTTTTGATTTTATGTAGGTATCATATTCATGTAAATATCTATACAAAAAAAACTTACCTATACCAAAACAGTGGAGTTAGTTATAGCAGACTTAATTATTATAAATGTGATGTGCTGCATTAAATAGGTACTTAAAATAAGTAACCTATTCATAGAACCTTGCAAAGAAATTTATAATAGACCTAATTGGACCCCCTCTATGACTAAAGAGTGCTCATGTCTCAATTGATCCTTCTAGTAAAATAGAAATTAGTGCTCATAGAACTGGCGCCCATAAAACAGAGAATGATTCAAGAGGGAAGAAATAGTGTAAGTATCCTGTAAAGCAGATAAAATATTTCCTCATCATACTATTACTTTTACAGTATCTCATAAATTCAAATTATAACAATAAATCAACGTAAAGAGCATTCATAAAATCATAATATCACAAATTATCTTCCCATCGTGGGATAAATATATAAAATTTCATAATCATATATTTCTATTTCAACCAACGTAGGGCTCATTTAAATAAATTACCATAAACCATGTATCACAAGTAGTTAGAGAGCAATACATTTTATTAGTTATAATAATTATTTTATGTTTAATCTTTTTTATATGAACACGATAAAGTTTTACATATATTAAAATTTTACCACAAATAGCTAACTAGTTCCTATAGTTGGCTATTTGTGGTAACATATTGTTTTACTCTCTGGTAACACTTATGTAGGTATACAATAAATATGTTATTTATAATTGCAGTCTGAAAATCTGAAATACCAATCAAAAAATATTCTTGTGTACCTCAACTGGCCAGTTAATTGAAGCACATCTCAAGTGTTATCCATTTTCCCACCGTTCAGTCAAATAAATCCATCTTTTCCACAACAGCCCTGAAATGTATATTTCCCAAGATACATGAACAGTGGCTGTGTAAATACTCGATCCCGGAGCACCAAGATACAGAAATCGTTCCACTTCGAGAGGTATAACTACCGAACAAATAGATTTAACAAGAAAAACTGTTTTAGCCGTCGTTATGTCAAACAAAATACTATTAAAAAGATGTATGTTTAACTGGAACACAGGCACAATAATACACAAAGCCGAGGTGGCTTGCATCCCTTGATTTTTAAATTTTCAGTTTGTTTGCTCACCAAGATGATGTATCCGGTTTTATTTATATTTGATCTGATGTCGCCACATCGTATATCAAGTGTTTACAATTAACTGAACACATGCTTGTGCGAGGGATGCAGAATTGACTTAGGTGTATAGAGGGGAACACTTCTACTTCCCCGAAGTAATTTAAATTACCTTTTATGTTTAGAGCACATAAACTGTATATAAAGTTATCATATAATGTTTAAAGTTATAATACAAAGTTATATAAAACATTTTGCCCTAGGTAGACGATGATAACGCAGAGAACCAAAAACTAAAAATAGTGTTATTTGCATTGTTTTGTTAGATCTCGTTTCAGCAAAAACATTGTACAATAATTACATTTTTGCCTCAAAGAAAAAAAATTGCATCCGAATCAACTCAAGCACCCGAATTAGTTGCACGTTTACAAGTCATTCTGTCAATTATTCCCTAGCCTACTATGTGAATCATTATTTTTGTGTATTATTTCAAGTCACTATAAGTTTATAAAACCATCACTGTATAATTTGGAAATATGGAAATAAGTTCATGCTTGAAGGGGAAGTAAACTTGCATATTTCTAACATCCAATTTATTGTCGCAACATTCTAAAATGTTACAAGACATTATACGACGGTTAAATTCAACATAGTTATTTCCGGTTTGGGCAGTTCCCAAAAATTAGTAAAATTCAATGTAGATATAGACTCTCGTAAACTCAACAAGCTAACAGTTGGCCACAAATATCCCTTTCCTAGTATCTCTGACCTCCTCTGCCAACTTAGATGTTGTCAATATTTTACCACCTTATACGTGGTATCGATGTTTAACCAAATGGAAAAGATCGCTTTCGATATGTCGACAACAGACATTTCGGTTCGTTCGTATGCCATTTGGATTCGAACATGATCTACTGATATTGCAAAGAACGATTGACAACGTTTTATTTTATATCCCACTCATGGGATTTTGATTATGTCTTTTAGAAGTGTATGCTGAATGTTCGTTCATTACTAAAGACAGAATCGTTATGAAATGTAAAAATGTTAATTCAGATTTCATTTTGAGCATCTATGTCTTGCATCAGGTAAAGAGAAACCTCTTCCAATAGAATGTTACTAAGACCGTTGTTCCCTATTCCTCTGTCTTCCTAGTCGTCCTAGAGAGTACGCTCGATTGATATGCATTTAAGACATCGTCATAAATACCTGAGCAACCCTTCAAACAATAATTAAATATGTATAAACGTTCCTGGAAATCCCCTTCCACAACGTAACAGAACTTTCATGGAAACTTACCCATTCCGAAATGATCTACAAATATTTCATTGCGGAGTATCCATACTCGCAAAAAAATTAATTCTGTTAAATAAAGACTCTTTTTATGTAAGTTGCTTCACATTATTTGTTTTTTGTACTAGTTCCATTTGGTAATGTAGTCTAAAAAAACTAGTTATGTTGATTGTAACCGGAATATAAAAATATGTTATTAGATGACCAGAAATAAAAAAGCTTTGTGGAACGAACACCTACTAAAAAGTATTTAATGTTCGTATTCTCAAAATAGGCCACTAATGTTTTCCTACTAATGTATATAATGTTATGTACTGTGTTCCTGATCTTATCAAAAAAAAAATGTATCTCCTTGTCATTTGTGAAATTTACCACATTTAAAACAATATGATGTATAACCTGGTTGCATACGTTAAATAACTTAAAATCTCAAACATCTTGTTGTTCCGGAAGTTCCTGAAGTTCTTAAGGTGTACATTTAGTGGGGGTTTTCTTAGCTGACTTAAGTTATAAGTAAAAGAGTAACAACATAATTCCATCATAAAGCTCGCAGTTATTAACGTTTAAACTGCCTCAAATTGAAGACAATAATGTTCATGTTAGAAAGAGAGATCTCAAAAGAATTTAGCAAATATTTCAAATTTTCATTGCGCAAAGGAAACCTACATGACATAAAACTTTCTTTAGTTTATTTAATATGGGTTTCCCTTTAAAATGTATTAAAAGCCAAACAAGTAAATACCAGAAAAATAATCCATGGATTACCAGAACTATTATTAATGAAGGTATATTTATTAGGGAAATTATTAACAGTTAAAGATATCCAAAAATTCAGAATTTATACTAAAAACGAGGGATATGTAATAAAATCAAGAAAATCGAGAAATATCTTAAATCAAAACACAAATATTAAAAATAAAAATAAATCAGTACCTTCTAATATAATAAATTCTGAAACATTGTTCTGGACAATGCAGAGGATGTTGCAAATGGGTTTAAAAATTATTTTATTGAAACGGTAAATGAACTTACCCCCACTTTTAATAATGATTCCTTTAATTTAATATTATATATAAATAATAATAGTTCTATGTATCTAATGCCTATCACAGTACGAGGTTTCTGGAATTATGATGCTCGCAGGAAAATATCAGCAGGCCCGGATGAAGTGCCATGTTACTTAATTATAGAAGGAAGAATAATACTTAATACTATTACAATTTTAAGATATATCGTAAATTCATACTTTCAAAATGGCCTCTTTCCAACGCAGCTCAAAGCAAGATTTATAGAATAGAAGCTTACACAAGTCACAAATATATTTGTAAATATTAGTTAAATAAACTTCCATACTTCATGTCCTATATTTAAAAAAAAAATATGACGAAAATGTTGAAACAAAATGAAAAAAAGGCCGAAAATTTCGATGTTTTGCAACATTTTGACTTTTTGCCTATAACTTTTTTTAGGTCAGAGATAGGTGTAGGCATTGCTTCATAGAAAAAAAAGTAGAGAAGTTTTTTACAGACAGATTATCTCAAAGCTGCTTGAAATGAATTTCATACGTTATTTATTTCCTTAGCTGCAGTTGAATTCCTAGTAACTTAGCAACAAATTACGTGCAATTAGGAAATGTAATTTCTAACAAATTAAATGCAAGTGTTTCCACTTCAGGTGGTCATAAGTGCAGTTTTCTTACGTTCTCAATGAATTACACCGTGGATGGAATGGGATAGACTTTCCCTTAATTGTACCCCAGTAGAATCGAAGTCATAAAATAAATTACTTCAATTATGCTGAGAACGCTGCAACCCAAACACAAACCCAGGATTCCCCCAACTTGTACCGAAATCAAAAGATTAGGATATAATTGGTTTTATATTGTTCTTAGGAGACACGTAAATCGTTATTTAGACCATAATTCATCAATAAAAAAATAATTCTATGTTTAAGTATAGGTTATTTATGCGTTAATGGCCAATCTATACAGTCCATGTTTACTTGGCCTGTTAAAAATGGAATGTCCATGAGAAATTTTATTACACCTAAGTGGATAGTATTGATATTTATGGAACTTACCTAATTCATCAGTTTTTTATAAATATTAGGTCTCACATATCTCACAGTCGATATTTTGTGTATTTAAATTTTCATCGTACTATTTGAGAACCACCCTTGCCTATGGACTTCTTCGACGTTCACGAGAGTTTCGTTGAAACTTTGCAGACAACTGCATGTCATGTGGTCTCATTATTTTCACTGTTATATAAGCTGATAAGTTATTCTAGAAATATCAAATGTTAATATTACATTATATCAGTAGGTTTCACTTAATCTGCATAACATCCGGATCCTACTAATATGAAATGTATGAAAAATTAAAAAACTAATATTAAAAGTACAGATGCCGGTACAGATAACTTTGTAGGTTTGATTGAAACGATTGAACTCAAAAAACGTTTTTATTTGCATTTTTTTTATTTTTTAGGCCATTATACACGGTTTAGTCTATGTATTATTTTTCAAAACCCCGCACAATTCGGTACTTATTATTTTTTAATGCCCTAAAAGCATCTGTAGCTTTTCCCATAAGTCAGTTTAGCTTTAGTTTAACTTTTAACCAAACAATCAATTTCAATATCACTTTCTCTTTAAATATTTATTAATCTAATATATAAAATTCTCGTGTCACGGTGTTTGTAATTAAACTCCTCCGAAATGGCGTGACCGATTTTCATGAAATTTCGTGTGCATATCGGTTAGGTCTGCGAATCGAACAACATCTATTTTTCATCCCCCTAAATGTTAGGGGTGGTCCACCCCTAAATTTTTCATTTTATATTTTAGACAAAATTTTTTGTTTTTATTTTTTTATGATACATATAAATGAAAATAATTTATGAGTATATAAAAATACATACAACTCCAAATTTTCACCCCTCTAAAATCAACCCCTATTTTTTATTTGTTAATTAAAATCTTTAATTTTTTCGGCGATTTTTTTAAATTTTGTCATGACAGAATAAAAAATTTCATATTACTCTTAATTTTCACCCTTATACGATCAACCCCTATTTTTCCATCGCGATTTTTATTTTTTTAATTCTATCCACAGATCCGCAATAGGGTTGCAAGATGGCAATCGAATATAATAATTGTAGTACGATAAATTCGTATTCAGAGTTTATAATTTGAATTTCCTTTAATTATGATTTTTTGATCGATAACTGATCAACTATCAATCGATCAGTTATACCCGCCAGGTGTCTACCGTTGTCATCACTCATCCAGTGAGGACGAAGCCGGTCTCCTGTCTTACTCACTATACATTTTTCAGCCATTTGTGTATCAATCGTAGCAGTGACTGTTATACGTATTATTTTAATTTGTGCAACTCTCATGTTAATTTTACTCTCATCGTAAATTTATCATTAATTTCCAGTGCAATAATTATGTATTCACAATTTGTTAATAACTGATAAAGACAGTGTTAACTCTCAGTTAATTAAGTGATCTGTGTTGTAAGCTCCCACCAACAACGGGCATTACCGTACCTGTATATATTGTACTTAACATTTTTTGGAAATAGTTTTAAATCAAAACGAAAACGTGTACGTGTTTAATAAATATACGTGTTTTATTATTGTGAAAGGTAAGTCAAATAATAAGCAAATGAATACAATATTAAGTCACTGTTTTTCACCAATACACTGATACTTTCACTGACACTGACACCAATAGTTTCTATCAGTTTAAGTATTTTAACTTCATTTATTTATATGTTCTATGTACAGTCAGCAATGCCAAAAAGATGCTAAGGGGCCAATTTGAGTCGTCGAACGATCAATTCTAGAGCCGTGCGAGATATAAGAGCACGAAGATAAGGTGAACAAATCCAAGAAAACAATGCAGATGAGTGTGCGTGAGCATGGCGCAGTTACGTGAATCACAATCGCAAGAGGCACGAGATGAACGAAATCAACAAAGACAACTAGAACGAAGAGAAACGCGCAGATACACAGTCGACAGACGTAGAGGAATTGACCAACAACGCCAACAAGTTCATCGAGCATTTACATCAGATTTATTTCTTCGACTAGCATTCCAGTACGAGCTTGATGTTGAATATTATGCTCATTCCAAAGTGGTTAGTGGTACTTTGGAAAAGGAATGCCCGCATTGTCATGCACTTAAATTTAAGAATACGCCAGTTGGGATGTGTTGCTCATCAGGAAAAGTACAACTAACCGAAATTTCCGGTAAGTTGTACTAGGATCTCCGATCATTCTGCTTCGTAACTTAAACCCACCACGGCTGTGTAATGGCACACGATTAGTCATTAGAAAATTAATGAAAAACGTTATTGAAGCCATCATTTTGAATGGCAAGTTTCAAGGCGAAACTGTGTTCCTGCCACGAATCCCTATGGTTCCTACAGATGTGCCAATTGAATTCAAACGCACTCAATTCCCAATTAGATTGGGATTCGTTATGACGATCAATAAGTCACAAGGCCAGACATTGTCTGTATGTGGCTTAGATTTGGAAACACCATGCTTTTCCCACGGACAACTATATGTGGCATGTTCTCGCTTGGGAAAACCATCCAATTTGTTTGTGTTGGCTACAGACGGACTAACGGAGAATATTGTACACTCTATTGCGCTGAGAGATTAATCATTAATTTTTTTTTTCAACTGCCATAATTGATAGTAAAAATATGAATAATTATTTTTGATGTTTAGATAGCTATCAAGAATTGTAATTTAAAATATATTCTTTACTTTAATAAAGATTAATTTATTAACCTAAATAAAGCATCCTTTCATCGTTTACAATGCCTTCGATTATAAGTACATCCCCGCACACTTATAGTTATATTATAGATATAAAACAACGTTTGCCGGGTCAGCAAGTTATGTTATATAGTTCAAAATTTTCTAGCATATACCTTGTATTTTTAATGCTGTTTTCTGTATTACTTGACACAGCTAGAGTATCGATGTGTTTTGAAGCATGTAAACCAGTCTCGTGGAGGAGCGTTTTCAAATAAACGATGCAGTACTGATTCGGATGCAGATGTTGAAAGACAATTAATTCGAGCAAACTATTACCAGCACCATTAATTTCCGTTATTATATTAACCGGGATAACAATAATATTATCATAATTACCACCAATTGCAATAGGAATGACGAGACGTGCTTAATAATTAAACCTCGGTAAATTGGGCCGCTTTGTCAGGTCGATATGAATACAGTAGCATGAAAAGCGTAAAGCGTCGGCAGCCTTCAATGAAATAATATATGGGAGAATAATTAGTGGAATATCACATCAGAGAGAATTATTGTTACTTTAGAATTCTTTTAATGGCGCTACATATGGCATTCTTTCATATGTTTTTAATTATGAAGCTTAAATGATGCCTACATAAAATAAGTTGTGGTTGGAATAATGATGCAGTTTAAATGCCATTAAATTATTACGTTGGTGTTATTAGATGAGATTTCAGATGAGGCCGAAAATATTCAGAACCATAAATTGAAGCATACTTTAATTCCTGGGTATTTTACATACAGTGTTGAAAAGACCCGGACACGTAGACTTTGTGTTTAGGAGGCTCATCTTTTTTTTTGTATTTGACATGTTTTGATAGGTTTTTGTTTTTGAGATAATAACGTCACTGACTTTTTTTAAATGGCAACCTCTTTTTTATTCGCGTATCTGGTGCAGTTTTTTCTGCTCTTTTCAATGCTATAAAATTTTGGGTAGATTACATAATAATAATTTCGATTAAAGATTATGTCATTAACGGTATATGGTAAAGCGATAATACCGAAAGAGACCTAATAATCATCACCTATTCACGAGTTCTAATCATGAATAATAAAGGGAGCGCCTAGTGACCTTTTCATAGTATCGTAGAGCTAAAAACCTACCATTTAACTCACAGATACAAATTCATGTTACTGGCGAAAAGTGAACGTAACAGTAATTGGCACATTCTTTAACATGTTTTCCCCAGTAGGCATACATACTATATGATTTATTGTAGTGAAGGAAGTTTGATCAGACAGCATCCTAATGGAGCGGGGAGCATCTAAGTGGAACGGATTATCGTTGATTTCTGCAAAATCTTATGATTGAAAACTTTCAAACTCTACTTCAACTGTCATGTCTTCATCTTCGCTTTCTTTTTCCTGGATTCCTGAATATTGACTAATGAAACATTTACATTTAAATACATTTAACATTTAAATCAAGTTAGCATGATACAAGTGATCCTACTCGCCTAATCACTGGCACATTCACGTAGTGGCCAATCATTGATCTTTTGTATGCTGGATTTACCAAATGAAAGAAAACATCAACAAGCACTCATTTATACTAGGAATATGAAAAACATTAATTTTGCCTCGTTTCATAAAATTATAAAAATAGTAAAATAGTTATTTGTTTGATGAAAAGAGCCATCTAAGGGTCACATTTGCAGACTTTTGCAGATGCATGTATTTTCAGTAACTGATATAAAACATTGTCTGTTCCATATCAAGCTGGCATTCACTTCTGGTTTCTGCTTATCTGTCTCTTCATATGCTCGCATTTTCGGTTGGTAAGCCCCTATTTAATTTTAAATATTGACACAACTGCTCAAGTAGGTATTCACATAATATATTCAAGTATGTGACTCACAGATCTGGTTGATACCATCAATCCCGGATGTAGAACTCTTGAAGAGGCGAACAAAGACAATATATATATATATATAATATATATATATATATATATATATATATATATATATATATATATATATATATATATATATATATATATATATATATATATATATATATATATATATATATATATATATATATATATATACATATATATATATATATATATATATATATATATATATATATATATATATATTGAGAATAAGAAGTTATTTATGAATTTATGTGAATTTATTGTAATATTATGTAAATATATGAGTGCTCTATACGTTGTTTTAGATAAATTTGTATTAAACGAGATGTTGTAAAAGTAATAGTATGATGAAGAAATATTTGATCTGCTTATAGGATACTTACACTATTTCTTCCCTATTGAATCCTTCATTTATGGGAGCCAGTTCTATAAACACTAATTTCTATTTTACCCGAAAAATCACTTTACACTCCTTAGTCTTAGAGGGGGTCCAATTAGGTCACAATTTTTCTTAAAATTATCAAAGTTTAAAATTGTTATTACCTTTGAAAATTATGTTAATCCTTTTTTATTGTCACGCACAAAATCTTATCACTTTTCTTGATAACATTGGTTGGTACACGAACTAATAAATGATGCTGGACTCTGATGGTGGTGTCATCTAGCGGATATCGCCGTACTACCTTCGGAATTCTGCTAGGACCTCTGATACTTTGCTATGAGATTTATTCACCCTCAAACCTTTAATTTACTACTTCTTCTTTTATATTCCTTTATCACTTGAATTTGCGGAGAAAATTGTTTTTCTTCTTTTATGTTAATCACAAATCTCTTCTGCGGCTGGGACGCTACCAAGCCCTCTACTTCTTACTCGTTAATTACAACAAAAACACTTATTGTTGCAGTTATTTCTGCTTGTATACCTTTTACCCTGGTGTTTATGCTTCTTTAGCACAAATTTAATATTATTGTTTTAGTTTTACTATTATTTATAATATTTCTTTATGAAAATTAGGAGCGTGGCTGTTACCTCATAGAACGCCTTAGCTGGACACTTTTTAGTTGTTGCTATGATATTATAATCTGGCCAATCAGATTGATGCATAATATTTAATTTACTTAATTTGACGTAAACCTCTTACAATTTGATTTTAACTTTATATTTTCGAATTGTAAACACTACAATACAACCAGATTCACTTTCTGTTGCGCAACTTCAATTTACGTATGAGGTGTTGCCTCTACATACATTTGATTCTTGGTTCGTGGCTAGAAACTCTTGTGCCCCATTTTTTACAATGATGCTTTCGCATTAATCTTTTAATATAGACATAGTTTATTAATGATCGATACTCTATGCTTGAAATATATTTTGGTGCCGATTAATAATTTAGTTATAAAGATGTTACGTTCTGACCAATCAGACGCGTAGCTGGCGTTCCCCTATAGTCTGTATCTTGGTCAGTGATGCATATGTGCTTGCGCTTTTGCGATAGTTATTGAGTACTTTTGATTTGATATAAATTTACTGAATATGATTACTAATTTAAGTTCTGTATTTTCTTTTATCTCAATATATATATTCATATATATATATATATATATATATATATATATATATATATATATATATATATATATATATATATATATATATATATATATATATATATATATATATATATATATATATATATATATATATATATATATATATATATATATATATATATATATATATATATATATATATATATATATATATATATATATATATATATATATATATATATATATATATATATATATATATATATATATATATATATATATATATATATATATATATATATATATATATATATATATATATATATATATATATATATATATATATATATATATATATATATATACCGGGTGCCTACGATATTACTAGCCAGTCTATAACTTCCTTGTAAAAAAATATATCGATTTAAAATTTTGGGAAGTTATATGGTTGACTACGGTACATAGTTTGATTGCGTCAAGATCTGATTCCCATTTCTGGTTTAACCGGAAACCATATAAACTTTGTTATTTTTAATGGACCACCCTATATATTATTAGACATTTAGATTGCCCAGAAAATTCTAGGTCCAAACCTATGTAGCATATGTATCTATGTAGCATAACCTATATATATATATATATATATATATATATATATATATATATATATATATATATATATATATATCTATCTCTCTAAATATCTATATCTATCTCGAGAAAATGGCGGTTGAAAATGTTATATCAACGATAAATTACTTCATTTTCACATAAAACAAATGAATGTAGGAGCAAATCTGTTACGGTTATTTAAGAATCAAATTACTTCGATATTTTTAATGGAACACCCTGTATTGAACATTAAATTTACATTCTAGTTACCTTTCTGGATATTTTCTGTTTCTGCTGTCTCCTGCCTAAACCTAATAGTTTATGAGATATGGGCGACTGAATATTCACTTGCACTGTCACAAAGGCTAAACAATAAAAAAATTATTTTTAAACAGAACTTTGATTAAGGAGGGCTGTGTAAAACAAAAGAACTATTTACAGACTTTCATATATAGATTTTGACAGTACTGTTGCATTATTTAAAAGTTTCTCTGGACAGTTTTCTTTTAATTTTTGCGTTTTATTATTGATTTACCTTTTACTAAGTGTTTGTGTTATCTAGTTTTTAAAAATGGCTGTGTTTAGGCGCGAGAATTAGTTCTTGCCGAGAAGTCAACGGTGTACATTTTAAACCTAAATTATGGTTAAAATAAATTATACCTACCAATTACTTTTTTTGATGATTCACTTTTGATACTTATTTTATTTTTCTGCTTTGAGCAGATTTATGACAGATTTATAGTGCAGGTGAACATTCAGTCGCCGATATCTTATGAACTATTAGGTTTAGGTAGGGGACAGAAGAGACAAAAAATATCCAGAAAGGTTAGTAGAATGTAAATTTAATGTTCAATATAGGGTGTTCCATTAAAAATATCGAAGTAATTTGAGCCTGAAAACCACTTTTCGTAGTACTTCCGGTAAAGCCGGAAATGGAATTTTTACGACTATCAAATTTTACTCCCCAAAAAACTTTAATAACTGTAACATATTTGTTCCTATATTCATTTGTTTTATGTGAAATTGAAGTCATTTATCATTTATATAACATTTTCAAACGCCATTTTCTCGAAAACTGTCAAAGATAGGTATAGGATATGCTACATGTTTTGGTTCTAGAATTTTCTGGGCAATCTAAATTTCTAATAATATATAGGGTATTCCATTAAAAATAACAAAATGTATACTGTTTCCGGTTAAACCGGAAATGGCAATCAGATCTTGAAGCAATCAAACTTCCCAAAGTTTTAAATCGATATATTATTTTACAAGGAAGTTATAGGCTGGCTAGGTAATATCGTAGGCACCCGGTATATATATATATATATATATATATATATATATATATATATATATATATATATATATATATATATATATATATATATATATATATATATATATATATATATATATATATATATATATATATACTATAAAAAAATGAATGAAAATATGAAAACTATAAAAACTATAAATAAAATGACGTGACCAAGTGCCACAGTGCCATATACCGATTTTTGCAAAATTTTGGTTTAGGTGTATATATGCGCAATATAATTTACATTTGAACAAAATAATTTATGTGGATTTACATAACAAAGACCGGTTCCACTAGCCAAATTTGTTGCTTTGTGCCACCAAGTCATTCTATATGTTAACAATGCCCAACTAGTTACATGGTAGCCTTTACAAACACATGGTCCGCTATTCACAGACAGCCCCAAACTTTAGCATGTGTTTCATTAAAGTATATCAAAGGGGCTGGCAGCGTAATTTTTTTATTAAATTATTTATTATATGGGAAACACTAGCAGTACTAATTCCACCAATCAGTTGTGTGTGTACGTTTATGTCATAATGAGTTGACAAATGTCTCTACAAATTAAATTTATTCGTTCCCTCACGGAGAATTTTAATGGGAACGGCAGTTTGTTTTATGTTTGTAGTTCGACCATGTTCTCAGCCGATAAATAAGTGTTGTGGGTGAGGCTGAAATCGTGGATCGTTAGTATTCGTTTATTAAAAGCTTTTGATAATCTCTGTTATGGATGAGTCAACGAGTAATCGTAAAAATATATTTTCGGTAAAATTTTTGCTGAAGAACTTTTAATTTTTTTTGTAAATGTATGGGCAGTAACATACTAAATTAGAAAAAATAAGAAGGAAAAACAAATGATTTCGAGCTGCCATTTCTGAAGATCGAGAGGCGTCATTTACTTTTGTCATCAATGTTATAAACGTCTGTTTTCAAATATTAAATCAACAATATTGATTATTTAACAAAACAGGCGTTAATAGGACATTGATACACAAAAAAAATTGCGCCTCTCGATCCTCGGAAACGGAAGCTGGAAATCATTTATTTTGCCCAACACGGCTTATTATTCGCAGATATATCAATCTTACCATTAAGAACCATCAAGAACTATATTTAGTGTGATTAAGGGTCTATGGTAAATCTATAATACCGCAAAGAAATCTGTGATCACATTTATATCTGAGTCCTAATCACGAATGATAGAGGGCGCGCCTAGTGACTTTTTTATAGTATCGTAGACCTAAAAATCTACAATAGAATTTATAGATACGAATTCACGTGACCAGCGAAAGTGAACTTAACAACTTGACTACAAAAGGGCGAAAATTTAGTCGCCAGTAAAACACGTACTACATACTACACTCAGGGATAAAAAAAATGCAACAAGCAGCTAATATTTGGTAAAATATAAGCTCCCACAAGTTTTTTATTTTAAGTGCAATTTTTATAATTTTTTTAGAAAACTGTAGATAAAATGATCAATTTCAACTTGTTTATCCAGTATTTTGTGATATGCTTGCGTTTTGGTCATTATACAGGGTTAATTAAAATGTTGTAGAACCCTAATTTAAAAACACCCCGTAGAATAATTTCATAACCAATTTCTTGCAAAATGCCAATTAATGAAGAACCATGGATTTTCTACATTTTGTTTCTTAGTTGATGTCTTTATGTGTGTTAATTAATTTTTCAGAGCAAAATCAGTTTTTCACTAACAGTTTTTAAGTAAATATTTTCATATTTTCTTAATAAAATTCTTTCAAAATATCACAGAAATATATTTTGTGGGAAACGCGCCTTTCCTTCATGAAAATAAAATAAAAATACAACAAGATATTATTTGGTTTTAATTAGAAATTATTGCAACATAAACAAATAAAATCAAAATCAAACTTTAAAACAATCCAGTTCAACTGTAACTTAACTAACCTGAAAAAACGTACTGTTTACAATAAATTTAGGTTAACATTTTGTATTGTCACTCTAGCTCTTATAACTGCCTGCATACGTCGGTTTATGCTGTCAATAAGATTACGAATATCACCTTGAGGGATATTTTGCCATTCCTCCTAAAGAACTAACCGAAGCTCATTTACCGTAGCCTTACTTTGCGCTGTCTGACTCGCTTACCAAGCATATCCCACACATGCTCTATGGGATTGAGATCAGGTGAATATGCTGGCTAGTTCATTTTGTTAATACCAGCTTCTGCGAGGTATCGTGTGACACACATTGTATGTCACAAATTCGTTGTTGTATGCGGCAGCGCATTATCCTGCATCAGTATAAAGCTCTCGCCGATAAATGACCCATAAATGACCACTAACTCAGTGCCGGCATCTCGGGTTATTCCGGCCCACACCATTACTGAACCTCATTCACAGCTCAAACGGGGACTTAACGTACACTGAAAATCTTCGTTCCTTCTCCATACTCTTTCGTATGGAGAATATAAGCAGAATCTGGATTCGTCTCTTAAAAAAACATTGTTCCATTGCCGTAAGTTCCAATGCAAATGTTCATTGGCAAATTGCAGTCTAGTTACGCGGTGACGCGGAAGCAGTTTGGGTCTAGTTGCTGGTCTGCAAGCTTTCAAACCAAAGTCGTTGAGTCTTCTGCGAACTGTCCGCACACTAAAATTCACCACGGACCTCTCAGAGATGATTTCTTGACTTTACTGTCGTTAAAAGACGGTTCCACAAATTTTGTAGGCGAAGAAATATGTCATCATATCAGTAGTTTTTCGTTTTATGCCATTGCCTTAATACGCTTATTTCTGTCAGTTTGTCTAAAACGTTAGACTATTCTTTTGGTGGTAGATCGATGAAGGATTCTTGCAACATATTCATAATTGCGACCATCTTTAACAAGAGCAATAGCTCTTATGCAACTTTCCACACTTAAAACCACGGTAGGAATACAACAGGTCTTGCGCAAGAAAAACCTTACTGTCAAACTGTCATTAGCGCAATAACGAGCAAAGTCTCCTCATCAAAAAATAACTTTTCTTAAAGTAAACTGTTGGTTCTTCAAAAAAATTGGTATTTTGCAAGAACTTGGTAATGGAATTATTCAATAGGGTGTTTTAAAATTAGGGTTCAACAACAACATTTTAATTAACCCTGTATAATGACTAAAACACAAGAATATAACGAAATACTGGATAAGCAAGTTGAAACTGATCATTTTATCTGCAGTTTGATAAAGAAATTATGAAAATTGAACTTGAACTAAAAAAGTTATGAGACCTTAAATTTTACCAAATATTAACTTGTTGCGTTTTTTGCCCCTGAGTGTAGATTGAAACTGGAAAATATATGCACTAAAATAAATATTACAATATTTAGGTCCGTTTGATATATATTACTCGCTTTTCTGTATTGTTTTAGTATCTTGTTAGGGGTTGTTCATTAAAAATATTGAAGTAAACATCCCAATTTATTTTTTTTACTATTTGTATAATTATTTTTTAGGACATGGCTCGTTGTTTTTCAGCCTAAATTTACCCTTACGTATTATATATTTCGCACTACTAATTAAGGTGTAAAGTAACGTTCACATACAATTTATATATCTGAAAATATAGCAGTATATACTGAACAGTGGTGAACAAAGCAAAATGTTACTATCATATATGATTCATTGAACGGTGGGCACCTCATAATTGCACAAATTATGCACAACTTTATTTTATTCAATACATTCCTTACAATTTATTTTTCATTGCAAATATTACTAGGAATTAATTTTCTTACAAACTAAAAAGCAAACAACAACAAATTCATTTATTTATATTATTTATATTTATAGGAGTTTAACCAGGTATTTGACAGAATGACTTATTATTTATTATGTTATTAGTATAATGCACTTAATTATGTAAGGATTAAAAATTTTGTTTTCAGATATTTTCTGATATTTTGGCCTTTTCTGTCTTTCTCTGCTTTTCTCCTTTTACCTATATATACGCCTGCCGGTAAGCTTAGCCCTCTCTCCGCGTTAGCTTCTAGGGGGACTCTGTTTTCTAATCTCTGAGGCGAGTTTATATTTTTTGTATGAGTGAATTGTTTTCGGGTGGTTTGTTTATTTGCTTATTTATACAGGAAAATTAAATTAAAAAACCTGCTCTAATTTTTATACTGGTTTGGTATTTGTAACCGATTATCCGCCCAATTTATTTTTGTTGTTGTTTAAGTTTGGATAGAGATTGTCATGTGTTTTGTAGTTTGTTGCGTTTTGTTATTGTCTGGGGTTTGGAATGGGGTTGGGGGTTTGGCAATGGTAAATAAAATATGGGTAGGGTTTGGCAGGGTAATCTATGTTTTATGTGTATGTTGGGATCGTGTATTATGTCTGTCAGGGTTTTTGTCAGTTTGGAACTGTGAATGGCCGTCGTGTATAATTTTTGTGCAAGCTCGGTTATGTAGTCTTTTATATTTTGTGTTCTGCTGATATTATGTAAAGTTTGAATTCTTATATATCTATCATATTTTGTATTCTTTGCAGTTTGAGGTAGTTTGTGTCTGATATGCTGCACCATACCGGAGCACGGTATGTTATTATGGGTCTTATGATGGTTTTATACAGTAGCAATAAGCTGCTACTGATGTCATTTTGCTTGTGCGGGATAATAGAGGGTAGACGATTTTAACCGCTGCCTATGACCTCACGGCGATTTGATTTAGATGTTTTAAGAAATTGAGGCGTTTGTCCAGCACTATTCCGAGGTATCTAGCATGGGGTTGTTCTTCTATTGTGGTATTTTCAATTTTTATTTTCCCTTTTATTTTGTTGTTTGTGTATTTTCTGATGAAGTTAATTAGTTCCGGTTTTTCCGGGTTGATTCTTATTTTCCTTTTAATATAGAAGCGTAGTATTTTGTTAAGGTGGATTTTTATTTGGGCGTTAGCGGCCTCAGAATAGTAGCTGGACGCTGTTATCGCCGTGTCGTCAGCGTACAGGGTTAGTTGGGTTTGTGGAAATGTGAGGATATCTGACGTATAATAGGTATATAGTTGAGGTGCTATGACTGTGCCTTGAGGACTCCGGCTTTCTGGGGGTAGGAATGGCATAACGTGGAGTTTATTTGGACTTGGAATGTGCGGTTTTTGAGGTAGGATTTTAGGAGTTTAGAACCTAACCGTTCAATTTTAGTCATTAGCCCCTCCTGCCAGACAGTGTCGAAGGCTCTTGCCATGTCTAGCAGGAGAAGTACTGTATTTTTGGCTTTGTTAAAATTTTTGGTTATATCGGTTGTGATTTTTGCTGCGGCCACAGTGTTGTTATGTCCTGGCCGGAAGCCGAATTGGCAATCTGGTGTTATTTTTCGTTTGGCGTCTACTCTGTTCAATCTACACAGGACGATTTTCTCTGTTAATTTAGACATGGTTGGCAGGAGGGAGATTTGACGATAGGATTCTGGTTCTGTGGGATTTTTTCTGGGCTTTGGTATTGGAATGACAATGGCATGTTTCCAATCTGTTGGGAAGTATTGTTTCAACATTGCGTTGATCAGGTAAGTTAATTGGACTATGGCCTTTTTCGGCAGATTCTTAAGCAGTATGTTATCAATCTCGTCATATCCGGGGGCTTTATTGTTAGGTAGTTTTTTTATGTTTTCTGCAACTTCTTTAGGGTTGGTGAGGTATTTTGAAAGTTGGTTTTGTGGTATGTTAACTTTTTTAATGACAAACTAAAAAGCGCGTCACTTCGTTTGAAGTACAGTATTGTACTTCAAACTTTGCTTAATTAGAGGTTAATTTAATATATTTAAAATGTGTCTTATGAATGAATAGGTACATACATCTCATGTATTTATTTATGTCATTTAAAGCGTATCTTATGTATATACAATGAGACTATAAGATTTCTCTCGCGACGTGGGGATACATGATACATTTTACATTCTACATGTCCTTTTCTAAATTATACCATAATATAACTGGCTTGAACCGCTTGCAATACAGTCACCCAGTAACAATAACCCTTAACCTCGCCCTCCTAGTGCCTGTAAGGTTTTCATATGTAAATTTTATATTGTTTTACGATGAATTTTAAACGTGCTATGCTACTACAGGAAGCAGTTCCACAGCCAACAATACCACACTTTAAGATTATTTTAGACTCTTCCCTGAAATATTGTTCTGTTTTGATGTAAGATGTGAGAAGATGTAAGTTGAGCAGCAAGAGTTTGATGTGACTAGAATGTCACTGTTTTTACAGCAGAAGAGACAGTAAGGGGTATTTTTATGCCTAGCTATCGAAGAACGTAGTGGGAATCTATTTCGAGACAAGGCATAAAAGCTCGAATTGGTTTGCCTCGGCAATAACTAGTTTTATTTGTTTTCCACTTTGTTTAAATTGGGCTCGGTAATGGCGAAATTTTATGCAATCGAGAGGTATACTGCTGATTTAGTTTATTTATTTATTTTTTAAACCCTCTCAGCATCGAGAAGCAATCAATGTCTCATGTATCATCTAATTTAATGGATTTTATATATCACATTCTCATTATTGAATATATATTTGTTTATATTTCGTTGCCCTCTATGACCATTGGTGAGAAAAATAAGTGTATTATGCTTCCAACAATATCCCATCTTAAAGTAATAAACGTAAAAATACCGGAAAACGGAATATGAAAATACGGTTTTCAGGACGTTTTTGGAAATATCATTGATAATAAATGGCCTGAATATCATGCTTCTCCGTGCTCAAAAAAGGAATATACGGGGTGTAAATAGGGTAGTAGCCTATGGGCCAATTATAAATAAATTTGGTCGCTTATTTTCGATTATACGGGGGTTTTATTGATATTAAGAAATTTTTTTGAAAACGGCCAAAATTGTTTTTTCGAATTGGTCCATAAGCTACCAAAAAAAAGTTCAAACAAAAGTTGCAGGGTTTAGAGGTGCAAATCATTTGGGCACAATATCCACACCCCAACCTCTCACCCCTTAGCAGGGGGAGTTCATTTTTGTTTTTTAAATTGGAACCTCCATTTTTTATGTTTATTTTTTGGGAAAAAATTAACATCTTTCGTCTGATTTTTTTGTTATTTCGGCATGCAGTTTTTTTTGCAAATTGCTAATCTAACAAAACAAGCCTAATTAAGAAAATATTCTCGTGTCCCGGGCGAGGGGGTGGGGGCTGTTATATCGACAAAAAACGTCATCAATAAGTTTTATTTTTTTTTATTTAACATTCTTTTATTTAACATTTAAGGTTCTCAAAATGTGGTCCATTAACCTCCATAGAATAGAAGAATAGATTTTCAAACTTTAGCAATTTAAAAAACTACAAGCCGAAATAAAAAAAGTTCAGACAACACATGTTTATTTTTTTACAAAAAACAATATGTGACCATAAAAATGGGGGTTCTCATTTGAAAAACAAAATCTTCCATATCTCGAGTTCTATGATTTTTAAATTTAAAAAAAAAATGCTAGTAAAGTAAATACAAAATTCTATAACTGAAAATTATTTTTTCACATACAGGGCGAGCCAACAAAAAATTACAGGACCAAGTTCTTTTTTTTTGTATAGAATGCTATGTATATCAGTACATTTTTTGAAGCCCCATCTAGTATCCTTTCACTCGTATATATTACTGACTATCACCCAACCACTTGGATGTACTGATTTTTTTTGTTGAAATAGGGCAATTTGCAGATGGAGATTAAAAAAATCCCTAGAGCCACAATCATGGGTTTTAAGAAAAACATGTGAATACCAGTTACGAGATATCTAATTAATGTTTTTCTTCTCTCAAATGTCTTCACAAAATAAAAAATTTAAAAAATTGATTACTAATGTACCAAAAAATGTTCCTCGGAAGGTCGTTGACATTGTGGAAAATCACTCGTCACACTCTTTTGATAAAGAAGAACTTGACCTTCTAAACAAGGGTTTAACAGCTTTGCTGTAGCCCCTTCTGATAAGATTTTGGATGATGTCGTGGCAGGGATTGAAAGTTCAATTCAATATCTGCCTGATTCATCCAAGGGTCTCGTCAGAGTGGCTTGTAGGAACCAAATTTCTAAAAATATAATGACTAACGTAGGCAATAGAAAGTCATGCTCAAAGAATCCTAGAAAGACTATCAAAAGATTGCGCGAAAAAGACTGTTTTTATTTAAAAGCAGATAAAGGTAGTAAGGTTGTTATTTTAGATAAAGAGGACTATTATGAACGGGTAAACAACCTAATTAGTAATGGTCCTTATAAAGAACTTACTAGAAACCCTTTACCAAGAACGACTACTGAAATAAAAAAATGTCCTCAAATCATGTAACAACCTTATTACTCCAACTGTTAAGAATAGGTTACATGTATCTAACCCTACTGTACCTAGATTGTATTGTTTACCAAAAATTAATAAGCAAGGGAAGCCGGTGCGTCCAATAGTATCGTCTATTGGATCTCCGACTTACCACTTATCAAAATGGTTGACTAAGGAATTTGAAAGTTTGCCCATTGCCAGCCTAGTTTTTCAGTTAAAAATTCGAATGATTTCATTGATAAGGTCAAGAATATTCAATTGCAAGAGGGTGAAATTTTTTAAAATTTCACCCTCTAACCCTCCAAAATTAAAATTTCACCCTCCAAAATTAAATTTTTTTCATTATTTCCGAGTGTACCAATACCAAACCCATAATTGTGACTGTAGTGATTTTTTTAATATCCATCTGCAAATTGCATTATTTCAACAAAAAAAATCATTATAACCAAGTGGTTGGGAGACGTCAATAACACAGGACTGAAAGAAGACTACAACGGGGCTTCAAAAAATGTACTGATATACATGGCATTACATTTAAAAAGGCACTTGTTCCTGAAATTTTTTCTTGGCTCGCCCTGTATGTTCGAAAATAATTTCCAGTTACAGACTTTTTTATTTAGTTTCCTTGTACTTTTTTTAAAATTTCTAGCTCTCATAGAACTCGAGATATCGAAGTCCGATGCACTATTGCCTCACCCCATATATATATATATATATATATATATATATATATATATATATATATATATATATATATATATATATATATATATATATATATATATATATATATATTATATACATATATAGCGTATATATCTGTGTATGTATAATATAGTAATCTTAAAATGGCTTAATTTCTGCACTTGAATATACACCAAAACAGGAACATTAAGAAATTGTGTACAAGTTCTTTCAATATCACTGGAGTTTCTCAGAAATGATGCGTCATTTATCAGTTTAAATTCAAGTACATTTATATTTTATTTATAAAAATACCTAAATAATGAAAATTCTATATGACATTGCCTCTATAACTCGTTTAATAGGTAAATCGAACATAATTTTAGATCTATTTTGGGTAAAAACACATTGAAAAAAATCCTCGGCTAATAATCATTTCACATTTCTACAAAATCCCCCACTGCATAATTTAAAAATAACGTATTATTAATATTACCTATTATTAATATCATATTATTAAAAAAAAATGGCATTACACAAAAGATCGACAGAAAGTGTTAAAAAAATCATTAGAATAATAAAATTCAATTGAGGGGGTAAACTCTAAACCAAATTTATATAATATAAGAAAGTAAAAACACAAACCTGCCATAACGGGGGTAGTAGCGAGCACAATAATCCACACTTGCAAAAGTTTCAGCAAACTAAAAGGCACTTTCCAGTGAACACCACTCATATTTAAACTGTTCAAACACCGCTCCATGCACGTAATGAAATTTCATTTACACTTCAGTTCTAGTTCGCCACCCAACATTGTCTTGCCTCGGAAAACATAACTTATTATTATTAAACGGTAAACTTCCATTAAAGTCGCTTTACAGATACGTGTAAATATTATTACTCGGGCATGATACTCGAAATGAACTAAACTTCCCCTTTGTTGGGCAGAACATCGCTCATATTGGCGACAATCATAACGGGGGAAACAATAACCTAAGGGTGAACACACAATACAGAAATTACACGCACTTTATCGCTATTGACATGCTTTAGAGCTATATTGTGAATTAATTTGAGGGGTACGCGGCAGCATGTGTTTCAAATTATGATGGGTAATTGAGGGGCAATAGCGAAAGGAAGGACCTTCGACAGCAGATTACAGATAGACGTATGCGGATCATGAGTTGTCATCTAGGTGCAGGGGTAGATAGCCTTTCCCCGAAATATAAAAATGCATTAGGTATATATGATTCATTTGATGATGTGGACAATAGGGTGCGTCAAGTGTTTATAATCAACAGCAGATGCAGAATAGATTACAGGGTTCAGATTTCGGATATTTAAGAATACCAATTTTCCAGCTCTGCATCAGAAACGGGCATTAATTGATTGGAATTCTCTATTTGGAAATATTACGAATATACTTACAATTTTATGTTACTCCGTTTCACGTAAAACAAGTTAAAGATTATAGAATATTCCTTTGACAATTTTACTCACGATATCGTTCGAGCATACCGTTCGACGTAAACAAAGCCGTTTTCCGTCGTTTTTTTGTTTGTTAAATTTAACAGTGTTAATTTAGTGATTTTTATCGATCCACTCAAAATATTGATGAAGTTTGCTTATCAATAACTTTGTTAATTTAAGTCCGATTTGATTAGTTTTTTTTTCATATAATAGCTAAATTTATACAGAACTAGGCAAATGTCCATATTATACAGGGTGACACAAAAAGTGCCTTTTTACTCTAACTTTAAAACAATATATGGAGTGGCCAAACGGTTACTCCTTATAATTTATTATTTTGCTATCAAGCTACATCTATTCCTTGCATTTTCCTTTTTTAATTGTTATCATAACTTTTCTTTTGTTAAAGATACAAGGGTTTTAGAAAAACGTTACATTTTACATTTATTTCAATAACAATTTTAAAAATTTAACCATAACGATAACGGCCTGAAAATAAACTGAAAAACCTAATCAACTTAGTACGAAGTGTTTCCCCCACGTGCACGATTTACCCTCAATTAGGTTTTGAATGTAACCCTGGTCGATTTGCTGCCATTCTCCAATTAAAACTTCACTAAGCTGCTGTAAGATTTGCAGACCCTTGTACACGGGATTGTACTTTATTTCCAAGAGCATCCACAACATGTTCAATTGGGTTCAGGTCTGGGCTTCGAGGAGGCCAATTCATTACTGGGATATCAACCTCGGCTAAATATTCATTAACAATTCGTGCAACATGCGGCAGGGCATTATCATGCATCAACATAAAATCGTCTCTGATCAACGGCGCACAAGGAACAACATATGGTTCTAAAACGTCTCTTATACACCTGTCCGCTGTCCCCCCTATTCACTATGACTAAGCTCCCCTCTAAGTGTAGCTCCCCCTAAGTGTAGCTCCCCTATTCACTATGACTAAGTCCGCCCAGGCTTCCATACTCACGCCATCCCACACTATTACCAAACCGCCTCTGCATCAATATTTGAGTCAAACTGCATCAATATTTTGAGTGGATCGATTATTTTGTCCATGAGTGTATGTTGGGATATAAATAAAACGTGAATGCGACCCACAAAAATCTATAAATACGACTTCATAAAATGTAAACAAAACAACCACAATCCTCAATAATATCTGGGCTTTGATTGTTTCAGCGTTTTGGCTGCATTGTACTTATTATTATTATTAGTTACTTATATCTGTCTTTCACATTAGTCCCATTTGTAAACCATGTGTATTGTACAAACTTCGCACATACTGTATAGTATGTAAAGAGAAACTTTGCGCTCAAGTACGAAAAGTAATAAAAAACTGCCCATGTGGCAACCAAAAAAATGTGTACGAATTAAAATGTGGACAATCTGCTTTACGCTCTTGTGTGCAAAATGTCATAATTTACGCACTCAAGTATAAAGCATACATTTGAATTTATATATAATTTATTCTTGGTAACATTTTAGGTGCTATGAAAATTTTTGCATAAAAATTCCCGATCATGCAAGAAAATATTACGCATTTGCGGCATAAATAGTTACTATGCACTGAGACGTTTAACCGAGCCGACTTCGATGTACGCTTGCATCCAAAATATGGCTACTTTTGCCTACACGATCACATCCAATAACTACCGATGCAAACAAATATTTTAATAAAAATATGTTTGATATATAACCTAATTAGGTTACTGTATTAACCACTTATTTTAAGTACTACTTTATCTTGAGTTTGTGCACTCCGTTTACGTCTAGGTTCGTTGTTATTTTCAGGGATTTCCACTTGCACAATATGCTTCTTTATAATTTGCCTTTATTTTTCTGGGCATTTTTTCATAGCATGTTTCACTGCACGCAAGTTCCTCGTCAAATATTTCTTTTCTTAAATGTAGGTATTTGTTAAATATTGAAATCTCAAAGGGATAAGATGTCTTTAAGCCTGTTAAATATTCCCTGACTCAAAGGTGATTTATCTTCGGCAAAGTCCTTCGGGACATTGTTGATATATTTGTTGCCGATTTGGGGTTAATCGGGTAGCAAATGGAATATTGAAATTTCATCACTCATTTTCTGCTATCTAAGCAGGAAATGTAAACAGATCTATTTAACGGAAGAAGTCTTTTCAAAATACATTTTAAAGCGAACTAAATTTATAATAATAATAGATTTTTCATCGAACTAAGTTTGTAATAATATTAATAATAATGATAATCGTTTAAATTAAGGGACATAGTCAGGGTATTTTTTCTGGAGATTAAACAAGTAAACGTTTTATTTTGCCTGGAGTTAATAAGGGGAATATGAAAATTTAAATATGTCAATTTTGTTATGAAAATTTTAAGTAGAAAGCCTAATATAAAATTCTGCGATGCTTTAATGACTGCATATTAAACATGTCCAGTATTCCTGGCTGATGCCTCTTTCAGGATATCTCCTGCACTTAAAATGTAAAAATCATTTCTTTGCGCAGAGAAGTTCATTCAGTGTGAATGGTAAGTCAATTAATTCAATTAATAATTAGTTCAATTAATTCGAAAATGTCTTACACTTACGGATTATAAATTCTGGAGTTTTAACAGAATTCTTCATTATAGTTTGTATATTCATTAAATGGTATATTTGTTTCAAATATATTCCTAAATCTTCAAATCAAATCACACCTTGTGGGTCCAACATCCTGTATATTATAACCACATAGATGAGGAAACTTAATCAGTCATAAGCCTTCCACTTGGAGATAGTCAGGTTTGTTATTGCTCCTGGTATTGAATCCAGGTGTGATATTATTTTAAAGATTTTTAAATTATCAGCATATAGGAGTTTGTACATTCAATAATATTAGTGAGATTGTTTAACAAAACGTTAAACATCAGATCGTTAAACAACAGAAAGAGGATTGGACCAACAACTGACCCTTGAGGTACTCCTGAGGCTGCGATATAGAAGTCATATGTGTGGCTTTAATAAGCCACAAGCTGATCTGTTGGTTAAATACGATCATGGTAATTCCAGCAGTGACTTACTGATACCAAACCTTCCAAATTTTTATAACAGAATGGAGTGATCTATTCAATCAACAGCCCACAGATATTTATGCAGTTCCTCAACAGTTCAGAGATGTTGCTATGAATTTATAATTATAGCAACAGGTCCAGAGTTATTTAAGTAGGACTTACTTAATTTTAAACGTTTCTATTTTTTTATTGTAATTTGAATTTAGAATCTGACAGACAGCATTGGAATATTTGGATGAATTAGAAAGTAACACTCGGAGTAGTTTCCACAAACACCAAAACACTTTCACTTCGCTCGACGCGCGTTTCGCCAACCAAGTTGGCATCATCCGGAGACGATTAAAACTGTTTTACAGTTTTTTTCAGTTCAGTTTCAGTTCAGTTTCAGTTTTACAGTCCGGATGATGCCAACTTGGTTGGCGAAACGCGCGTCGAGCGAAGTGAAAGTGTTTTGGTGTTTGTGGAAACTACTCCGAGTGTTACAGTTACATCAAAGGTTCCAGCCCTATCCAGTAGAATTAGAAAGTGACGAGAATGCTGAAAATTTTGCAGATGACGTGTCTGTCTGAAAAACTTTTATCTCAAACGATTTTATTTCGTTTATTCGCAAAATTTCACTTCAATATAATTTTCTCCAACTTCGGGAGTTGCACAAGGTTCCAATCTGGGACCCATATTGTTCTTATTCATTATTAATGATCTTCCTGAATTCATTACTTGTGAGCATTTGTTATTTGCCGATGATTTTGAACTCTACTCTGAAATTAAATATTCTACAGATTCAATCCACCTTCAAGACTGAATTAACAGAATGTCCTCATGGTGTGAGACAAATCATCTAAAACTAAATATAGTTAAATGTAACGTAATGACTTATACTCGCAAAACTACATCTCATACTCACAACTACTTCATTGGGACTAACATCATCAGCCGAGTTGATGTATTCAAAGATCTGGGTATTTATTTTGACAGCAAACTCACCTTTGTTGAACATATAAACCATATTGTTTCTAGTGCCTTTAAATCTTATGGCTTCATTTATCGCAATTGCCGGGACTTTTCCAATATAAGCACCTTCAAATATCTATTTTATGCTCTGGTGAGGTCAAAACTAGAATACGGGTCGATTATATGGTATCCGATTTATCACGTTCATTGTCCACATTTAGAATCGATCCAAAGAAAGTTCTTAAAGTTTTTGATCTTTTTGCAAGATGGATCTTATCCCTCTGGAGGTCTGGATCAAAATTATTTACTTGCGAGATTTAATTTTGACTCTTTAGAAACCAGACGCAATATCATGCTAATTAGATTCTTATTTAATATCATGAATGGCAAGCTTGATTGCCCTGATCTTTTAAATAAAAAAATTTCTGATACCTCGCCTAAATTCTAGACAGCAAACTTTATTTTACTGTGTTGCTCCTATATCAAATATTTTAAGAAAGTCCCCAATATCTCTGATGTGTGAACTGTTCAATCTTATCGACTCTGATTGTGATATTCACTATGATAATTTGAAGAGTATATGTAACTGGGTAGCTCGGTTAGCTTAAGTATTAGATACTTGTTTGATTTGTTGTAGTAAATTATATTTTGTTTGTTTGTTTTATTTTACCATATATGCATATGCATATTTAATTTGGCTAATAGGTATTACGTCTTATATATTGTATTGCTGTTTTGTATTATTTTACTTCTACTTATATTGTTATATTTTAATTATTACTTGTATTGCTTTTATTCCTGTAATTGGGTTTTGTTTCCTGTTGGAATAAATAAATATTATTATTATTATTATTATTATTATTATTATAAGCAGTATCAATTTGTGATTGTACTAATGCCCTTAGTCTTTTGAAATAATTAAAAATATTATTAATGATTTGAAGTGTATACCAAGAAGGATAATTTATTTTTTTATTCATTTTATTCATCATATCACTTTTATTATTTAGAAAATACCAATCTGTGATCTTTTAACGATGATTTTAATAAAATATTGAGTCAGAATGATATAAAGTTACATATATTTTCAAACAGAAAAAGCCTTTAAGAATGAATTTCCAGCCTATAATTACAATAGCTGGCAAACCATCTTTCAATTGAGTCCTATTAATTTCTTTAATACTAATATCACCTTAGATTGCAAGTATTGCTCCCCCACTGGCTGAATGACCAGTCAAATGCAATTTTCTATCACTACGAAACTGAAAAGTATTAAGAGATTCTAACATCATCTGACAATCAAATTCCATTATTTGACAACGAGACAACGATTTATGAAGAGTATGTAATATTTAATATTACGTACCTATTTGAATTTTTTTAAAGTTTCAGCAAAGTGTACCTTCCCCGCTCAAGTTTAGAGTTAGTTACAATTTTACATAAGTTATAATTTTTCAGTATTCTCTGAGGACGTAAGAATTTTAGTAGTTAAGATATAATTCCTGCTCAAATAACGAATAACAAAAGTCCAATAAAGGAAGTAATCAGCTCGTTTTTCTCTTATTATTTTAAAGTTTCGAAACTTACACGGCAAAATTAAGCATGCTTTAAATTTTAATATCTACTGAGAAGTTTTTAAACTTAAAGTAGATTTTAATACCTTATAACTGACAGACCTGACTACTTTTTAAACGCTTCCATGGTCCGGATATGGCAATTATGAACAAATGGCGTGTGGAAATTTTCAGCTAACAAAAATGATATAGCATGTTCAAAACAGAGACCGATGCGAGATACATCAGTGAAAAATAAGGCAGTGCAAGGAATGCACAACAGTCCCGACATCGCCAGAATTTGAATAAGGTGGTTATGGTTCAGTTGGTATAAACCTTACAAAACTTTGTATGAAACAAAATTGCTTCCGTTTCAATGGCAAGTTCTATGAACAACATGAAGGAACCGCAATGGGTAACTGTTTATCGCCTTTCATTGCTGATTTTTGACGTGTTTGACACTAAGATTGCGGATGTAGAAAACTTCATTTCCAAATTAAATAGTCGTCTCACTTCTGTAAAGTTTACATATGAACTAGGAAATAATGGAAAAATTCCATTTTTAGATGTATTAGTGACAATAGGTTAGAATTTGATATATATAGAAACGATACCAGTACGATCAGATATATCCCTAATGACTCTCACCACTGATATCAACATAAAATGGCAAGTTTTCATTTTCTAGTCCATCGTTTACTAAGTTTCCCTCTCAGTAATGAGAGGTTTGAAAAAGAAAAAGTAATAATATATATCTTTAGATATAGCTGTAAGTAATGGTTATCCCAGAGATATAGTTGCAAAAACTAATTAAGGCAAGGTGCTTATAGTAAATTTGATAGAGTATTTTAAGGTAGAAAGTGAAAATAATGGGCAACTATTAACATTGACTGCTGTTAGTAACTATTGCCATAAATGTTTAGTGTGTTCACTTTTCTTCTTTCTAGCGAGTGGTAGCAGCATTATAATTAAACATGTCTACGGTTGGTAAGATTTCACATGCAGGGAAAAATAATGAACTGTTTCCACCAAAAAAATCGTTCTTATACTATGAAGGTCAGCATAATATGACATTTCATATTAGTGAAATTCGGAATGTTATTTATGACACGTAGAATAGTTATTTATTGTATATGTGTTTTAGATAGCGTTTTAGCGACGCAAGGAAGTTTAAACTCGAGAACGAAGTTCGAGAGTTTAATTTTCTTTAGTTGATAAAACGCGACTAAAACACGAATGCTATACAACGTTTTATCCACAATCACGGTCATTTATAATGAGTTTCAACAAAAAAATATTTGACATTTCTCTCTGACAGCGGCTGTCACGTCAAAAATTATAAAGTTATTGAAATTAATTAAAAAATACTTGGAAGGTGTCGAATGGCTACTATTTACTTTCGACTGTTCATCGATTTCATTTGTAAAAATTTGTGAAGTTGGTGAAAAATGCAAGAGAGTGATTTTGTTCCTACGAGAATCCTTCAGGAACCTAAAGAAGCAACTCTTCAATTATTGCCTGCAAAGTCCAGGGAACATTATGGAAAAGAAATTTCCGAATTTAATGAATGGAAGGAAAAACCTATGGATAATGACAGTATATGAGGAAGTTCTGCTATCGTATTTCTTAAATTTGAAGGAGTATGCAATTTAATCCATGTGGTCGAAATACTCGATGCTGTAGGCCGCCATAACTGTTCATAGACATTGGAAAATATAGTAACCTCACTGCCTATCTGAAGAGTAAGATTATTTGTTGACAGGAAGGTATAATCAACCTGAAAATTTGGACGAACTCTCCTTCATCGAAGAGTATGGTTCTGCTATTTACCCAACAACTAATAGACTCATAGAATTCGGGACTGATATGAGAGTGATAATGGCTTGCGCCTGCTTTGCATGGGTTCCAAAGGATGGTATGTTTACCACGCAACCCGTACATTTTATCTAATTTATACATAGAAACTCTACTCGAAATTTTTAACGTTCCCTAAGAGGGCACTAAAAACATTCAATTACAAATACCTTCTTTGAAATAAATCAGACCCTATGCAAATAATTTAAAACACTGGCGCTGTAAAACTCAATTGTAACTTCAGACCGAAAAACTTTTTTAATTAGATGCACACATCTATACTCGTATAGTTGACAATATAAACAGACTTTAGATGTATATAATTGACTGCCTCTGCTACTAGGGGATGCTGCAACTTTTTCAATTGCAGAATCGCTTGTCGAGATGAACAATGCTCCGATTTCCAATATTTTATAATACGTAAATGTACCTCTTTCCGTTGACAATTTAAATTCATAAATAGGGAAATTGAAAGCGACACGGTTTCCCGAGATTCTTTAGAACCAGACTCCAATTATTTGAGAAAATCAGTTCCAGTAACAGTGATGAAGCTGGTAACATTTCTTTATCTGAACATATTTAAGTAGTCTCATGTTTCGACTTGGTCTTATTACCGTATTGTCTTTTTCAATGTATTCTCAATGTATATTATTTATTTTTGCTGTAGAATGAATAACTGGAAGATGATCACGAATATAATAGTGAAGTTAATTACTACTCGTAGTTAGCAGTCATATGAAAATCGGTGTCTACCTGAGCCCTAAATTAAAGGTTTAAAAATATATTATATTTCCTAGTAGGTAGCAGTATTTTAGATAGATGTCCTGATATATTTTTTAGCAAATATTCTCACTGAAACCTTAGTAAAAACATAAAGATAACGTCCACTTTTAATTTTAATAATTATCTTCCTGATTGTCCGTTTTGTCACTTTCCTGATTGTCAAATTTTTGCTCACTTGCAAAATAAGTCATCACTTATTTTCGGGGATAGGGTAACTTTCTAATTTGAATTGGAATCTGTGTATTTTTCTACAGCAGGATATCCTATTGTTTCAGCTTTCCGATAACTCGATACTTGACATAGAAGTTATACGAGTGATGGTTTTATAATCTATTAAATTAAATACTACCCTTTTTGGAAATCCTACGAAAAAAAATAAAGAATCACATTGCACAAAGTAGATCATGACAATAAAATACAGCTTGACGTGTAAACATCAAACTAGTTTATTAACATTCGGGCATTTGAGTTACTTGAAAAATTAGCTATGGAAAATTAAAGTGAAAAAACTAATAGAACGGGAGCCACTGAGTTTTTTAAACTTATTTTCCTATAGTTGGTGAAGGTCGATTAGATTGTTCTGGCTTATTTGTGATTAAGAAGCGTAAGTCTGGCTGAGGTAGCAAAAGAAATCCATTTTTGGGATCACTAAGGTATTTTGAGTGTCTGGGCATCTTCAAATCAGCCCCGTTATGAAATTTTTCCAGTGATGGTATATGCTATAATTTCATGGAAAAAATAAGTATGGCTGCTATTGACAAACACGAAAGCCGCGCCAAACTAAAGCGCTCAATAGGTAATTTAAGAAGAAAAAACCATTTGATGAAAATGTATCCATTACAGTTTCAATATATCTCCCGAACGAAGCAAAATTTCGATATACTTTATATGAAACTTTTTGTAGAGAATTTAATTTCCCATCGAAATGACATATTTAAAAGATTAAAACATTTTTTTGTTCCGGAAAATGTGGTAAGAAAAAAAATAGAAAGCCAAAAATTTTGGTTTCTATTTTTTTTGCTTTTTTGGCTTTAACTTTTTGTGAGTCAGAGATACGTAGAGGCAGAGGTAGAGGGTTTCTCTTCTTAATTTTAAAACATTTAAAAAATTTAAATATGTTTTTATTCCGAAAATGTTGAAATAAAAAGAAAAAGAAACCAAAAATTTCGATTTTTATTTTTTTGTTTTTTTGACTAATTTTTTGGGTCAGAGATAGAGGTAGAGGTTGCGATAGGAGTGATAGGAGTTGCGATTCCCGCAATAAAAACCCGTGAACGTCGTAGTTTCTTATTGTCCTGTTTTCTAGGAGGACATAATCAATAGCCTAAAACACCAGACCATGAACCTAAACGGTTGCTACGCGACATTAAAAAAATAAAAATATTTTCACCTAGCGGAATGATGCGAGATACGTATATATTTTTGGCAGAAATTATGCCATAATAACACGTCGATTTGTTATGTGATTTGTGCATAAGCGCGGAAACAAATTATCAAATTTAGTTTCACTGTTGAAAATTTAAAACATTTTTTTATTCCAAAAATGTTGAAAGAAAAAGAAAAAGAAAGCCAAAAATTTCGATAAAATCCTGAAATAAAATTATCAAATTTAGTTTCACTGTTCTTAGGTATAACCACCCATCACAGGAAAAATATGAAGTCTGTGAAACGCAAAATATAAATGAAAATATTTTTTTTGTACATAAAATAACGAATTTCCTACAGTTAATAAAGATTTCCCAGTTTTGTTCCACAAATAAATTTTATGTCGTTATTACATAAAAAACTTAATAGGTAATTGTTTATCACATTTGTTGGCATATTGACATAATTTAAAAATATACAATAGCGCTATAAAAAAATTATATAAATATCTCTTTCATCCAAGTTTCCAATGGATATTGTATAAAAAAACATAAATAAAATGGGAAATAAAATAAATATTGCTTATAGAATGGAATTAATCATGTCCCGCTTCTGATGTTAAATAATATAAAAAAACCAAAATTTCCAAAAAAAAAAAAACATCAAAGTCGAGGCCGGTAATTTTTTATGGTGTATGGTTACCATTAAAAATTGCTACTGTCATAGAAAATATTATGCGAAGAGCTATAATTAAGAAAATACGGGGTATTACAAAAGATTCGCTATGAAAAGTTAAAAAAATCGTAGAAACCAGAAACATGTCCCGGATTTTTTATGATAACCATACATTGCTACTGTCATATAGAACATATCGTGCGAACAGCCTCGAAAAATTAAGAACATACGGGGTGTGACAAAAGTTTCGCTACGAAAAGTTAAAAAAATCATAGAAACCAGAAACAGGGGACGTCTCGGATTTTTTGAGCCGGGACTTTCCTTGAGAACTTCCGAAGAGTGCCTGTTTTATGTATATTGACGGGACTGCTTAGAATAATTAACTGAACAATCATATCGATGTTGTATCGATGTAGGAAGATAAGTATCTCCAAAAAAAAATTAACTGCCACCTGTACTATAAGTACATGTGGCATAAAATCTTAGAAAACAACACAAAGAATATTTAGAACTATGTTTGACCAGGAACATCTAACAATAACTTCAATTATGAATGTTGTCTCTTATTCTTATAGTCTACTTTATTTAAAAATATATTTTCCGAGGAATCTCGATAAAAAAAGTATTTTATACTTTAAAATCTGATAAAACCATCTGTATAATGTATAATTTCAATGACAAATATGGAATTTCCGAAAAAGGAAATGGGCATTCCAATGGTGATAAATATACGGGGTATTTTATTGGAAACAACAAAATTGCCCTAGTTGGAAATCATAAAAAGGAGACAAGACTGGGGAAAAGTTCATTTCATTATCCTAGCCAGTTTTAACGTTTAATATGTAAGTACTATTAATATAAAGGGTCAAAATATAATAGTGCACCCGATAGCAGAAAAACTTATGACTTTGTTTCCGTAAGAACTTCATATTAAGACATCCATATTAAGCAGTATCATATTAAGACATACCCATGAAACCAATTTTACTTAATTCCGTTATAACACTTCATTTTGTAACCCTAAAATTGCTGCTGCACTCATATTTTTCCACCATCTATCTATCAACTGCTATGAAAGTGCGCAAATCCCTAAACAAACCGGGATGTAAAAGAATACATACTGGCATTTCCATGTATTTTTTCGCACTATTCAATCAAATAACGTATGCTAAGCACTAATTCTATCACTAAATCATCGAGATAACAGGGATGAAACAAGAAACACGAACTGGAGAATTAATTGTTTTATCTGGCGCACTATAGCGATTTCCGTTTACTATGCGGGCCGACACGTGCTCCAAACGCGGGTTTGAAACCGCCACTGCCTATGCCTAATTCTCTGACAGCTTGTGTATACCTACACGTATGAGAATAGCTCTTTCAAGACGTTACCGCCTGTAGCTCGGCAGATAACTTGAATAATTAAACATATCGACTAGGATTCTTATAAGGGAAGGCATTGAGAGGTTGCGGAAAGCTTTCAGGTATTATCTGCATCGTAGTGGTGTGGGATGATGTATCGAATGTGCTGCAAATCGCTCAATCATAGGCGAAAAAAATTAGCAGCTGCTCGATTCAATTAAGAAATGCTGCAATCGATTAGAAGGGGGAATAAAGGAGATATATAGAAAGGCAAACTATCACACATTATTTTATGTTACACGTACATTGGACAGGGTGTCTCTTAAAATAGTTTAAAGGCGACTTTTTTTGGATGAGTTAAATCTTTTTTAATATGTAATATTATAAACATCGTAAGTGTATTTGATGCATACATAGGCAGTATTTATATTGAAACAGTACCTTGCCAAACATTTTAAATAAATTTAAAAATAAAAATAGAAATATAAAATTCTAAAAACAAATAAATTCCTAAATTTTATTTACCACCCTTTATGTAAAAACATAATTTTGGCCAAAACAGAGACTGGTATACAAAAGATTGGCCTAGCTAACACTGTAACACTTGCTAATTCGAGATATAAAATGGTTAATATACTAGGCAATTATGGGATACATGGTATATTTTATTTTAAAGGCGACTCGATTAAGTCGGGATATACAGATATAAGATATTCGATTCATTAAGTTTCCCAATCCATAATCCATAAATTAAACGGCAGATAAGGTTTATATAAATAGTCTGGAGCTAATCGAATTTGTCACATTTTGATTATTGAAACCCTAAGAAAGAAGGCATGGAACTTCCAAGCGATTTTAATGTACTTTACTAACCTAATTATATTTTTTATCAATCTCTATTAGTATATAAATAGTTGTAATTAAAATCATTTTTTTTGCGGAAGTGTGAAGATGTGATTAAAGAAGTGTCTTTTTTTAAAGCGCATGTTTTTTTCATCGCCATTTTTAAACTCGCTCATTTATAAAGTCGCTCTATTAAAGAACGCTTTCCTTTGTTATAGTTTTTCTGTAAATCGCTTTAATTCCTTTAATTGGAGGTTAAATCCTATGATTTGATCAAGACCATTATACATTTTGTTGTTATGAACGAGTTGTTTGCACTTTTTAATGCGTTTTTGGGAAAATGTCACAAAAATTATTTCTATTTTAAAACGTCAATGTCATCAGTGGGCAAGAGTCGGCGGTCGTATAAACAGCTTGAAAGTTGGAAGCCGAAAGTCAACCGGTCGGAAAACATTGCAATTCAGCATTTCTAGCGTGGGACGGTCGAGAGTAGCAAAAAGGTAGTTGGTTTTTGGGCGACGCGACGGACGGAGATCTCAAGGTAGCGACAAGTTTTCTAGCGGACTTCCTAGAGACTAGTTCCAAGAGATGTACAAAGTGCACTGACCACCTAAAGGAACAATTGTCAACAGTTGCCAATTGCCACATGTAACTCTCAAATCGCTCAATATTCAAATAAAATACCAAATTCTACAACATTACATAAAAGTTGTATATATTATTTATGAATGTCATAATAGCGTATCAGCGCGTTACCATTTTTTAGTGGGTGGCTCGCTAGTAGCCATATTTCCCACAAGAAACAAAAATAATATGTAAAAAACAGCTAAGTAGCCGTGAAAAATAAACTTTAAAACGGAAAAATAAAATAAATATACTTGCAATACTTGAATTGAAATACAGTCATATTTATTGTGTAAGTAGGAACCTACCTAACCTACCAAATCGTCAACACTCAACGCCGATTTACTTTGACTCAATGCTTTGACAAAGATCAGAGCTTGTTTTTTAATAGGTACCTACATAACTAAACCGAGACTAAATACAACACATTTTTAAAAATAATTACAAATTTAATGCAATACATACCTACCTACCAGCTTCTCATCGCAAAGCGATTTCCAATACACACACTTTTTATAGCCAATCAAAATTAGAAGTTGACCTTGAGGTATTTTACCGTCATTGTAAATTTTCATTTAATTCGTGGCTAGGTAGGTTTTAATTTTATAAACAGTCTATAGAATTTTTAATTTTGCCCACTGATGTGAATTATTAATTTGTGATCTAGAATGGTGTAAGTACCTACATAAAAATAAATTCAATGAACAATAGGTACCTACATATGTAATAAACCAGGGAGCCTTTCCAGTTTTCGTAAATCCCAATAAAACGCCTAACTTATATCGTTGTATTTATAACCTAGCGGCCTCAAGCACTTGGATATTTTATGGATAAAATTATTTGAGAAATGTCTTAAGTGGAGGAGGTACCTCCACTTAGATTAGTATCTACCTCAGTACACGTCAGTACCTACTTCGAGCAGCCCATAAATCAACTTTTTTTTTTGTTAAAGTCGGCTCTGCTCTAACCCCCACTAGATTTTTGCCGTCAAATAATATTTTCCTTACATTTTTTAACATACCTATCCTTATCCTATCTCGTAAATAAAGCGAGGTCTGGTGGAAATCTGCGTTTTTCAGGTTTCATACGAAACGAACAAAAATGTTTGCTAACCGCTATACTTTTCTAACTTATTTTTGCCATATTTTTGCTAACCGCCATTTTTTTATTTCGACTCTCGTAGCGGTGTATACCTACATAGGTAGATATATAAATAATATATAGGTAGGTAAACGTCTTGCTTCACCGTTTTGACTTTTTGGATAAGCTCCAGGATAAAAACAATTTAAAAAACGGGAAATAAAATTCACCTACCGACACTAGGAGGTACTTAGGTACCTCTGATAATACATAAATACCTAAGTTAACTACACATACATATTGGATAAGCTGTACATTAAGATAAATTTCCTATTATTTCATTAATTGTATTTTAATCGTATCATGCATATAATAATACCCTAAATAGCACATCTTATTTTAGGAACTGTAAAATTATTAACTGTAATAGAAGAAGCTGCTGTAATAGCGAAACAATTTATTGTTATGGAAAAAATTATATTATGAAAATAGACATGGATTTTCAACAAGTAAATAAGGCATCTATCAGTTATTTGATTTAGATGTACTTAAAAATATAGTAGGGGATTTGAAATATTCAATCAAATCACATAACCCTTAGCCTAAAGGCATTGTTACTTAAATGTGATTTCAATAACCAAATATATCTCTATGATTAGTGCAATATTTATTTTTATTTTTACAACTCTAGAGTTTAATTTGTGATCGTAAAAATAAAGAAAAATGACACATAAATAGGAACGTAAAAATAACAGGATTATGCACTTCACTTGAAAACTACTATCTAAATTCAATAAAATAAAGTGTCAGAAATACCTGCTACATATTTTTAGATAACTGGAAATCTGCCAGATAAAAAATAGTATGTTGTTAGGCAGTGATGGGTTGTAAACACCAGGTTCAATGAGGAAACACTCGCGGTATGACAGTGGCGTATATCTATTATACCCGTATGAAAGAGATTGATAAAGCTGACCTAACCCTCCATTCCACATATTTGTCAGTCTCATTTAGAAAACCCTTGTGAAAGGTTACGAGGTTACACGGTAATATATTTTTCAAATTATGGCTCTTAATCATGTAATCTCTTCTCTCATTTAGACAGGCATTCTATCTAGATGTTAATGTAGACGTGAAAATAAAAACAATATGAATATGGAAAAAATATATTCGTATTATATATATTTACTTCTAATCTGAAATTTAATTAAAGATCTGTTCTTTCTAGGAAGTAGGAATTTCCTTGTAGGAAGTTAATTTATTTTTAGAAAATTTGACCAATCCTCGTATAAGATAAAAATAAAATATTAGTGCGTCGCCATCAGTCCGGTAATTGATTCGCCTTAATTGACCTGTCTTTCCGTGTGATATATTTCAGTTCCAATATTAACCACAATAAATTCCTAATATCGCATGTCCCATAACTTTTGGCAGAAATTTCAGAGGCCGTAAAATGGGTAATACGAAGAAAATATCACGTGGCTACGTGATTAACACTTTAACTTGACCTCTCAAGTTTTTAAGTTGTTTACGTCGATTGGGCTTACAAATAAAAAAATCAGAAAAGTATTTACAATTTAGTTGGAAGAGTTTCAAAAACCCTAATATTCGGGGCCTATATAAATTCTGTGTTTTCAATCCTATCCTATTTCTGTGTGTAAGAGCGATGAATATAGGTCTATTCTGTATAAATGTTTTTTTTTCTTTTCTATTATTTTTTTTAAATGCGATTCGTTCCATTCTGTTCGTTCAGGATTCAATGAAAACCACGTGATTGTCAGAGAACTTCTTCAATTCAAATCCCATTTGTTTGAGTAGCTTAGTATATAAAGTAACTTAGTATAGAGCATAAAGTAGTGAGAATTTCAGTTGCCTGTAGCTTAGATAATACAGGTAATACACAAATGATCGTTGAGTATTATTTAGTAAATAAGTCTTAAAAATATTAGCCGTTACTTTTTTGTTTGGCTATGAATTATTTGTCCCTTAACAATAAGTGACCTTTTGGGGGACATTTTACGCAATGCAGTCCTGAAATAAAGACAGAATCAAATAAAGTAAAATAACATAACCTCAAAAAAATTATTTACCTTTATATGTAATTTGAATGCTCAATTAGTGATAGAGGAACAGATGAGAAATAATAAATTCAAAATATTTTCTCTTTCAATTTTTCCGCTAGAAATATTATAATAAATATAGAAAATTATCTTCTCATGTTCGTCTGTCTGTTGTGTTGGAAATCTCTATCAATACATTCTCCTATGTCTCCTATGGGTTCAAACTGACGAAATGTTAGTTCTTATCGACGGCATGCTCCACTGATACCAACAATCAACACTATCTAACATAAGAAACAATTTCAATTTTTGGAGAGGTGTGAAAGTTGCACTTGACCTTCATCATCAAGTAGGTTTTTCATCTGCTTCTTACAAAAATTTAATATCTTCTGATTTTCTTAAAACTTCCTTGATCTATATTTTACCGATTTACGTTGAAGGGAAACAATTAAACTTGGAAATGTCTTTGTCATTATTCGTTTTCACCGACAATTCTGGTCATCGAGTAAAGACTCCACAGCGTGGAACTCAGTACACCAGGTTTCTACGTTGTGGAGACTTTCCTCAATGATAAAAACAACATTGTCAGTGAAAAAGAATACTGTGCTAAGAATTTTTTGCTGATTCATCTAAGTATATCATTTTCCATACTATATTTGGAAGCAGAGGATTCGGACAATTTTCGTAAATCACTGACATAATAATTTTAACGCAAACCTAATAAACAAACTCATTCCTCTATTAACATTCCCTTAGGTTCGAAATTCACAATTTTCAATAAAAATTATAATAAATATAGTTATACAGCTATTTTCAAAACTTATTTCATTTATTCGTAATAAATAACAGTAGATGACTAACCACACCATGTCAGAAATCAACTACACTCTGGTAAGATTAATTATTGAAACAATCCCAGTCTACGATGGAAACAAAGACCTCTTAGAAATTTTGATATCAACTTGCGATAACTTTCACAAATATTATTCGAGAAATAACGACGAATTAAATCAATTTATATATCAGGCAATTTTAGGTAAACTAAAAGAAAATTTTAATTATTTGATCTCGTACAGAATTAAATACATGGCCTTTAATAGAACAGGAACTACGTAACGTTTACGGTGAAAAGCTAGGATAATCTAGAACACGATAATCTAGAACAAGCCCTACTGACATGTTCATTACAAAAAAACGAATCATATCAAAATTTCGGCAAAAGATTACAATTACTTAGGTCTAAATTAGCACTAAAATTAAAAACAATACCATTGACAGAAATCGATGTCGTCAAAAAAAATGTTCAATTTAAACAATATGAAACTTTAAAAATATTCCTTAGGAATCTAGATAGACGCTTGCGGGATAAACTAGTCAAACAAAAGCTAGAAAGCTAGCGAGTCTGCAACGCAAGGTCAACATTAGAATATGTTCGGCATACAGGATCTCAACGGAAGCGGCAGGGGTAATAGCAGGAGTCCCGCCTATCAAGCTGATGATAACAGAACGCCGCGAAAAGTACACCGGGACAGATGGAGGGACAGCGAGGAGAAATCTACTGAGACGATGGCAAGGCGAATGGGATGTAGCAATACACGGGAGGTGGACCCATCGACTAATACCTAATATACAGATGAGGATCGATCGGCCCCATGGAGAAGTAGACTATTTCCTGACGCAAGTCCTCTCTGGCCACGGTTGCTTTAGAAAATACCTGTATGACCGGCATAGGGCGAACACGGCCAGTTGCAAGTACTGTGGAGACGTTGATGACGTGGAGCACACTCTATTTATATGTCCAAGATGGAACGACGCCAGAAGAAGATACACGGAAAATACAGGTGCAATATTTACCGAGGAAAATGTAAGATATGATCTTGTAACAAGCGAAGAAACAGTGGAGCGCGTATACAGAACGATTAGGGACATTATAGATAAGAAAGAAAAAGAAGACAGAAACAACGCCGGAAGGGATTAAGGACGGCTCGCTCAGCGAAGTCATGCTAACGCGGTACCAGTGAGCAGAACGAGATGGAGGAGGAGTGATTTTAGTCGGTAAGAACTCACGACGATCGGGGTCTCATGCAAGATTTCCACTCCTCCTCGAAAAAAAAAAGTCACACAAAAGCCAACAGATCTTGAAAATGCAAAGGCATTAGCTCAAGAAGATGAAAATTTCGAACTTTTACTTCAGCCGCAATACTCAAATACTCAAAACAATCAAAGCCTAACCAACCGAATAATAATAGCCAAAGACCTACACAAAATTATCCACAACGACAGAATAATTTTAATAATAATCAGGTGTATGATTCAATACCATTCATGACTCAAAAACAGAACTATAATAGACCGCAATATCCAACAAATTCACAAACCTTTAATAGACCGCAATATCCAACAAATGCTCAAGTATTCGGAAGACCGTATAATGCATGGCAACCAGGGCAAAACGCTTATCAAAAATTACCAAAGCCAGTGCCAATGTCAGGCGTTAGTACTAGTCCTACGAATATACCGAAAGCTAATCAAATTCCTTTGTCTGCAAACCCAAGGACTTTCGTACACAATAGACCATCACAATCATTACATTTTGCTGACATTGTAGAATCCAGACATAATGCTGAATACAACGACCCATACAATCTAGAAACTGACCTTTCCAATGATTATTACGGATACAACAATAGCCATACTCATGACATAATGCATGATAACGAAAATGTAGGTAATGCATACGCGACAGATGATGACAATTTGACCCACACATGGATTTTTATCGAGACACACGACCTCGGATAACACGGTAGTGGAAATCAACACCGACTTCCAAGGTACTTTACCTTATATACTTATCCGAGCAACGAAAAATGAACCTGAAATTAAATTATTAATAGACAGTGGATCCAGTTCGAATATATTAAATCCAGATATAATAGATTATTACTTTCCAAATTCTATGACTTATAAATCAACACAAATTAAAACAAAAGGCGGTACTGTATTAGCGCAAGGCATAGCTAATATTCCACTCTTTTAGTTAATAATAAAAAATTCACGTAATCATGTTAGAGGCACGTTAGAGATCTTAAGAATTACATCGAATACTATACAGAATGCGTAGCATATAACTTTCATAACTTTTTCGATGGAGTAATAGGAATACATTTCCTTAGGGACTTTAACTTAAATATTGATTTCAAAAAACAAACATTAATCAGTAATGATTTCTCAATACCATTCCACTATAGACAAGAAAATAAAAATTATGCACTAAATTTTATACCAAACCCATACAAAAAAGGTTAAAAAAGCTAATTCTTGTGAATTAAGAATATTATTTGCATCAGTTTAATATAAATAAAAAAGTAAAATGTTACACTTTCTGTTAAATCCTTTTAAAAATTGTACCACATAATTTTTTTGCAAAAGGATCATATTATTATCAGGATATCTATATTTTTAACACTCACTTTATGAAAGAAATTCTATTAAGTGGCAGATGAGAATGCTCAAATAAACGTAATATAAATTAAAGAATTTCTGGTGTAAACAATAGATGTGAGTGTAAATTTTATCAAAATGTTTGATCTTCAACCATGCTATATCGCTTGAAGTGTTAATGAATCGTGCTCTCTTACACCGGTCGATTTATAAAACAAACATGACCTCAACGCGTACAGCATCATTCCTTCATAAAACATTCATAAAACAAAGCAGGAAAGCGATCTATTTATAAACCATACAAGTTATGTCAACGTTTTACTTTGCCGTTAATGCCGTGGAGCAATTAATATTGCGACGTTATATACAGTATCAAGTGTATCGGATTACTATTTCTTTCCATGACGAGTTACAATCTGCTACTGTTTTAAAATATCATGTAAATACTATTGTGAGGCTAATGTAATGACTGGAGTGTCAAAATTGAACAATATTTATTTTAATATCAATAACAAAACATCTCCAGAAAATTAAACAAGTAATGAAACTAACTTACACATAATAAAAATATATTTGCAGGCAATTGTCAGGCGGTTGGTCGAGATGACACATACATATCTGAAAATGATAAAAACATAGCTGAATAACCAATTCGCCAAAAGGGATATAAATAGAATAAATGGCATTACTGGCATTTGACGTGATCAAAAGACTAATATTCAAAATAGCGAAACTGTCACTTTCACTTTCAAATACTTATGTTTATGGTAACATTAGTAACTTTGGTAACTTTGGTAACTACTTAGGAAATGCTCTTCTGGGTCATCGGTATTAAGGGTCAACTCGCGAATTACCTCTCCAGAAGAATAAGGAGCTAGTTCAGATTGGTAACTTTGGACTACTTAGGGAATACTCTTCTGGGTCATCGGTATTAAGGGTCAACTCGCGAAATACCTCTCCAGAAGGACAAGGAGCTAGTTCAATTGGTAACTTTGGTAACTACTTAGGAAATACTCTTCTGGGTCATCGGTATTAAGGGTCAACTCGCGAAATACCTCTCCAGAAGAATAAGGAGCTAGTTCACATTGGTAACTGTGGTAACTACTTAGGGAATACTCTTCTGGGTCATCGGTATTAAGGGTCAACTCGCGAAATACCTCTCCAGAAGGACAAGGAGCTAGTTCAGATTGGTAACTTTGGACTACTTAGGGAATACTCTTCTGGGTCATCGGTATTAAGGGTCAACTCGCGAAATACCTCTCCAGAAGGACAAGGAGCTAGTTCAATTGGTAACTTTGGTAACTACTTAGGAAATACTCTTCTGGGTCATCGGTATTAAGGGTCAACTCGCGAAATACCTCTCCAGAAGAATAAGGAGCTAGTTCACATTGGTAACTGTGGTAACTACTTAGGGAATACTCTTCTGGGTCATCGGTATTAAGGATCAACTCGCGAAATACCTCTCCAGAAGAATAAGGAGCTAGTTCACATTGATAACTGTGGTAACTACTTAGGGAATACTCTTCTGGGTCATCGGTATTAAGGGTCAACTCGCGAAATACCTCTCCAGAAGGACAAGGAGCTAGTTCAATTGGTAACTTTGGTAACTACTTAGGGAATACTCTTCTGGGTCATCGGTATTAAGGGTCAACTCGCGAAATACCGCTAATGCTAATTTCCAGATTATTATGGACTAAATAGCCGTATTATAAAAGCGTGCCTAGAGTTCCTTATTACCCCTTTGACAGCCTTAAAATTACTAAAATTCTACCTATTCATAAAAAAGGCGATCACGATATAGCAGACAATTTTAGACCTATCGCGATTGTACCAATATTCTCAAAAATTATAGAACATATAATAAAATAGAAACTACTTTCTTATTTAGATAATAAATCTATCTGGTCCCCATATCGATTTGGATTTAGGAAGAACTGTTCCACTACCAAGGCTCTAGTCGTTACAGATGACGTGGTGGAGGCCATTGATGAAGATACAGCAATGCATGCCACACTGTGTGACCTTACCAAACCGTTTGATTGCGTCAACATTGACTTGCTGAAAAAACTTGAATACTATAGTATTCGCAACAGTGCATTAAATCTTCTTGGCTCATATCTGGCTGGTAGGCAACAGTATGTCAGTGTTGACCATGTTGAATCTCGTATGCTTCCATCCTTTAATGGCGTGCCTCAAGGATCCGTATTGGGTCCGCTACTTTTTCTTATATATATAAATGATTTGCCAGTCAATATACGAAATAGCAAGTGTATCCTATTTGCTGGTGATACCACCTTGTTAACCCGAGGCGACGTAAACTTGAGTATGAGTAATCTATGCGCAGCTGGAACTTGGTTTTCAGCTAATTTATTAAAATTAAATGTCTCTAAAACACAAAACCTAAGCTTTACCTCGGATAAATGGTCACAATCCAAAACAGTATCTTTACTTGGGGTACTTGATACTAATTTAAACTGGGTATCTCACATTGATAATATATGCTGTAAACTCTCATCCCAAGTATTTGTTATGAGGCAGATAAGACCTTAGTTTACAGTCGCTTGGCCTATGGAATTGCCCTATGGGTAATTCTAGTACTGCGCGTAGAACGTTTATTTTACAAAAGGCCGCGATTCGCCTCATAGCTGCGGGTCCTAGAAGCTCTCCATGCAAGGACATATTTATAAAACTCAAGATTTTATCGGTGCTCAGTATATATCTGTTGGAGTCGCTGATGCTCATCCACAAAAATCAGTCTGAATTCATAATGCACTCTGACATGCATCACTACAATACCAGGCAAGCCGGTAATCTTGTAGTACCTTTCTCTGGTATAAACCTAATAAGAAATAATAAGCTACCCACTAGTCTATATAACAATTTTAAAAATTATTTTAGATGTGATGATGTAAACCATATATCGGACAGACAATTTCACTCATTCACAAAATTTTTTTTACTTGCACAGTGTTTTTATTCTATTGCTGATTTTTTGTCTTTTTTTAATTAGTTTATTTTTATATGTACAGGGTAAGTCTCTTAAGATTGACACCCCCCTCTCACTTACCTTTGCCGATTTAACTCATTCGCAAAAAGGAGTAGACGCGGTTTTTGATGAATTTTTATAATCTGAGAACAGATATTAAAAATCTCGTAAAATATACAGGGTGGAAAATAAAACATGATTTTTTTAAATGGAACACCCCGTATATTTTTAGACCAAAATAATGTCCTTAATTTTCTGAATCCAAAAATGTGTAATTGTTATATAATCACTCCACCTGTTCGTGAGATATTACTAAAAACTTATCACATTACGGGTGAAAATTATAAAATAAGAACATCAAGATCTGCTTTCCACCTGCTTCGGTGGAAACCGCAAGACGACGTATCAGAGCATCTGAGCTGAAGAATTTTTCGGCTGAAAATAAAGTTGTTCTCTTGCCACGGCATAAGGAGCAGAGGTTAAACTTTGCCAACCAATTTGTCGGTGTGCCACAGGACTTTTGAGACGACACAATTTTTTCAGACGAAAAAGTTTTTCAATCCTGCTATGATGGCTCTGTGCGTGTATACCGCCCAAGAAATTGCCGATATGAAGAGCGTTATATTAATCCTACAGCTCGTAGTGGTCGCTTCTCTATCAACGTGTGGGCATGGATATGTTACCAAGGAGCAGGTGTTACTTGGAGAATCAGAGAGCGTCTTACTGGTCAAAGCTACGCTCGCATTTTGGAATATGTTATGTAACCTTCTGTTTCCATTTTATATCCCGAGACCTCACTTTCCAGCAGGAGAATATTTTTATTTCCTCTTTCCTGTTTCCATATTTCAATTAAATTAATATTTCAGGATAATTCCTCGATTCACAAATCACGAGTTGTTACTGAATGGCTGAATACAAACCATATTAACACTCTTCCTTGGCCCTCTAAGTCGCCGGATTTAAATCCGATAGAAAATGTATGGGCACAAATGGAAAAAGACATGTATAGCAGAAATTTACGACCAGCGAACGTAGAAGAATTGTGGTTGGCGATTGAAAATGCCTGGGAAAATATTGGCGGGGATTACACCAGCACACTAATATTATCTATGAGAAATAGGCTTCAAAAAGTTATAAACGCGAATGGTGCTTGGACCAAATATTAATTCATAGTAATTTTCTTAAGTGACGTCCTTACCATATAGATTTTCCTTACGTTATTATTATTAATATTATTATTATTAAGACGTTATTATTATTAATATTATATGACACTAAATTTAATTGCTTCCTTATATTCTTTTGTTTTCGTCCCTGTCAGTTCAATGTTTCTGGTGACTAATGAATTACAGAAGCGTACTTGGAAGAGGTGCCAGCTCGGGCTTGACCAAGGCACGCGTCCTGTGGCTTGTGGGTGGAATAGTACACTAAAAATACATTGTTCTAATTATAACTGAATACCTACACGTTTTTTTTTAGAACACAACAAACGTTAAATGCATTTAAATGTACCATATTATTGTAGTAACAGCTGAGTGAATAATTATTGTAGCTCACGTTCACTTAGTTGTATGTCCATAAACTATCTAGATTAAATGTATCTTCAAATTTGATTTTTATACGCATAATTCCAAAAAAAAGTGGAGAACCGATTTTTTGGTTAAATTTTTCTGTTGTGTATGTGTGATCCAGCATAACCAGTTGACCAGTTTTCACTTTTATATAGTTCACATACGACTACTCGCTCCATCTCTGATTGGCCATGATTCTACCTTGAGGTATGTCGTAGAAATTTTTTTGCCGAAATAATTCTAGGCGAACAGTGCACCTCTAGAAAGATGAATAAATAAGTCGCTGAACCTCCCACATCAAGTTGTCGGATTGAAACCAATTTCAATCGATTAGTTACGTTATAGGGAACAAAAAACCGAAATTGTAGGTAAAGTATATTCGGAAAGACGGATTCACCATAAACGAATATCTGCTTCCTTGAACCAGGAAAAGGAACAATAATTAAGAGAAATGTTGTTCTACAGCAGCTGAACCCCCTGGGGCATACGAAAAGCATTATTGTTGCTTGCTTATTAAATGCACTGCTATTACTACTATACTAATGTGCATTTCAGTTTCAAGTGTTCAGTGCTTTATGATTAACCTTTGAAGTATTAACAGCTCATTTATTTATTGTAAACTGTTAATCTTACGGAAACAATGAAATTATAATACATTTAATTTACAAGTTCCTGTTATTTTTAAAATTACTGCCTCATGTACTCGATAGTTCGACTCGATATCTCGACAAGATATAATGGGATAAATTATAAATGTGCCATATTATTATTCTAGGTGACTGCGGGAGGAATCCCAGTAGCACAAGATATTGGTCCCACATTGTGTATATATTGGACGGGAAAGGGTATTGGGAGGCTGATTTTTTTCTCTTGTAGGTAATGGTTATCGGAAGCCCAGGCCGAAATTTTTTTGAGATTGCTCAATTAGAGAAGAGATGGGAGGGGAGAGGGTGGAAAAGGGTTAAACGGAAAAAAAATAAAAATGATTTTTTTTTGTTTTTTATAAGGAATCGAGTACAGCTTGAAAAAAAAAACAAAACTCAAAAACACGGACGTGGGGGGTGAAAATAAAAACGCTATTTTTTTGTTTATTTTTTTTGTTATGGGTTTCAATATGGCCTATCATATTGAAAAAGTTGGGCAATTGTATAAAGTTTACTGAAAAAAAAATTTACCGATTTCGTTCATTAGGGATGTCAGGGCGTCGATTCCAGGTTAAAGCCCTGTAGAAGGGCGAGGAGATATCCTACGCCATTAAGCCAGGGCTCATTCTCAAGGTGAAAGGTTTCCGCTATGAATTAAAAAAAATCCCGATCGCACCTATAGTTTTCATACGCGCGCGAGTTGGGACGCTGGGAAATTTTATTTTCTCTCGCCAGTATCTCCAGCGGCAGAAGAGTGGGCGTGTACTCTACCCTCTCTTCTCGCGCGGGGATAGAGTGTTGGATATGATCTATATGTTCTATTAATAAATTACAGTCTATAAGTAACATATTCAGTATCTACTGTAAACCCATGTAACGAGTTAATTGATCTATTGATTGTGATAATTCTTGTAGTCTCATTCATGAAGTCTTTACTGATAGATACAAAATTTGAAAAATCATGGTGAATGGATTGTTGGTTTTTATCTAAAGTTGCTATAGCCTTATTATATCTCTCGCCATCTTCGGCTGTGAGAGTGCCGAAAAGCCATCCTTGAGCTCTTCAAATAATATTAAACGGAGAGCATGGCTTCAGGACCTCGATCCCCAAGTGGAAAAATTGCCAGACGTCTTCTCACGGATGGATTTTGGAATTGTAGCTTCTGGTTCCAAGTAAATCGTTGAGACGAACACTGATCAACGAATTGATTGCTCTTGGATTATTCAGCGTGCCGAAGAAAACCCTATAAATACGAATGTCTCGCAATGAAAACTGTTCAATTGCACATTCGTCTTCACTCACGTAATATTGTAGTAGAAACAAATAAATTTATAATATTCAATTTTTAGTTTTTTTAAAAAACTAATTCTTGTGAATTAAGAATATTATTGGCGCAGTAATAATATTCTTAATTCACAAGAATTAGTTTTTTATAAAAACTTTAAAAATTGAATATTATAAATTTATTTGTTTCTACTACAATATTACGTGAGTGAAGACGAATGTGCAATTGAACAGTTTTCATTGCGAGACATTCGTATTTATAGGGTTTTCTTATCTTATGCTGACTATGGTATTCCAGGACTAGGAATATAATGAACACTTGGACTAGGTCTATGGACTAGGAATATAATGAACACTTAGTGACGAATCATATAATCAATAAATAATTTTATCTTTAAAAATATACTAAATAACTATTATAGAATATTATGGAATACTGAGAATAGAGGAGAAATATTGACACTTTCCAAACCGTTATAAAACTAATTGTTTTAAAATATTTAGTTTCGTAACGGTATGGAAAGTATCGCAATGTTTCTCTCTTTAGTATTAAAGTACATTATTGTATTCTTGGGTTTAGTATATTTTTAAAAGGAGAATTATTTATTGATTACATGATTTGTTCCTAAATGTTGCATTGCAAGGGGTCATCAATATGGTCGACAATACTTCCATATTACCAAATTGATATTGGTACAATATTATTTTGATTTATTGGTAAAATATGTCAGTAGCATATGTCACTAATATTCCTTTAACCACAATATTTGGTTACCCATTCTATCGATATATTTTACCAATAATAGTAAAGGAATAATATCAGTTTAGCAACATTGGGCCAATCGTCAATATCGCCAAGTTTATTTTACAAGTTTATTAAGTCCGTATTTTTTGTAAACGGAAATTAGCAAAAATAGAAGAAAAAATTATAATAAGCTGATATTTTCTGAATCGACAGTTGATTGGGGGTAGCAAATGTAGGATAGAAAAGTTCCCATCCCTAACTGATGAGGTTCATCCTTTTTTCACCTTTATAATGACACCGCGCTGGTTTTTCAATAATGTCTTGAAACTGTAAAATTCTACGACAAAAATAGAGGTATCAAAAAATATTCAGTAAAAAATTTTCTATAAAACATGTGCTATAAGTCGTTTACAGATTATCAAGGGTTTTCATGTTAATCGACGGCAAAGTTAGGGGTAGGTAACAAAAACGCTGTTGGATGGCAACACAATATTTATCAATACTTATATATGTACAATATTTATATATGTAGAATTCGGTTTCAACATTTTTTTATAAATTATATAGAATTTAAGGAGAACCAAAAATATTCATTAGCGATTTCTAAACTAAACTCGTTTCCACACCACCCAGGAAGTAGAGCTTCTCTTGAGTGCTTAAGGACATTTGACAACTGTAAATCTTTAGGACTATAAATAATTCTTGCATTTATATTACCTTGGGCCTCCCTTAGTAGCCTAGTATCCTTTTCAGTTGGCGTCAGGACAATAATTAAGATAAGGACATCGACATCTTGTCCTTGTCCTACAACTACGACCGTTTCTGATCTAAAACTTGTTTATATGGCAGGTTGAACTATAACTGTATCATCAGCAAAATCATCCACGGTTATAGCTTGTATCTCTTCATTTTGAAAGGTCTGAACTAGTTGAGAAATCAATCGTTCTTTGTTGGCAAGGTTGCTTAATAATTTTTCTTTGGGGTCTGTAATTAGCGTATTTTGATCAAAAATTATTTTGGGAGATGTTCTTGTAAATATTCTCTGATGGCGTTCAAAAAATCTGTCGTTTATAATATTCAGCCAACCCGTGAAAATAATATTTTCCAACGCGTTTGTCTTACTGGGGTCCTCGCCAATGTATTAGGATCTCTTAGAAGTTCAATATGTGGCTAATCGAGTTTTCGGAAGTTTTCGAGTTTTCGGACGAGTTTTCGGAAGCCAAACCAATTTCCAAAAAAAATCAATATGCGTCAATTATCAGAGAAAAATACCGAGAGTTTGCTCAGAAGGTTTAGATCCTACATTTATTTTTCTTATCAGTATTTATAAAACTATAGAAAATCTATATCCATCTATAGAAAATCTTTCCATATATCCATCTACAGAAAATATTCTCCAAATACTATCCCTACAGCTGTATAATTTAATTGTCTGAGTTGGCTTTGAAATGATTTTAACATGCACAAATAAACTTAGCCCTTTATATATCTACGAGAACAGAGATATCGTCTGTTTATGGTATATGTACCACGATTTTACCTGACATTACGCCATGAAAATAGTACAGTGTATCTGCGGAGAGTGAACAGAGGTCAGTAGTAAACGACTGAGTGGAGCAGCACGAGCTCTTTTAAAAACAAACAATGCGCCAACCGTATTATTTGACATCTCTTTGATGTGCTTTCTTGGTAATGCAATAAATGATGACAGCTGCTGCACTGTTTATGAGGACGGCTGCACCAAAACGTTAAGGTAAGGGCTGGGTGCCTTTTATTAGCGCATTTACCGTTGGTGATAGAAACAAACGCTCGTTTCACGAGCATTACTAACTTTAAACTTCGCTCGCATAATTTGCAGTTGCAGTTAATCTATTATATGCTAAATTTGCAAGATGGAGATATATAGAATAGTTGTGTAATTGGCTAAGTTACTGGTACATACAAATTATTGAGCATGACATATTATACTTTTTGCTGCAAATGTCAGACGATATTCCATTTGATCGGAATAAATGAAAATCGCGTGTTTTCATCGGAGCTCAAACATTTTTGTTCCATTGTGTTCTCCTATAAATTTTAAGCAACTTTGAGAATGATGAATTTGCAAAGAAAACAACTACTCAGAGGGTAGAGGCGTGCATTGAGTTACATACACAAATCATGATTGGCAGCCAAAAAGGCTCGGCGATTGAAAGTTAAGTAGTTACTGAACTAGAAGTTAAATTCTACATGTTAGCCTATTTGAGAACATGTACATTTAACATAATTATCACTTTATTTTAGTAATGACTTTTTTTTAAATATATTTTTAGGAATATTTATTTATTTATTTTATTTTATTTAGCAATACACTACCAAACAGAAATTCCAATTACTGGTAAAGAGATATAAGTATGTACATAATATAAGATACAATATATAGATACAATATACATATACAATATACAGATACAATATACAGATACAATATACAGATACAATATACAGATATATCAATATAATAAATGTGTTTTATCAATAAAAATATAGTACTGTAAATAAACCCAAAACAAAACAAAATTATAATTTATAATTTACGACTAGGGAGTTAAAACTACCAAATCGTTCTTGTCCTCGGTTGCACCATTAGGGGTGATATAAGAACTTGAAAAATATTTTGCAAAAGCATTAACCAACTGTTTGTTGCCTACATAATGATTAGTCTTGTAAAACATATCAGTCGGTAAATTATTACTAGTTTTCTTACTGTTAATGAACTGCCAAAACTGCCAAAAACTGTTAATGAACTACCAAAAAATATGAATATATTTACAAAGAACATATTTTTGTTCATGTTGAAAATGTTAAAACGAAAAAGTGTTTTCTTATTAATCCTTATAGCAAGTTGAAAATGAAGTTTTAGAACACACAAGTTCATATGAACTATTCTTTTTATTTCTGCGAGTTCTATCGCATATTGAAATTCCTCATTAAAACCCGAGATATCCTTTAACCTTAATAGTAGATACCGCTCCTTCGCTAGGTTCTCCATTATTTTTATAAATGCGGAAGGGTAGGTGTCTTTTATTTATTTTAAATGGAAATTCTTATCGTGAATTGTGAATCCAATTTAAATTTTGGAGTTTTGATTTGATATAATATTTTCGTTATATTAGTAACATGAACGTACTTGAGTCGAAAGGTTCGGAGAGCCCCAGCCTATCGCTTCGGATGCCGCCAATAAATTTGATTACTGCTTTAGGACCCTCTGCATCAACTCTCTACTTACCCTTGCCATAATGTACGTGGATATCACTCTGCCTAACTAACCATACACTGCGTTCGTGACCCTTATCCGTGAATTACATCGACTTCTAGCAGAAAAGGTTAACATATTTTATTGTATAAGAAATCTAGCTGAATAATACTTGTGATAACGCGATAAAATGTCTACTCTGATGTGGGACAGATATTTAGATATTATGATGCTAAGTCTAAACACAGCAAAGGTTCGCCAGTACTTTGAATTTTTTTCGTCTTATTTAATTTCAGGTATTTCCAAATGTTTTTGTGGATCTTAATTCAAGTTTTAATGTAAGCGAAACGAGGAGGAATCTTCTATATATACCGAGAGGCCACTATTATTTTTTTTTAATTTACATTTTCCACTAAAGCACTTAGACTTCATTAGGCTCCTTCTCTTTTTAGCCCCTTCCTCCTTTTCTTTACTTGAGTTCCTACAAACCATCCTATTTATTACGGGTGGCTTTGTGGCAAAGTCACTTACAATTTTATGTATGATAGCGTGGTCTGAGTTACTGAGATTTATTGCCCTGTTCTCGTTTTACTATATATCGGGGGCCGCACGCCCGCAGCAGATGTGTTGAGCGATCCCACGTCGCATCGAAATCTTACCGGCCAAGTCTTGCTAGGCCAGGCGGTCCTCGTGTTATCAACGTATTTCAAGTTTTGAAAAATATGAAGTTAAAAATATACATTGTAACTATGTTGCTAGGAATAATTAATGCTATATTTATTAATAAATAATTAAATTTCAATCAAAATTAAATTACAATATTAAATTAATAATACACACCCCACAAAAATTATCGCATCACCGAAAATGTTGCATAAATTTGATGGTGTTTATCTTTAGAGTGTGTGGAGTTCATCTGCAACAACTGCAAATTACAATTCATAGCTGACTAAAGCCTCATCTTTCAGTAACATTTTCTTTTTTAGTTCGCTTTATTATCTCTGTTATTAAAGGAGATACGTAGTTTTTTAGCACAGCATCTTATTATTGATTAAATTTATATTGAGAAACAGACAATCAGGTAATTGAACACCAAACATCGGAGGGCCTAGGACATCGAAACGGAAGCTATTATCGAGTGTGATACATTTACATTCACAGGCTATATGCAGCACCTGTATGGCCCAATGTGACAAAAAACAAAAAAATTGTTAAAAAGCTAGGTAGTTTGCAGAGGAAAATAAATATAAGAATAACCTCGGCATACAGAACGGTCTCCACAGAAGGAGTAGGGGTTATAGCAGGAATACCCCCTATAGATCTTATGATAATAGAGCGGATGGAGAAATATACAGGGACAGATGCAAAAGCGGCAAAGGAAAATCTCATGAGAAGATGGGAGGAGAGATGGCGATGGACCAATCAGAGCAGTCCTTTCTATTTTGTTATAGTCATAGTGTGGTTATGGAGTGGAGGGATCTAGAAACATGTATACGATCCAATTATGTACAATGATGAATTTAAAAGAGGAATCTTTTTAAAAAATTCAAATATCTCTAATGTATCCAAAGTTATAGGAACTTTTCAATAGACCAATCAGAGCGATCCTTTCTCTTTTGTTATAGTCATAGGGTGAGTGTGCAAGGGGAATCCAGTATGTAGTTCTTACACTACTGAGGGCACATATGGGAGATGGACGCACAGCCTCATCCCAAACATCCAAGTGTGGACAGAAAGAGCGTACGGAGAGACAGACTACTATTTAACGCAGGCTCTAAGTGGACACGGCTGCTTCAAGAAATACCTGTACGATAGAAAAAGATCAGAAACGGCAGCATGCCCCTACTGTCACAACGAGGATAATGCGGAACACACATTATTCGTTTGTCCCCAATGGAATGGAGAACGATGTACGGTGAAGAAGCATACGGTGAAGAAGCATCCCAACCCTTTAATGCAGGAAACATGATGAGCGACTTGATGGAAGGAGATGAAGAAAAATGGAGGAGGACATACAACACTAGAAGAGGCATTATAGAGACAAAGAAGAGAGATAGTAGATGACAAAAACATGACGTCTACCCGCCGAAGTAATGCGAAAGCGGTGCCAGTGGGATAGATGGGTCGACAAGGAGGAGTGGTTTTATTCGGTAAGAATCCGACACTCTTATGCAAGATTTCCACTCCTCCTTCCTAAAAAAAAAAAAGGTAATTGAACACAATTTTAATAAATTTGCTTACAGGAAAAAACAATCAATTTTAATAGCGTGTATTTCCGCCTCTCGCTCCTATTACTGTTTGTATTCGCCTTAGGAACAGTTTGTGTATATATTCCTGGTCCATATTGTTCCAAATCAACATTAGTCTATTTTGAAGCTCGTCCAATGTCCTACATGGGACTTGATCTTGCTTAATTGCCCATCCTAAATGGTGCCATACATGTTCGATAGGATTAAGGTCAGGGCTCCGAGCTGGCCAATTCAGTGCAGTAACATTAACCTCTTCTAAATACTCGGTCACTATCCTCGCCGCGTGTGGTCGTGCATTATCGTGCATTAGTTTAATATTATCACCTATGAAAGGACCATATGGGATCACATGGGGTTCGAGAATGTCCCTTATATATCGATTGGCCGTCATTCTTCCGTCATTGACTGCCACCAATTCCGTGCGCCCATGAAAAGAAATCCCTCCCCATATCATGATTGACCCACCACCAAAACTTTCCGAAAATGATGCTCACCTGGCCTTCTGTATACTGGCATACGTCGATCAGAGGGGTATAGGCAGAATCTCGATTCATCTGTGAAGAGTACATTAGACCATTCTTCAAGACCCCTATCAGCGTGCTCTCTAGCAAATCGTAATCGAGCAACCCGGTGTGCACTAGTCAGACGTGGGCCACATTTCCAGCTGCTTCGAATTCCATTCGAAGTGCTCGAGCCGATGCCGAGTCCTTAAGGCTGCAACTCGTAAAAATCGGTCCTCCACAGCTGTGGTAACTCTTCTACGTCCTTGCCCATTCATCCTAGAGTACTGTCCAGTTTCCCTGTATCGCCTTATAACTCTTGAAATGGTACTGTTGAGTACCATTCACATTGGCCACGTATACTGGCGGCCATTTGAAAGTGCACGACTCTTATATCAGACTTACGTTATATTTGATCTTTGTAAAACTGACTTTGAAATTTGAGGTTCATGTGGTGTGTCATTATGACATTCACAATTGTCTATTATTTTATCAAAAAAAATCCAAATTAAGAAAGAACGTCCCAAAAATGTTCAAAATAAACTAAATTATAAAAATTAAGTAACTTAAAACTACAAAACTCCAACGCGAGTAGGTCTGTATAAAATTAATATTTCGTCCAGGCGCTATTTGAGTCTATTACACCTTGCAACCGACGTCTCATTGATGAAACAAGGGTCCTCGTGTAATCTACGTTGATATTGTCCCAAGCATTTTCAATTGCGTCCCACAATTCTTCGGCATTTGCTGGGCGGAAATGTCTATTACCAGGTCTATTATAAATATTCTTAACAATCATCGACCATGCATTTTCAATTGGGTTTAGGTCGGGCGACTTTGAGGGCCAAGGTAGCACGTTTATTTTGTGTTCTTTAATCCAGTTAGTTACAATTCTTGATGAATGAATTGAGCAATTATCTTGCTGGAAAATAAAATTCTGAGGATACAACATAGTGACAGACGGCAGCATAATATTGTCCAATATGCGTATGTGACTCTGTCCGGTAAGGCGCTCTCTTATCCTCCAGCAAACACCGGGACCTAGGGAACTTATCCATGCCCAAACATTGATGGAAAAACGTCCACTCCGGTCGGTAGGTTTAATATACCTCTCTTCATACCTCAAATTCTGAGGTCGGTAGACGCGGATGGAACCATCATGACATGACTGAAAGACCTTTTCATCGGAAAATATGACATTATTCCAAAAGTCGTCGGGCCTACCGACAAACTGGTTCGCAAAATTAAGACGTTGTTCTTTATGCCTTGGCTCCAAAAATACCTTCTTTGCTGCCGCATAATTTCGTAACTCTGAACCCTTCACCCGCCGCCTTGCAGACCTCACAGATCCAGGAAACTCCGTTTTGAAATAGGCCGTCACTGCTGTTTCAAAGGGATTCGTTCTAAGATGGTCTAGGAAGAGGTTGTCTTGCTCCACAGTGCTTATTTTACGACGCCCTCCGCCGTGGACGTAGCGAACGTTTCCTACTGCATTCCATTTTTGTTTGAGTTTGAATATACAACTCTTACTCACATTTAGCTCATCTGCAACGACCTGTAATGACCAATCATTTTCAAGCAATGTAACAGCTCGCATTTTTTCAGGTTCAGTTAACCGCGGCATTTTAAAACTTGAAAACTAATAAAGTGGTTTGTAAATTACGGAGTTAATTACTGACATTTGTTTGAAGTTTCAAATAAGTGTCAAAATGAAATATAAAAAGATCACATTACAATATCAAAAAAAAATCGTGCACTTTCAAATGGCCGTCAGCGTACCTTTGACAGACAGACGTCATCAGTTAAATGACGTGTTAAACGTTGTGGACCATTCATTTGGGGTAGCAATTTACACAAAAAATCAATAAAAGCGTGGATATTGACCTCAACAATAATTTCACAGAAACAAACTGACAGTTTGCAAAACTGATGACACTATCTTATTTTTTGTGCAATGCCTGCTACTCACTTTTTTCAATATTAAGTTTATACTGAATCAACAGAAACATGCTGTGCTAAAAAACTACGTATCTGCTTTAATAACAGAGATAATAAAGTGAATCAAAAAAGAGAATGTTACTGAAAGATGAGGCTTTAGTCAGCTATGAATTGTAACCTGCAGTTGTTGCAGATGAACTCCAGAGGGCGTTACAATTTGTCGTAACAAAACGGAAGATCATTGTAACACCCGGTATTTGATAAAGTAACCTTTTTTTAAATAATAGAAAATGGTTATGGAATAGTCAACCTATCATCCAAAAAAAAAATTATCCATTTCTCAAAACTCAGACAGGACAAAAGACTCTAAATATATACACCATCAAATATTGCGATGAAGCGATAATTTTTGTGGGGTGTGTAGAATATTAAATTACATATAAAACTTGGGATTATTTTTGGAAATATATTATTGGAATTTGTAGACATATAAAAAAGCACATATATTTATAATAATATTTATTAGGAATGTTGAATTAATTAACCGTCAGTCATGACGTGAAACTTGAAACAGCGGCATTGTATCTATAACAATGCTGTGTATAAACTCTAGTTTCAAAAAATGTAACTGAAAAAATATTCTCATTTATTATAACCCATGATATAACCAATTCAACCCTATTAACACATATTCTTGTATATTTTATAATTTAAATTGACACATTTCCATAATAACAGTATTTTATACAATGGATTTTATCTGCCAGCCATTACAAATGGAATGTCGACAGACAGGAATCTGTAACAACGTTTTTATTCTATCACTGCCTACGGTGTCCGTTTATTGCTCGATTTTATAGCTGTTTTTCAGCATATCAACCCTTGTCTACTATTTGAAACAAAGTAATTCTGTAGATATAGTCGCATATTTCACCAAAACATGTTTTATGATCTCCAAGGGAACTACTGATATTTTTAAATCATTTAGATATTTAATTATGGGTTAATATTTTTAGTAACGCCATGTCATTATCGGATTTTTTCATAAATAGCTATTAAAATTAAAATTCCCGTTAATAAGATACATATTATTGACCTTATTATTGCTGGTCTGAGAAGAAACTTACGTTCGCCGCAATTAGAGGAACATATTCTAATTGCTGTAGAAGATACTTCATTAACGAGCACTCCAAAATTATCAGCACTGTTTAATACATCGAAAACAATAGTTCAATAGTTCAATAGTTCAAGAACAGTTGTTATATCCATGCCATATGCAAAAAATGCCCTAACCCCTTAAGATTTTCCTCGTAGAATGCAGTTTGCAAATTGGCTTTGAGATCAGCAACGAAATAATGTAAACTTTCTTTTTACCCATTAGCACTATTCTTTTTACGGATGAAGCAAGGTTTATCAAAAATAGTTTACACTACAGACATGACCATACATATCTGTTGTGTAAATTGGTGATATCGTATTTGGAAAACCTTGCTGATGAAAATCCTCATGCCACTATTGTTTCCCATCATCAACATCAGTTCCAATCAATTAATATCTGGGCAAAAATCATTAGCAATTTTTTAATTGGACCATTCGTATTGTCGGAATGATTGATTTTTTTTTGGAAAAACACCCATGGACGCTGAGCATTGTAACCACATTAAATCTATCTTACATTTTTTTCTTAATAATTAGACTTAGTCTCTTTAGCCGTCGAACAAGTCCTTTGTTGTCGAGTAGTGATATAACATCGACGTTTTCATGGGTTTCTAACCTCTTTAATGTTTTTCTGCAAACCTGTTAATCTCATCTTCAACCATATTCATAGGCATATTCAGGTCACAATGGATGTCTTCACTGCGTCTGCACGGCGCTTTGACGATGCTTCGAAGTCCTTTATTCTGGAACCTTTGATTTATTTAATGTTGGATTTCTTAATGCATCCCCTTGGTTGGATGCTATAAGTCCATATGGGCTTCAGAATTTGCTTGTAGATAATGAGTTTGTTGTGTATTGACAACCCAGAGTGACGCCCGAGGAGCCAATACATTTGTCTGAATTTGAGGATTAATTGCTCATGTTTCCTCTTCACATGTATTTTCCATCGAAGTTTTGCATCTAGGGTCATGCCTATTTGTTTGCTGGTTGAGAATCACTGGAGTATAGTCATATTTCTTATTGGTGAAATTGACGTGAATCGATTTCGCCTCATTTAATTTGATGCGCCATTTCTTTGTCCAAGTGGTGACATTATTGACTGCAGTTTTAAGTTTGTTCGTGGCTGCAGTGTTGCCAGGTTGGGCGATTTATCACAAATTGGGCGATTTTAAAAGTGAATTTGCGACAAATATTTTGTGAAAATCACAAGTCGCAATTTGGGCGATTTCTCAATTCGAAGGTTGCGACTTGTGAAAATAGACGAAAAATTCAATAATTAAAATTTCATTGGTTTTGGAAAATATTGGCCGCTGCCTATTGCCGCTGTCTATTTCGTTTTGAATTGTTTGCGTTCACTTTATTTTCCTTGCCTTCATCCAATGCCGTTGTGGAACGAAGCTTTTCCATTATGAACTTAGTTAAGTGTAAAATTAGAAACAAAATGAAACTCGAATTGTTAAATACAATAATTATACTTATTAAAGGTAATTTTTTTGTAAACAACATTTGCTGCAAAAATCTTTCACCCACTAAAAATATGCTAGATAGATTTACGGCGCAAATGTATGAGAGCAGGGGGCCGACGCCGATGCTCGTGATGATGATGAGATATTGAGCATATGTAACGATTTTGTCTGAAAACATGTTGCTTTTTTGAGTTTGATGTTTTATTTTTACGTTGTGTGTTTTACTAATAGGTTAAAAAGTCACTGTGATTTTGGGCGATAAAACGGATGATACAAATTTACTAAATAAAACATATCATCTAGATTTTTCAAAAGTTTTTTTTACCAAGTCCCATAGTTGCGACAAATCACAACACTTGCTGTGATTTTGGGCGACGAAACGGCAGATAGGTGGCGACACGAAATCCTGCAATCTGGCAACACTGCGTGCCTGACTGTATGTCTTGGTCAGTAGCGAGCAGAGCAGTGTCGTCGGCGAATGTTGCCTAAACTACTCCGTCGCTTTGTGGGATGTCGTTGGTGTACAGCAGGTAGAAAACAGGTCCAAGGACACTGCCCTGAGGCACACCAGGACAAATCTTCTTGAGGTCAGAATATTCTTCTCCATATTTAACTCTGAAGTGACGTTCAGTAATGTATGAATGAAGAATTTCGGCTCATTTGTCATGGCAAATATTTTTCTAGTTTGTATTCCAGGAACGATTGAATGGACAACTTTTTTGGAGTTCCTTCAGAACGCTTTTTAAGGTTTAATAGAGCACTTACCACTTGAAACCCGCGGAAGCATGTACTTTATGCACGATGGGGCACCATCTCATTTCAGCTTTGGTGCCTGGGAGCATCTGAATAACGTCTATCCAAACCGTTGGATAGACCAATTGCATAGCCTCCTTAATCTCCCGACCTAACGCTATTGGATTTTTACTCGGGGGACACCTCAAACAATTGGTGGTGTATCCTACAGAGAATCACGTTTCTTTGTGATGTGATAAGGATTTATGCTGGGTTGTTATGGAGGGTACAGCAGTCCGCAACTCGTCGTTTCCGCGAGTGTATCAGACTTCACGGAACCCATGTTGCACCCTCTTAAGAAGTTTTTCAATAATTTAATTAAGGGACATCATGGGACACCACAGCATTTTTTTTAATTTTGTATTTTTTCGGATCAAACATCTTATAATGAAACTTCCTTGTTGTTCCCTGACTTTCGTATAGCACTTGGTTGTCGAGAAAAAATTATCGAAATAATGGCTCCTTTTATCAAAAATAAAACAGGAATTCGTTAAGTATTATTTTTCTCGTAAACGGTTCATTTTATCGACAATATACAAGTACATACCTTTTTTGAGTCTAGGGTTGAAGTTACGCAAATTTATTATTTTAGTCCTTACCATACAGGGTGTTAAAATTTTAGGTATTAAATTGTAAAGCTTAGCCTGCCCCTGGTGAACTGAAAAAGCTAAATATATTTCAAGGACACTATATTAAGAGGTCCTTACTAGTGTCCATAAAGTACTTTAAAAGTTATTCTAGAAAAACCGATTTCCAGCGGCGTCCTTCAGGGACACATATCTCCGTAGGGAGGGCTCTAGGAAAAAAAATTATAGCATCATATAATTTGTTTAAAATATAAATTGTTCAAAATAAAAAGATATATTTTTACGTAAATGAAACACAATGCTGACACATTTTGAATATGAGGCAAATCGACCTTTAAACCAATTTTTACAATTTATCGAAATATGTCAATCTCAGCGCCACCTAGAAATGTCGACGGAACAAGCGAAAATTTGCATGGAGTGAATATGGCGTCGATACATCCAATGATACAAAATGATTTAATATAGTTTAGTATTAAGTGCTGAAAGTGTTTATTTCCAATTATTAGTTCTATTCCGATAGAACTTAGATTTTACGTAACACCACATGAAAATATCTAGAGGGGTTATATCGGGAGTTCAAGCAAGCCACTGTATTGGGCCTCCTTACTCAAGTAAGGATAGCGGTCTTCATTCGAGAAGACAAGTAGGATTTGCGTCAGGAATTGTGTATCGTTTTAACATCGAAGTTTTAGTACTTATTTAAAATCTTTATTATTTTTTATTGTTCATAAATATTAATTATTACATTATTTGCGTTGCCGTAACTTCCGTATATTTTTTGTCCACTTGCAGATTTCTAATTATTGTTAATGGCTTCGTATCAATTTCGCCGCTCCCTTTATAATCAGGTATACCAATGCAGCTAATCCGATCAGGAATTTCAAATTTTTGAGGAACCTAATTACTCTGAAAGATTTAAATTGAACTTAATAGCCGGTCTGGGAGAAAGACCTCTTTTAGTAAATTAGCGCAATAGAATTAAATTACGTGCACTGGCTGACTTTTCATTTTAGTCGCGCATTTAAGAAGAATTTAATTACATGCCATTCCTCCCATTTATTATAATTTTTGCTGAACTATATAAAAAAATTTCATTGTTCATATTTTCTACATTTCCTGGCGACTTCTTTCTCGCAATAACTGGAGCATAAAGGAGCTGAGGAATATTATAGACATTTCTTCCTTCAACTATTTAATTGACATAAAAAAACTATGCGACGAGACAAATGGATTTTATAATAATTTATAATTATTTATAAGATAAAATGTGGATCTGGATCTGGAGCTAATCTAAAAAAATCAAAGTTTTCAAGAATTAGCGTCGTCAATATGTTGCATAATCCTGGAACTACCCGAACCTGGACGTCTTCTGTATTGGCCCGTTTCTCGGTAGCGCTGGATCGCTCTTCGGACAGTTGTTTCTGGTAGACCAACAATACGAGCTGCATATCTTTGACTCCTTCCATCTTATACCAAAGCCACAACTCTAGCTACTTGAATTGGACTAATTTGCAGTGGCATTTTCTTTTAGAACGTTAACTGAATTAATTTTTTCCACGAGAATTTCAACTGAATCTTTTGACGTTTCAGTGTTAACCGTTACCATAGCCTCCTTTTTAAATGTCAAACTTAATAACACCGTTTCATCTAAAATGTCGCATCTTCGTTGCTGAAGGGGCTAGAGAGGTGACTCAAGAAGAGAATATTGAAGAAAGATTAAATACTAAAGATTTAAAATACTATGAAAAAAATTATCTCGAGGTCTAAGTGCGCTATAAAAAAGCTAAGGCTTCACAGATAGGTATGATTTGGGTGGGTTGTATAGGGTGAACCTTTCTGCTTTGAATATATGCAATCCGGGTGTTCTAAGTTTACGGGAGTGGCAAGGAAAAGGAAAATAGTGAAGTTCTATTATCGAAAATCTAGCAAGATGGGCTGTTTTCTATTCGTATCTACCGATATAGACCTTTCTGCGTTAAGTAGATGTAAGCTTAGAACACCCGGGTTCTAAGCTTACGAGGGTAGAAAAATAGTGACGGAATTTCGCTACATTTTAAGACCTCGATGAGCTAAATCGGTCTGTCGGTTTTCTATACGTAATCATACAAAATATCTCTTTATCATTTTTAAGCTGTAGTACTTAAATTGCACTATCTATTTGGCTTCCTTGTTTATTAACCGTTTTAATCAGCTTGGTTCGATGTTACCGCGAAAATGATTTCACTTTATTCTTCCACCCTGTAAGTCGCAAGCTATCGCATAGAAAACAATGTAATTTTATGATTTATTTCGTCCAATCTCCAATCCAATCTTATCAAAATAAAACAGCGAAGGGGATGAGTGATTCCCTTAATGCGGCTAATTTATGAAATGGAAAAACAGGGAGCGGGCAAACCGGCTGAAAGTTAATTTAAAATATTACAAGTTCGATACAATCTAGCTTACATACAAGTACTGAAAGTGTATGCAGTCTTTTATTAGATTAAGAATATTTTTATTTTGTGATAGAAATAGTTGGTGAAAAACAACTTTTTTTATACAAATACATTATCCCCTTTCCTGACGACGTTTTGCGACAAGATTAAATTTATTTTAACTCTACATCTTTGGGGTTGTTGTCTGATGTGAGTCATGATTAATTCTTATCGCGCGAGTTATCAGAAAATTAAATTTTGTGACTGGCGAGGCGGAATTTTTGCTTCGCATTAGGCTACCGGCTTAACTAGATGGAAGTACGATTCAGTGTTCTTAGATTTATAATTTTGCAAAGGGAAGCCATAGTTCAACACTGCAATACCTGAAAATATCACCGTGTAACGGAGTCTAAGGAAATTTAAATTGTTATCTAATATTATTTGATTTTGTAAGTTGCAATGTGTGTCGATAGATCGCTGATTTCTTAGAGTATCTCACAGGAGAATTGTATAGTGATGTATTACTTCATGATTTGACAGTTGAGAAATTGGATAATCTTTATATTTCTCTTGGTACATAACTACTTTAATAAAATATTTGTAGGTACCTACTCGCACAAAGATAGTATTTGACGTACAAAATCCATTAGTCAGCTCATATCAACCAGCTTAGACGTTTTATCTATCTAGCGATTTTAATATTACAGATTCCTGAAGAATGCGACGAATTCAAGTAAAAATAATGTAAAGCAATGACAATGTTCTCTTAATTACTTTTGTGATGTACGTAGAAATTACTTAGTACATTTGTCATGTAGTTAGTACATTGTCATGTAGTTAGTACATTGTCATGCATGTTAGTACATTATTTCATTCAAATTAAAATTCCAAATTGTTCAAATATTTCAAATAAGGTTGCTTTATTTGCAAAACAAAAATGGCTGGATTTAGAAATCAATTATATGTACAGTAAACGGAGTATGCTTGAAATACAAGCATATGATCTTTACAAGAAGCTTACTTTTAAGTTAAATAATTTAGATTATGAACAATGGTGCGAATTTCAGAGGAAAATGTTTTTATCAATCAACGCGAAATTTATCAAAAAATGTCTTCACAACATAAAAAATTTAAAAAATTGACAACTAACGTACCAAAATATGTTCCTCGGAAGGTCGTTAACATTGTGGAAAATCACTCGTCACACTCTTTTGATAAAGAAGAACTTGACCTTCTAAACAAGGGTTTAAACTTTGTTGTAGCCCCTTCTGATAAGATTTTCGATGATGTCGTGGCAGGGATTGAAAGTTCAATTCAATATCTGCCTGATTCACCCAAGGGTCTCGTCAGAGTGGCTTGCAGGAACCAAATTTCTAAAAATATAATGAATAACGTAGACAATAGAAAGTCATGCTCAAAGAATCCTAGAAAGACTAACAAAAGATTGCGCGAAAAAGACTGTTTTTATTAAAAAGCAGATAAATAACGCGCGTCGAGCGAAGTGAAAGTGTTTTAGTGTTTGTGGAAACTACCCCAAGTATTACATAAATTGAGGTTACATAACAGAAAGTGAATCTGATTGTATAATAATGTTTAGAATTCGAAATTATATAAAGTAAAAATAAAATTATTAGAGTTTTAAGTGAAATTAAGTATATACAATTTTATGCATCAATCTGTGTGGCCAGATCATGACATCGTAACAAGAAAGAAGGATGGTAACCAGGAAGTGGCAATTTTGGTCAAACCACATCCTTTCTACGAGTATATCTACATGTTTCACATTTCCTCGCTTGTAGAAACACCCATGCAGTCAATAGCAGACAATAAACGTCAACACGTACCCATTAAATATTGCAATATTTCAACACGGGAAATTGTATTGTATCCAGTCATAAAATTAAATAGTTTATGCTTAGTTAATCCATGATGATTGTTAATACAGGCACAACATAATATTAAACATTGACGTTGAAATATATCTTGAAATAAATAGAATAATAAACTTTTGATAAGCTACGAGTGAGAAATTATTTCTGTATGCTGTTTTAAATACGTCCACTAATAATGCCGAGAAATATAAGTATGCAGCAGTGGCGGCTCGTCGCATGAAGCAACTACAGCCGGGCCTCACACTATATATTTTAATAAGTATTCTATTATTAACCTAAATAAGCACTTGTTAATTAACTAATTTCCAATTACCTATTATATTTATCGAAAATCAAAATATCAGAATTACAAAAATGTTTCAACATCTCGCTGTCCTTTTCTCGCTTTTCCGGTGCAGGTGGGCGGAATGTCTGGATTAAAATAAAGATTAAAATACAAGTAAAGATACCTGTTTCTTTTGCGCACTTTTTTCCCACCAGAAAATTTTATTTGCATAAATTTAAGGTAGGATAACAAAAAAAACGAGGTATTTATAAATGTAAAATTTTAACTGTAAATGTAATTAAAAAACCAAACTTTGTCCTTGGTCAGAGATATCCTGGGAAGTACAAGGTAATGAGGAAATATCAGGTACAAGTTCTCAAGATTACACTGGTGTATAAAATGAGGGACTGGGTTTATCTCGAGTTGATATTCTTTTATGATATAGGTAGTTGATATTCTCATGATCTACTGGAACAACCTAATTAGTAATGGTTCTTATAAAGAACTTACTAGAAACCCTTTACCAAGAATGACCACTGAAATAAAAAATGTCCTCAAATCATGTAACCACCTTATTACTCCACCTGTTAAGAATAGGTTACGTGTATCTAACCCTACTGTACCTAGATTGTATTGTCTACCAAAAATTCATAAGCCAGGGAAGCCGGTGCGTCCAATAGTATCGTCTATTGGATCTCCGACTTACCACTTATCGAAATGGTTGACTGAGGAATTTGAAAGTTTGCCCATTGCCAGACTAGTTTCTCAGTTAAAAATTCGATTGATTTCATTGATAAGGTCAAGAATATTCAATGGCAAGAGGGAGAAATTTTGATTTCTTTTGATGTTGTTCATTATTTCCGAGTGTACCAATTCCACAGACCTTGGACTATCTTGAGGATTTACTCGAATTAAACAACTATAGAAAAGAAGTAATAGAAGAATATATAAACCTTACAAGACTTCATGAGTCGATTTGAAACTGAAGCAAGAAGAATTCGAGTATTTTCATAGGATTTGGCTGAGGTATGTGGATGACATTTTTGCCGTGTTTGAAACTAAGATTGCGGATGTAGAAAACTTAATTTCCAAATTAAATAGCCGTTTCACTTCTATTCACTTCTGTAAAGTTTACATATGAACTAGGAAATAATGGAAAACTTCCATTTTTAGTTGTACCTATCAGTACAACTTATTAAATTACAATTAGTATTGTAATTTAAGATTAGTTAGAAATGTGAGCAATAATAGACAGTTGGATGCATTTGAGAGCATAGAAATTGTAAAATGTAAAAGTAGTATGAATAGCGACAAGGGACCTATACCGTATAGCCCGCTTTACGCGTTGCTTAGCAACCGATCATTGAAGCATGATTAGTCACGCGTGAATTTCACGGTAATATCATTAGTAACGTCAGCGTGAAAATAGTATAAATATGGTAGATTTTGTAGTTTAAGATTAGTTTTAATCGTCTCCGGATGATGCCAACTTGGTTAGCGAAACGCGCGTCGAGCGAAGTGAAAGTGATTTGGTGTTTGTGGAAATTACTCCGAGTCTTATAGTTACATCAAAGGTTCCAGCCCTTAGTTAGATTTCGAAATTTTTTTTTTTTTCTTCAGGCAATGTATTTTGAGATTGATAGTAAATTTGTCATAGTAATGGAATATATTAGGAACATTCGGACAACTAAAACGTTAAAGGTACCTAAAAAAATATGTATATTCATTAAATTTAAAATAGATTCATGCAATGATATAAGTAAGAAAAATGACGAGGGTGAATTGGAAAACAACCTAATATATTACTATTATCTCCGTTTCGATCACAGCGCTTTTATAGGCCTGCTAGCACCTTGGAGTTAACCATCTACCCCCAGTCAATTTCGAATTTAAATAACGAAATTTATTATTTCTCATCCATTTGTTGGGCCCAACATGAGTCATGCTTTACGTACCACCTTCCAGGACACAAATTATACTTCTATCATGATTTATAGCGAAGGCTCGAGGGATGACGGTGCTGGCAGGGGCGCCAGACAGAACGTGGCCGCAAATACACAAAGCGTTTCTCTTCATCACCATGGACGACGGCTTCGGAAAGTGCATGTTTGGCTTTGGGCCCTTTAGTACCTGTTAACACGACTTTTGACCGGTGATGCGGCTAAGTACAATACGACTTTATATGAGACAAATGTAAATTATCTTGGCTTCTTAGAACGGGGATTGTTGGAATAATTTAACACTCTACAACAACAAAATTTCTCCGTTCACATATGAAAAGATGTGGAATTCATGTTTCATATTTTTATTAGTATTAAATTATTTTTTATCATATGCTTCATGTTATATTAGATTCAGTTATAGTATGAATGTTTTTATTCTGTTAAAAATAAGTACAGTTACTAATATTGAATGCATTATTTTTTTGTGTGTTATTGTATGTGTTTTTTTAATGTATTTTTAATTAATTCTACGACTTAAAAATATTTTTTTCTTATAGTTTTCACATTCCAGCGTAGAATGTAGGAATGTATGCTTAACGAAATTTTGAAAAAATATGGTAATAATTAATATATAAGCGCAAACAAAATAATTTTACTTTCACACAAACAACCAATTTTCTATATCACTTTAAATACTTATGTATTCTGTTATAAATATAGTTCAATATTTTCTAGCAAATAACTAGGAAAAGTAGTTGTTTTAATAGATTCTACAATGCACATTTTAAATGTCCTATCTTTTAAATGTAACATCTTCATAAATGTGTGCATAATACTTTTTATTTATCTATATGTTCAAATAGAATAAGTATAAATATTATCTACACTAGTTATTTTATTATGAATGTGAACATTGCCTATCAAACCTAATACCTATCACATAAAAATAACACTGCAAAAATAGGAGGTATAAATGACCAATTAACGAATAACTTCAATATATCTTCAAATACACTTCAAATAACAAATAATTTCACTTAATTTCCCTTGATAATTTATTGCTACTAACCCAATATTACTTCTGATGACATTTCTGACAAGCAGTTTTTTTGATAGATATATATTCTCTTTATTGATATAGAGATAGAAACACATGTGCTCTCTTATTACCCTTTGACCTTGACTTTAGAGAAAAATTTAGTGGAGCATGATGATCATTCACCTCAGAAGACGTTCAAAATAAGCTGAATCTATGAATGTAGTTTTATTTGAAATTTGAATCTATTAAATGAAACTGGAAGTTAATTATTTTCATTGACAAATTTCTCAAAATTTTTAATTATGAAATGTAATATGTGTATTAACTTAAACTATATTACTTGGGATATTAAATTCTCTATATGCAATGTTCCTTATTATTACCTTTTTATATCGTTAATCCAAAACACTGGAAACAGTTTTCACTACCCCACTCATGTGTAGACCTCTAGCGGCACTATTGTGAAGCTGGATTGGACGCTTGGTTGCTCGAGTCCGCTACTCTCAACATCCTCTATCACAAATTCTGCCGAATCGCAATACTATCCATCGTAGCACTGATTGAATTTCTTTGTTGATTTCACACACTGGTAAATTTTTAACTTGTAGACATTCTGATTGAAACGATGACGAAATCTGGGAGTGAACCTTCTATGATACTGCCTAGTAGAGGAAAAGGTGCAAACATGGAATGGAATTTTGTTTATTAGACACTTCTCTTCTCGTCATCTCTTCACTCATCTTCCAAACAAATATGTAAAGCAATTCTAAACTTGGTGAGGCTCCACCTAAAATAGTTGGGTGTCCTTAATAACAAGTGTCCTTAATCAAATAGAACCTGATCCTCATACTATTCGAGAAAAAAAAATTGTTAGCAAAATCGAACCTCGAAAAAATAGGGCGCAAATATGGATAACCTCAAAAATTTAACAAACAAATCATCGACAAACTAATTTTTTTATTAATAAAAGCTAAAAATACAAAACTTCTGTATAGACTACTTGCACCACTCACACGTATTCATCTTTCTCCGCACCTGCGTATTTATTATGTGCCACGTGAAAAAAGTTCACTCGAAAAATTCATACTCCATCGCTGTTGTTAGGGTTGGAACATCCTAAAGTATCGTCCGTATCGTCGTCTATATGAAATACTACTATACCATACTTCCTACAACCCAGGTAGTCAACATTTTAGGTTAAATCTCGTTACGGACGTCAAATTATAGAAAAGTAGTTATAGCTTCCAAAAGAGCAATTCATATATTACAACACCCTCGTAAAGCTTTTAATAAAAACAGCCCACAAAAAATTTATAGATTAATAACTACATACTTATTATAACTTTATGTGGACGCGATTGGACACAATATCACGTGTGCTAAAATTTCCAGTCCTCTACCAATGTTTGAAGGAAGTGGATAAGTAACTACAACCGCTTGCCGATAGATGCAGACACTTTGTTTACTATTATAGCCACTATTCCATATTGTCAGCATATTCTATATTTTCACCTTCTCCCCTATAATTCACGAATGATTTGTTTAACAGCCAAAATCAACTAATTTAAAGTATTACAATGACAAAACCATATGGACACATGCAAGACAATTTTACACAACTTTTAAACACTTAACTAGAATTTACTGGAAATGATTACTTGCTTTAGATTTAATCAGAGAAAAGATGTGCGTGGGGACCTGCTTGGTGCCTTCTGCTTAACTCCTATGCGTTATTATTCGGTATCTACGGGAATGGTTTACCAAGAAACAAACACACTTCCTTGGTGGCATGTGTTTTCTTCTGATGTTCCATTACACCACTTTGAGTAATGTTTGTCAGAATGTATAATTAATTAATTTAGGGTTGCTATTTATTTTACACGCATGCTCTTCACCTTACAACCTGATTCATCGTATGAAAGATTTGCAACTGATACGATTTTGGGTTCGAGGCTATAGCCCGTGGATAATGTATTCTATTATAATAATTTAATTTATACTTCTTAGTCCTATGAAATGATTTTTCTGCTGATTAATTATTACGTGTAGAGATTTTATTTATTTGCTACTGGGACGTATATATATCTTCACCAGTTACTGTATCTTCTCTGATAATAAGGGCATTATTATTATATATTATTATATTAAGTATGTGATAATGTTGTGAATATTATTAGACATAATCATTTATTTTTTAAATATAATTTTTATAGAAATATAATAAATTGCATAGTAACTTATTATGGCAATGTGTTCTTGATCTAGTATTTTTTGTTTCTTAAATAGAACATTTTTTTAAAGATAGGAATCAGTTGGACATATCACAGGTTAAATCTACTAATAGAACTATAAAATATGACGTATTAAAAATTCGTTGTACTGAAAATATCAAATAATTTCCTACTTATAACAAAAAATTGAGCAGTTCCCAAATTGTCCTAAATTAAAAACATCCCAGTCAAAACCTCGATATATTACTTATCAGTGGCACCCCATTCTCATTTGCCGCGCCATTCTCTTCGCGGTGGCCCTTTACTTGACCCTTTCCAATATTAACGGCCTCCTCTATGGTATCAGGTAACCTAGTGTTTAGAGTTTCTGGAAATAGCAAAGACGTTGCGCCTGCTGCACAAGCGATGACGCCAAACATTAACAGAGGTAGAACCTCAGATATCCTAGCCTGAGAGAAAAAAAAGGTTTAGTTCTTGAAATTACGGCTTCTACGGCTTACCAAGAGAGGTATCTGAGGGGCTGCCATTGCTCCAAATCTCCCAAACATCGAGCATATCGAAAACGTGGTATGCCTTGAGCTGGTGGGAAACATTTCTGCTGTATAAACGTAGAGTACAGTATAGGAAATTGTACTGCAGCATTTTCCAGCAAGGAATGTCACGAGTTTAAACCAGTAATACCCTGAAATATGTAATAGTTCAATTTCGTCCAAAAAGTCCATTTATCGATTACAAGACACTTATTACGGGATACATACTTAATTGTTATCAAAATAAATGATTAACTAAACATCATATCGAAACAGGAAATTACGTCAAAAACATTTATAAAATATGTTTAACATGACATTAAAACACGTTGACTGCCACGCATGACTCGAGAAAATGGGTCCGGGACGCCACGATATGAAAATCAAAATTTTGGAAAACATTGTTTTTTTACCTTTTGTCCTCTATATCACTTTTTTTGGAAAAAAACGCTTACGAGATATCTCGTGGTTGGGCGTCTTCTAACAGAATTTTACTTGTGGCGCCCAATTACGAGATAACTCGTGATCGCATAATAGCTGCCCAGCGTGCGCTTCGTGTTATGGCCTGTTTAGTAGTCTAAAATCTCCTTGTATATCCGACGAGTTAACTCGTTCTGGGCGACAAAAAAGAGTCCCTCAAAAACGAGATAACTCTTGGTGGGCGGCTAACAACAATCGGCCTACCACGAGTTAGTGCATGGCAGTCAACGTGTTAACGTGAGTTTTAAATCTTAAAATCATATCAATTAATTGCCAAAAGTTCTTTGGCTCGTTAACTAAATTAGTTACATGAAATTGATACATTATCAATTTCAATTTTTATATTATCACTAAAGCTGTTGCGCAAGTTGTTCTTTCCAAATAACATAACTGCCGACTTATACTTAAATTGTGGTCTCTTCACTGAGGTTTTGCAAAACTGAGGTTTTTACCAAAGTCTGCAAATCAGCATTAATTGCATTTATAACGTGTACCACAGCCGATGGAGGAAATGAATAAAGTTGTGACCAAACATTCTAGAACACTGAGAGACGTCTTATGGGTGGCAAGATGTTGGGACATTTAAAAAAAATATTTTTGTACCTAAACCGCTAATTTAATAAAAATTCTATAAGAGACCTAAAAACTTTTAAATGGTATCACCTATCAAATAAAAAGTAGTTGTCATTATTGCACCAAAGGAAAAAATGTTATGAACGGATACTATCGCCGTACATCAATTTTCTAGGAGTTATAAGTTTTAAAAACACTCGGTATATCACCAATATGTGTCTATGGAGAGCAAAAGACTACACCTCAAAAATAATCAAAATCGATTAATACCTATTCCAATTAGGTATTTACAAAATAATTTTTTTTACAAACTTTGAGGCCATCTAGCGGCCAAACGAAGCGATTCAGGATACCGGTGAATTAGTCTCATTCTATATATATTGACTCAATATTAAAACCTATTTAACTCTATTTATATAATGATAGCAATACCCCTATTGCTTGATACTCCATTAGTAATTTAAATTTTAACACATTAATTCCTTTTGTGAAGGGATTGATGCAAATTCAGAATATATGCAGCACTCGCTCATATGCTTTTAATAGAATAAGCGCTAATTTAGTGGGAAATTATGATAATGTAGCCAAGGGGAAATCAGGAAATATGGAAAGAACGGAATAATATTGGTTTCATAGAAATGTGGCAATAAATTTGTTCACAGATCTTGGAAGTAGTTTGTAAGCAGTTAACATCCGTCGAAATATAAGTTCTCTATTCTATTTATATATTTCACCCGATGTACCAGAAAACACTCTTAAGGTATTCGTCAGACATTTTTCACTTAAAAATTTCATGTTGATACTTAGTGATATTTAATGGCATTTTGTTCAACTAGTCTTATTAAGTGAAGCAGATTCACTTTAAATACGTACAAAATGAGGATATTATTATATTATTGTTGATAGTAGGAAACAGAAAATGCTTTGTCGGTGATTTATCAATCTAGTGCTTTTTGCTTTATCATTCCTCAAAATCCAATATAGACACATCTCCAATATAGATATAGATATAAGCCTCAAAGAAGTTGTAAACTGGCAACGTTAACATTTTTTATTAGGAAATGGGCTTATTTATAAAGGCTTATCCGAATTACTGTTAACAGAGATAGTATACGCGAAACCCCGCAATGCAAATATTTAGTTCATCACAGGTTTGTCAGAGCCGTTAATAGCCTAGAGGTAAAGCATATTCAAATTCAAATTCCATATGGCATAAGGTGCTACAAGGAGGACCAATTTGTTTGCATAAATTTTTTAGATTGTTATGGAATGATGAGCACTAATAATATGTTACGTCAAATAAAGTATAGGATGCCACCTTTTTCATTTGTCGTTACCAAAACGTGGTATATAAATTATGCTATGTCATTACAAGATTCTTTACGAAATTTTTAGTTACGATTTAGACATTTTAAAGCTGCAATTTGATTATTTATTGGCAGTAGACTATTTAATGCCAAATAGCAATACATGTTCATCCTCTCATAAGTCGTCCAACAGTGACTCTTTAAAAGCAATGCAGAACTAAAAAAAATCACAACATACAACAAAGAAAACACAAAATTGGCACGTGTGCAAAGATGTGCGATTCATAATAAAATGATGACAAAATATTGGTATTATTCCATAATAAAAATTTTAGTACTTTGCCACATTTTATAATTCCTACGAGTGCTGAGAAAAAAATATTTTCTCGACACTATCAGGTAGATTATTTAACCTTGATATTCTATTTTAACATTTCTTTGATATTTATGTCTACTCTGATACTGATTTTGACGAAAATACTAATAAGAGTATTAAAAGCAACAAACTCAGCAAAAACAAAGGTAAAAATGAATGTGTCAAGTATTTCACATTCTAATTTTATCTTAAAATAATCATTTAATATTGAGAACTATAAAATCAATTTAATTAAATTCAAATACTCATAATTTGATGTATTTCTATTTACATTTAAAAAGATTTTGGGATCTGAGCGTGACAGCTTAGATAGAAGAGATACTACAAAACTTCAATTGTCAAGTCTGTATATGAAATAGTATATTTGTTTAACAAACGGTTTCTCGTATTTTTAAAGTATGCTGGATACCAATTTAGACGTTTATTCTAACATCTAAGTGGTTGAATAAAAATTGTTATTACCCAATAAAACATATTATCTGACTATATAACCCAATCAAAATTAGTTTTTGTGAAAAAAAATATGTTTTGTATACCTAGTGGACCGTCTAACAGCTCTATGAAACATGGATATAAATGTTTGTGCTGCCGAGTTTAAAGTGCGGATGAGAAATAAAAACTTCCTGAATCTAAACAATCGAAGTTCTACTGTACCTACTCGTGAAACGTTTGTATTTGACATATTTTCTTCGTATATAAAAAAATAATCACCTATTTTCAAAGAGATTGATAATATTTGGCGACGCCACTGAACTGGTGGCGGCTAGCATAGTTATCCCACTTCGAACATACTGAAGCTCATTCTCCCTTCTTCTAAATATCTAGGTTCAACCCTTAACTTAACAAATTTTATTTTGACAAATTTTATTTTGTAGGTTTAGGAGAACATGTCATTCTTTATAAAAACGCCTGCTTGTTTTGAAACTACAATTTCAAGTACCAAATATGTGATTGCTATGTGACAGGGTTTATCAATATTAACATTTTTAATGACACCGTAAAATATACGCGAGAAATGAATCACTTGTCACAAGTACTGGGACGTTTGTTTATTCAACGAGTTAGAATTATTGAACACCCACTTACAACCATTCTCTGTCACTGAATGAACCATATAACCAAAGCATATACATATATAACAACACGTCGTCTCCATGAGAACGTGATCATGTCGAGGTCGTTCGCATTTCCATGTCGCGAAGCGTAAATATTATAAGAGACAGCTCTAATATAAGTATTTTCAATACTAAAATGTTAATATTGATGCATCCCATCACTAGTGATCTGGTCAGTTAGCAGGAAGAACATGTAACATCTGATTGGAGCCTCGAAACTATTTTAGTTGGAATTATTTTCTACTAAACTTTAGAAGATCTCGTTAAATCCCGACTTGTCTCCAAACTCGCCGTTTAGTAGTTTTCGCTCCGCAAATCCTTTAAACTAACAATGTTCTATTACTCGAACGCGGAAAAGTCGTCCTTAGCAAAAGTACCTATTACCGTTTTTCATTTCGAGATAGATAAAATGACATTTACAAATTTAAAGTATAATTATAATCCTACTAACCTTCTGGGATAAATCCCACTGCGACACAAGAAATTCCTCCTAGTATTAAAGCAAAAAACATCATCAATCTCCTTCCGATTTTTTCATTTGCGTAGTAATATATGACATAACTGGGGATTTCAACAACTACCGCAAATATAAAACTGAGATAAACGTTCTCCGATATGGCCACCGAATGCAAAGTTAATCCGTAGTAGACGAAAGTGCAGCATATCCAAGTAACAGAGCAATGGATTGTCCTTAGCAGTAGCGCTTTGCATTTTACTGATTCCATGAAGGACTCGGATTCTATTGTATCCGCAGCATGTTCGCCTTTCTGCCCGATCGATAGCAACTTATCAAGGGCTTCCCGGGGTATTTGTTTTTTATTTGTTTTGGCTATTTGTAAAATAACATCTCTAGCCTCTTCGTGTCTGTTTACAGACAGCAGCCACCTTATGGATTCAGGGACCGTCCAAAAAAATATCACAGATATTATTCCAGGAACGTAGAGGATACGCAGCATTATTCTCCACGAGGGCGATAGCCACGCTGTTATTCCCAATATTGCTTGGCCCCCGGCGAATATACAGCTGACGATTGTGTTACCCATGTTTCTTTCCTTTGATCCGACGACTTCCATCGCTGAAAGCAAACAAATAGAACTAACTAACTGAGGCATTCAGATTAACTTACGGACATTTAAGGAAGTAAGTAACATATGGTAGGCTTTCCTTTGATTAAAATAACGGGGATAATTTTGCGAAAATAGGTCATTCAAATTAAACCACTACCATGAATGGGAGTCATCATTCTTGAATAATATTTATTTTACTATGCAGAAAAGCACAAGATTTAATGCCGCAGCTGGTGTTTCATAGACGAGCCGTAGCCGAGGCTAGGAAACCATACAAGGCATTAATACTGCATTTCTGCCTTGTGAAACATCATTTATTCTCTAAATTTGTTCGAATTTTACGCAAAATCATCTGTTTTATTAGTTGCATTTCATTATAGGCATCGGTTTTAATAGGCCTAGGTGGAAATACATGGGGGAAAGCTGCGATACAGTTTATTCTCTTTGCTTGAATGTGTTTCACACTATACTAAATGTGCACGGTCTACCGATCCCGGATTTGGCCGCCATATTGGAAAATCTCATATAAAAATAATGATTGTATGGATTTTCAAGATATCTCGGACTGGGGGCATTGTACGTAAAATTTTTAAGTAACAGAAAATAAATGAAATTAAATTGTCCACAAAAAACGTTTTATGCATTTATTCTGTAAACTTACCTGTTCTGAAGTTATAGCACTTAACATCTAATAGCTAGCATATAATCTTGAATTATACGCTAGCGTTAATAAATTTAAAATTGAGAATTATTGCTGTTTATTAAAAGAATTTGCAGTAAAACAGGCGTTAGAAGATACTGACACTTTAATAATTAATACAGCTCTGGATATGTCAAGCAAATTTGGATCAGTGTTATAGTAGGTGAGGACATTGATTTCCTCGTTATACTTACTGAACTGTATAAATCTGAAAATAACATACTTTTTAAAGCATGGAAATAAGCAAGGGAACTGCAGAAAATACACTCTATTCACCCGCTGCATCATACTTTGGCCAGGCTGTGCAAGATGTTTTTTTCTTACATGCATTTAGTGGGTGCGACCATTTGAGAATCAATTTGAGTCCATTTCAGGCCTTTTCAGAAATCTACATGCAGGGTAAAATGAAGATCCTTAAGGTTTTACGCAATCAGCCAAACCTGAAAACCGCCATTTACAGTTTTAAAGACCCGTTGCAACTCCAGAAAGCATAACCAACGCTGGATTTAATTTCTAATCGCACTTTATGGGGCAAAGAGCCACGACACATGACTACACACCTATAAACACCAATTCTTTGCGCAATCTATAACAACGAGCTTATTTCTGTAATTTGTTCGGGGTGCGAATTAAAGATCCGCTGCACTTAGGCCTCACGGCGGGACACTCACAAAGTACATGTTCGACCATTTCATATTCTTGTTCACATCCTCAGCAGATGAGTGTGTCATTTTGTCTCATATTATAGAGGTGCTTCCTTACCCAACAGTGTCCGGTTAGGATTCCTCTTACAAGTCGTAGGTTTCCCCTAGATATTGCCGGATAATTCCTCGCTGTCTCTTCGCTGGGTCCTCGCTGGCTCTTCTACTTGTTTCATCCCATAACGTCTTAAATTTCTTATGGGTGTCTTCCTATATTATTTGGAGTTTAGCTGCACTTGGCTCAAGGATTTTCAAGCTGGCTGCCTTCTTGGCCCGTTTGTCAGCTTCTTTACTGCCGTTGCATTGTGAGTGTCTTTGACACAACATAGGCAGATGCTATAGATCTGACAGCTCTCACAAGTGCCTGGTGACATTCCCATGTTGACCCTTCAGTTATTTTATACTCTTTCAGGGAGTGATGGTCTACTATTTGTGCAGATTCTGATTGTATTGCCCGTTATTTCTCTGCGAGCAATCTCTTCTGCGGCTATGGTTATACCTGCAAGTTCTGTTTGTAGTACACTGGCATTTTTATCCATAGTCCAGTTGCAGATTTCTGGAATATATACCACAGCCTGCTCCTTCCTTCTTCTTTGATCCGTTTGTGAAAACATAGTTTATACCTTCAACAGCGGTCTCATCTTCACCAGTAGTTTGTATGGTGTAAGGTTTATCAAAGACAAGCCGAGGCGCAATACCATCTGCACATGCCTGTGAAAGGGGTATCGTTTTGACAGTCTCAGTCCACATGCGGCGTCTAGTTTGGCCACAGCTCGCGTTTGGTAGTATCCCACGGCTTTGAGGCGAGTCATGGTGGTCAAAGCTACCTCTTCTAGATGTAGATCTAGCGGTGGAAGACACATCAGACATACATTGCTCTGGTTGGTGTTGTTTAGATTTTTTTATTTGGAGACCGCAATAGTACGGTCAGTTATTAACGTTTTTAAACATCGAATCAGTTTTTTAACATTTATTCGTTATGTTTCAGATTGCCATTTGACTTATTGGGATTCCTACAAATTGGTCGCCAAATTGTTCCATGACGTAGCGATATGATATATGACCATCTCCATAACATTTTATTATAAAATCTTTTTAGTAGGTATGAGTCCTATAGTGTGAGTTACCGTGCTTGTTAAAGTTTGGCCTTGCTCAAAAAGCCTTTATTAATAAATATAGGATGAAGGGCCGGGGTTCTCTTTTGAGAGACTACCCCAAAAGTACATTTTTTAAGTTTTGGGCAATTTTCTCAAGAACGATTACTTTTTCGGAAAAATATGAAGTACTAAAATCAAACAAATTTACTGTAGTCTTACTTGTCACTTATACAAATCCGCCATTATGATGTTGTTTCAAGCCTGCCTGTTGTTGAAGACTTATCAACTATAGTATGGCAGAGGCGCCAAAATTTGAAATTACTTAAACGTTATTAAACATTATGAGCTCGTGGGGGACCTCTAAATATTAATCGCTTGAGCTGAACTTGTACAAAGGTTATTACTGTATTACAAAGGTAGAAAGTCAAGCTCGTAATTTTTTAAATTTTTACCCTATACTTACCTCTTTTTTGACTCGACATATTCCCGAAAAAATTATAGTTTCAGAGAAAACACTTTTGGTATTTGCTACGTAAATAACTATTACCAATAATATAATTAATACAAACTAAGTAGGATTTAATCTAGTTGATGATACTACTGGATAGGGGTGGATTGGCGAAACGCGCGTCGAGCGAAGTGAAAGTGTTTTGGTGTTTGTGGAAACTACTCCTAGTTGATGATGTTAAATTGCGATTTTCACGAAAATATTATTATGTAATCTACCTAACATTTTAAACCACTGAAAAAAGCAGAAGAAACTGCACCATATACGCGAAAAATTTAGGTTGTCATTCAAAAAAAATATTTTCCTGACAAATATTTCCTTCGCCTAAAAATATTCAAGCCGAGCACACTTACAATATAATTATATTAAAACTGACATGCCCTGATGATGGTAAATATACCAAAACGTAAGTAAAAGGATAAAGTAGTTCAACTACGCGGAAATACCCGAAATGGAATCATGTTAATTACAGTAATATTGTAAGATACAACCACATACCTAGGATAAATGCAGATCCATACATTCCTGCTCCTAATGCTGTATCTAGGAATTCCAAGAAAACATACATAAGATAGTTCGGGGCCAGTGATCTAATTGTACCAACTATTGTGCTTATTAATATACTAATTACCATCACTCTTTTTCGACCATATCTGCAACAAAATTAGCATTGATGACGTATCAATCGGTGTACTTATTTTCACTAGAAAAAATTGTTAAGCGACTCAAGAACGTTAACTGAAGATTTTTTGAAGTATGTATGCTTTGTATTATATAATTATTGCATATGTACTATTCTCTAGGTATTTTCTTTTATTAAAATGTTTCTTTCCTAATAAAAATATACCACCCTGCAGTAATACGATTTATTTTCCAAACGGAATACCCGCGGTTTTAATTAGTCCGAATTATCAAAGTCGCACTGTAGTTTGCTTGGGTATTTTAAGTTCAGAATTTATGGAAATATTGGGAATTTTTAAACAGGGAATATACAAGTATAAACTTAGCATGCGAAAGATTACCAAATTCATATTGACGGTGCATTTTTCGAGTTTATTCTGAGCATTGAAATATGAATTCATATGTTTTAACGTCTCTATAACTGCACCAGAATATCTACTCCTCACCTAAAACTTTTATAACATTTAACAAGCTTATGAACATAAAATGAAGGAAGTTAATACAAATATTTACAAATATTAATACATTTTTTCAGTGTTGGAAAATCTACCCCTACACCTTTACCACTTACTTATCTGAAATAAATCCTGTATATGATAGACAAACAAGCTCACCAATTTCATTAACTGTACCGATTATGGTCAACATCCAAAGATTCTCCTCGCATGTGATGTTAAACTAGAACATTGATAATTTGTTTGTAGGCGTCGAGAGCAAAGGCACAAAAGAACTTACGTCGTGAACAATGGTGGTTTCTTGTCTTTGGTATACAAATGTATCACACTTGACAGTTTCATTCTTTAAGGCAACCGTGTTTGTACACGTATTGTTTGCCAAAGCATAGCGCAAGCAACGCCTGGGAGATTCCTCTTTATAGGGAACAAACTCTGCAAGCCACTCGGGGTTATATGTCGCTCCAGTGGAATTCTCGCACTCTGGAATGTAGCACCTGAAATAAACACGGTATTTGTTGGGGGAAAAGTTCTTTCATTAATTATTTTTGAAGCAGTTCTGCGCCTTAGGAATATATATATTTATATATATATATATATATATATATATATATATATATATATATATATATATATATATATATATATATATATATATATATATATATATATATATATATATATATATATATATATATATATATTAGCTTTGAAGTTCTTTGCTATTCATATTTGTTTTGTGAAAAGTAATTTTGGGTTTGTAGCATTTAATTACATAGAGAAATAAGCAAATAGACGAATAATAAGGAAGATACACTTACCAGTGCTATATCTGGACATACACGCAGAACCGAACTACTTAGAAGTTGTACAAGTTCTTTCACCTTTATTGAGGATCTTCAGAACAGTGTACGACCTGTTTCATTGATCATTTATACTTGAATTTAAAATATTAATACTCCAACACTTGCAGTGACGTTTTATGACATCAGTTTTTGACGGAACTCAAATTCTTAGAATACACAAACCTTCATAACATCTTCTGGATAACTGTATGCCTAATGCTTTTATATATAATATGTTCAAATATAACAAATATAAATATTAGACTAGGTTTGTGTATTCTAAGAATTTGAGTTCCGTCAAAAACTAATGTCATAAAACGTCACTGCAAGTGTTAGAGTATTAATATTTTAAATTCAAGTATAAATGATCAATGAAACAAATCTTACACTGCTCTGAAGATCCTCAATAAAGGTGAAAGAACTTTTGTATTTTATTATTTTCTAATTTTAGTTATGTAAATAGTATGTTTTATGTATGTTAATATTATGTAGATATATATATATATATATATATATATATATATATATATATATATATATATATATATATATATATATATATATATAGTAAGTAGGTATGTAAATATATAAGTTTATATATGGAGATAATGTTTTTTGTTGATCAGTTTAATATTTTTATATTAACAAATAATTGTAGATTGCAGCAAGATGTTCTGTATCTTTTTTGTTATTGTATGTATTAGGATATTTTTGAATATAATTTGATACCATAATTAGGCGTGTTTTATAATTTTATTCTTTAGTAAGGACCTTAGTATTTTCGTAGTTAAAGTTATGACTTGTTTCGTTAGAACGTTTTTAGAGCTGTAATATTAGCTGAATATTTGTGACCTTTTAAACATTCTTCTAGAAGATGCATTGTTTGACCAATGTAGACTTCATTACATTGTTTACATGGAAATTATTTGTATTTTTATATGCTGTGTGAATAGTTGTTGTATATATGGTAAGGCACCGAGTAGTTGATAGTTTTACGAGTAGTTGTATTGATTAGTGTTGGTTCAGAACTGTAGTATTTGTGAATTCGGTTTTTGAAAATTTTGATGATTAGAGAAAAAGGGTAATTATTATTTAATGATACATTTTTATCTACACGTTTTATATACACATTTTTATATATATACTTTTTCTATGCATTCCTTTCTAAGAATGGCAGATGGTAGTTTTATTGATCTGCCATACAAATTATTACGGCTTTTTAATGGCTATATGGGTTTTTTTAGTTGAAATGGGTATATCTACCAGACCATCTTGTTTTTGTATTCAATTTTGTTAATATTTCAGTTTTATTATTTATACGAGTTAAGTCAATATCAAAACATCAATTTCTTATGATGTTATTTTCTGATTCGTTTTCAATTTTGTAAATTTTATTTTTGGATGGTAACTGTTAAATTTACTTAGAATAGAATTTTTATGTTCAGTTGGAAACGCATGCAATCATCAACAAAACGTTTGAAAAATGGTATTTTATAGTTTAATGTTGGAATTATATATTTTTTTAATTTTCTAGTACTAATTCTGCAATTGTACTAGATATTGATGAACCCATTGCACAGCCATATATTTGTTTGTAATATGTATTATTGCATTGAAAAAATGTGCCATTTAATGTGAGTTCCAAGGCATATTATAATAACTTCTATTAGTAATGAAGTATATTTTTTTATTTTATTTCGTTCCAACGTTTTTTTTTTGTTATATTTTTTACAAAGTCTATTGGTATATTGGTATATAGAGAAATTATATCTAAAGAGGAAAGTTTTTCTTGGTTAATAAATTTTGTTGTCTCAATATGTGTTTTGCTTGTCCAAGAATCTTTTATATAATATTTTTTAAACATTGTTAACATTGATAAGAATTTAGCTAAATCATAAAATGGACCTTGAACATATGAAACAATAGGTCAATAAAATAAATAAAACAATAAATAAAACAATAATGGAATATTTGGTTTATGTAGTTTTGGTAAACCATGAAATTTAGGGGCAAGAAAATTAATAATTTTTTAGTAGCTATATCTTTTGTGACTTTTGTGATTTTTTAGTAAATGTTTTAGCTATATATTTTGTGAAATATTTTTAAGTTTCTCATTTTTTATTAAATTATTATATTCAGTTTGATATTTTTTTGTTGGATTATTTCTCAAACGTTGATAGGTTGTATTAAGCAAAACTCTAAAAGGAGCTGAATAATATTAATCTTAAATGTCACAATTTCAAGGAGTGTGTAAGCATACAAAACTCAATTAGTTAAACAACGAATAATTAGGGAATGCGAAGATTAGTTAAATCAACTGAACAGCTGTAAATAAAGTAGATCCCTTAGGATTGACCTTTTCAAGAATTTTCCTGTAGTTTCTACGCCCATCAATGTCAAGCATTTCCAAAAGCTTTTATAAATGTTGAAACTATAAAGCCACTGGTAGGTATTTATTTATTTATGTATTTATTTTAATTAATTACAAAAGACAAAAGCCATTAAGAGAATAGGGACACAACAATATTATCAAAATTGCAGACTTAAACTAGAATAAACAAATGCAGATATAGAGAAATATACATTAAAATACAAAAAAAACAGAGAACAAATCAGTTTATTAACGACGAAACATTATTAATAAATAATATAACAGACCAGGTAAATATAATAGGGTAGTCACCCAACCTTGCTATTTTTAGCTGGTCTGTATCTACATATTTATATTTTTTAAAGAAGAGAGCGGATAGTACAGCAGAGTAGAAAAAAGTGATCAATAAAAAAAGTAAAAATATCTCTTAAAAACAGAATGTTTCAATAGTTGTTCCTGCTGTTGCTGCAAAATAGTGATTGCTGCAAAAACCAGTGACGAAACTGACATAATTTTTAGGCCAATTTTGAATGCATTCGACCTTTTCGCTTTTCTTCAGTCGCAAATATTCATAGACATCTGAAAAGTATCTTCGGCAGTTATAAAATACTTAGGAGTGGTAAACGATTAACGTTATCGAACAAAACTTTCATAACCTTGGTTTAGTAACGTGCATAACGTAACGTGCTAACCGCGGTTGACGATGATTTGGTAGACGCGTTGAATGTAGAACTCGTACGTAAATAATATTTTTCCCAACAGAATAGATTTCAATCTGAATTTACTAATATTACAGTAGACGATTGGTTTAAAATATGTTACCAAGTTGTCCAATATGAAAATTTTGCAGTAACTTTATCTACTAGTGGAAACAAAAAAAATAAGTATACGTTTTCTTGTGTATATCAAATCAATGTCTGTCATTCAGCGGGGTGCAAAATATATCGAAATTCCCTTATCATTAGCAACGATATGCAAAGTAAGCTAATATTCCTACTTTCTAAATTTAAAATGAGGTCTGAAAACCTTATAAATAAATCGGTCGAACAATAAGTATTTTGATTATGTAGATAAATCTTTCTCCTAAAATATTTTTCCAAAAAAAAATGTATTTTTAGAGGTTAATGTCAAATGTGAAAATTTTGCAGATTTTGCAGTTACTAATTAAAAACTTGAAACGACCTTTTTCTGACCAAACCAGGCAATTAGATTAGGCATCAGGTATAAATGAAATACCTGACCCATGTATGTATAGCTATTCAATTTATTAAAAATGTTTATATTGAATGCAGCAGCTTGTTTGATATTAATAGATTTTTGTCTTAAACAGAAAGCCTTGATATAACGATCTTATATTGTCTGTGTATTGTATATAGTGTCGTGCAATCAATTAGCCAGACTTCATACCTTGAAATTAATTAATCTATATTTTATCGCATCAAGATTTAATATTTATAAAATCGATAATATTTTCGTGACACATTTTAAAACAAATTAGAATAGATAATACCACCATGTGATAAGTAAACTGTTAGGAACGGTACAGTGTATAGGGTGGGGTCATCTCAGAAGTTTAGGGGGCAAAATTCATAACTAAAAGTGACCCTGAAAAACCGCTGAAATACGGAGAAAAAACGAATTATGTAGTCGGTAATAGCTGTTACGCCCCCTAGGAGAGACTCGAAAATATGATCCAGCCATTATTCAGGATCACATTACTTTTCATTTTCTAATTTTTTCCCTAAACTTGTGCGATGAAGGTTCCTGAGATATGGTCGGCCTCCATTCATAGTTGCCCACCCTGTATATACGTATATACAAGCCGACTTAATTTACCTTAAATAATCCATAAATAAATAAATAATAAATGATTAAAAGTATGCAGCATTTTTCGGAGATTATTAATCAACCCTACTTCTTTATATTTATTATTTTCTCTCCTTTAAATAATTTCAGAATTTTCCCCGATTTTGAAGTAACCGAAAAGTATGGACAAATTTTCGAAAAAAAAATAATTTTTTGTAATAAAGTAAAAATTTATTATTTTTATAAATTCATTAAATTTTTTATAAATTTTTGAAGAATATCGTTGCTAAGTAACTACTAGTAAGTACTTACTATAACTCAGACCTAGATTTATTGCAATCCGAGCTAAAGATAGTACTCGGTACCGTTGAATGAATGACTCGTTTCATTTAATCAACCTAGTACAAAAAATTACGAAAAGGACTTCAAAATAAATATTGAAAGATCTGGTAGAAAAATATAACTTACTATTTTCAGAAACATAAATTGATTAGTCCAGTCCGTGAAAGTTCAAAATGGGATTTTACAGGGAAATGGAACAAACACAATTTATTACTGTGGATCTTTGTTTGGGCTAAATATACTATACGTATATACGTTGAAATTATTGACAGATCAGGGCAATTATTAGATATATATTGACCCGGAATTTTTTTTTAATAAGCTGAAAATTTCAGGAAATGTTCAGAACAATGCCCTTATTGATATCCGAAAGTTCCCAAACAGTCCGAGTTGGTGAAGAGCCGCCATCTTAATTTTCCAGGTTTTGCTATATCTTGTGATCTAAGGTTGTGTAGGGTAATAAGGCCAGTCAGGTATTGAAGCCTGATTCAATTTTCTTAAAGAAGAAATTGCGGAATTGCTCTTAATGTCCCAAAGTCGAAAATTGTGTTACCTCTCTTTCCCTCTATACCCCCCTTACGAGTATTTATTGACTTTTCTACTAGGTACCTATCAGGGGCGTGCAGTCTATGGAAGCAATAGAAGCACAGCTTCCCTTAACCCCCAACAAATGCGGGTCTGACACCGATCGACTCACAGTTGTAGAAAATCCAATAGAACCTAAACCGTCCGCTAGCTTCTCTGATGCATTAGCTGCTGAATGCATCGGCGCGCGCTGGATGAGCCAGTCGCCTGCTTTACGCGGGCGCGCAAGCTATAGTTGGAGTAGGTTCTTTGTTTTGAAGTTTAAGTTTTACCGGCTATACGTGTGTGATACTGCGTCGTGTATCATGCGAAGCAGCGAAATGGAAGACAATAATACGGATATCGACATGCAAATACCGTCAACTTGAATGCGTGGTGTGTGTGTCTTAATAATAAGATACGAGACGGGATTTTGCCCATATTGATATCCGAAAGTTCCCAAACAGTCCGAGTTGGTGAAGAGCCGCCATCTTAATTTTCCAGGTTTTGCTATATCTTGTGATCTAAGGTTGTATAGGGTAATAAGGCCAGTCAGGTAATGAAGCCTGATTCAATTTTCTTAAAGAAGAAATTGCGAAATTGCTCTTAATGTCCCAAAGTCGAAAATTGTGTTACCCCTCTTCCCCTCTATACCCCCCTTACAAGTATTTATTGACTTTGCTACTAGGTACCTATCAGGGGCGTGCAGTCTATGGAAGCAATAGAAGCACAGCTTCCCTTAACCCCCAACAAATGCGGGTCTGACACCGATCGACTCACAGTTGTAGAAAATCCAATAGAACCTAAGCCGTCAGCTAGCTTCTCTGATGCATTAGCTGCTGAATGCATGGGCGCGCGCTGGATGAGCCAGTCGCCTGCTTTATGCGGGCGCGCAAGCTATAGTTGGAGTAGGTTCTTTGTTTTGAAGTTTAAGTTTTACCGGCTATACGTGTGTGATACTGCGTCGTGTCTCATGCGAAATAGCGAAATGGAAGACAATAATACGGATATCAACATGCAAATACCGTCAACTTGAATGCGTGGTGTGTGTGTGTCTTAATAATAAGATACGAGACGGGATTTACATCATCAAACTTCGTAAATAAGCTTCAATTATTACTAGAGGAAGGGCCGCCTCTGAAAAATTTTACCACAAAAATGAAAAACTGCATTAGGCATTTTTATCGGGAAAAACATTACGAATAATTTAAATGGTTAACAGGGTGTGAAATATTAGTAAATTATTTTGTTGGCCATATTTACTTTTTGCAAATGAAAAAGGTCTCTGGAATAAAATTGTTTTTTCCCTTTCAAAAAATTTGCATAAAGCTGTAAAAAGACATATGTACCTAAGCAAAATAGGTAAGTTTTAAAAATTGCTTCCCCTACTTAAAATATCAACGCACGCACCTGGTACCTATATCAGCCTATATATAGTAGATACGGCAGTATCTATACGGCACATGGCACGTAAATCCGTGCCTGTAGATTAGAAAATTGTGCATCCTGTTGGAACTTTAAAATGTTTAATATTGTTTTTCAAATAATATTATGATAATTCCAAACAAGTAGATACCTACCTGGGTAAAATAACACATTAATAGAACATCGAAAATGTTGCTATCATCAAAACAATTTTTTTCAAAAGTTAATTATTGATATCCCCTTTAAATTTTCCCACACAGGTACAGCATTACCAGCATGTACTTTAAATGGCTGAAGAAAATTTAAAATTTAAATATGACTTACCTGTATTTTATATCCCTTGCGGTAAAAATATAACTCATGGGAAACACCGAAAAGAACACCACAAATCCTAGACAGAGATAGTAATATAGCTGAAATTTGCCCCATCTGCCAGCACTCTCGAGAACCTCTTCAATTAAATTATCACACATTGTCTACGTGCCACGCTGGATCCTTTCTTTAATTTTGGAGTGGAATGTGCACTAATTTATTGTTTTACAGGTAATTTTAATCAACATTTCACTTTAAAAGCGCAGAGGAATCTTATCTTCTATTATAGTATTGGGTAATTGGAAAGATAAAATGAAATATGTTGGGGAACTAATAGACTAATGGCAGTGAACGCAAGCACAGCATAACAGGGCTCTGGGTTACTGGCATTATTTCCGATCAATAAGGTCACGGATAATGTAGGTCGCTGTCTCGCTGCAAGGCATTGCAAGACGTAATACAAAAGACATGATTTCTGCAATGCAGCACAAGCTAACGATGTTTTGACCGATATGATTCCTCTCCTCTCTAGAAGATGGCGCTCGTGGTAGAGCGCACAGAAATTATTTAGAATGTTTTTCTATTACATATATTCATTTAATTAAATAAACAGTACTTAAAATTTTGCTTACGTCAACACGTTTATTTTTGTGAACGTAATTATTTTGCGTAATATTTTAAAACTAGATGGAGGAAGCTACATAAAACTTCTTTCCTTTTCGAGCATCTTTAGGAAATTTAGTATAGATGTCGGGGTTAGTAGTATCTGTAGTATATTATATTATGAGAGCGATCACCCAATGCAGTTATGAAGATACACTCGTGGACACAATTAAGGCACCACCAAGAAATGGCCCAAAGTTTGTTGAAAATTACGAGAATTTTATCAGAACAATAACTCTATGGTGACAGCTCGTCGTCTATATCGCGCCCATTACCATTTGCGAAACATTAATTTAGCACCGAGCCCCGATAGCATTAGAAAATGGATAAAAATGTTTGAAGCTACTGGATCTACAGTGAAAATACACAATACAGGGCGCCCACGAGTCGTAAGAAGTGCAGAAACCATCGAACGGGTACGGCAGTTAGTCACAGAAAATCCAACACAATCTGTACGGAAACGAGGTCAGGTACTGAGGGTCAAACGATCCTCTTTACACGACATTTTAAAAAAAGATTTGCACCTCCATGCTTTTAAAATACAGTTGGTCCAAGAATTGAAAGCGACGGATTACATTTCACGGCTAAATTTTGCTAACCACATGATGGAAATGTTTGAGAGTTTTGATAACATTTTATTTACCGACGAGGCAAATTTTCATCTCAACGATCATGTAAACAAACAAAATTGCCGATTCTGGTCTGCCGAAAATCCTCGAAGGAAGCATGAACGTCCACTCCACGTCCACGTCTGCTAGCGGTATAATCGGTCCGTACTTTTTTGAAGATCGAAATGGACGCCCACTTACAGTTAATACCGAACGATATTGTGCAATGTTACGAGGTTTTCTTGCGTCATCCCTACAAGAATTTGAAGGCATTAATTTACGGACTTGGTTTCAGCAGGATGGCGCCACTTGCCATACATCAAATTGGGCTATTGAGGCCGTTCAGGAATTATTCCCTAGTAAGGTAATCTCAAGAAGAGGCAATATTAACTGGCCACCTAGGAGCCCCGATTTATCGCCTCTCGATTATTTCTTATGGGGTTACCTTAGCTTCAATCCAGTAGCTTCAAACATTTTACCCTTGTAAAATAGTTTAAAACTTGTGTATACATTTGTGTGCACGATTTGCAATGTATACTGATATAATACTTAAAATATAGCAACAATTCTTAAGCACTTATCTTATTTAATCTTGCCTATTTTCCAAAGTAGACTCTAGTAACTCACTAAAAAACTGTCTGGTTGTTGTACCTCAAAAAGTTTTTGGCAGTGGATTATTCCTCTAACTAACATATTTTCAATAAATAAATAAAGAAAGTTGCTTTAAAACTGAAATTTTGTCACCCATTTAAACATTTAAAGACCTCAAAAATATAAATACAATATATACTGCGTTTGCCCAAGTTTCTTCTAGATAAATTTCATCTTCGTTTCATTTCGTCTTCTTCTTCTTCTGATGATGATATATGGCTGTATTTACTATGTTTTCTTTTCAAATAAACTACAGTACTTAGCCTACTAAGTTTTATTATGTCTTAAAACAATCAATCGATAATCTGACTATTTTAAAATCGGAAGTAATTTTTATATTTATAATAATTATAACTGGGTTTAATGAATTATTATGCATGTATGTATATCTTGACTGAAGGATTGAGTCATTACCTCAGTGCTCAAAAAAATACTGCACGTGCGAAAAATTTAACATATAATTACATTCCTTTCAATGAATTTATTTTTTCTGCCTACTTATGCAAATTATACATACAGAATCAGGGTGATGGTGGTTTTCATACCCTCTAAATCAGAAGGGAGGTTAAAATTCAGTGACACTTTTCTCTTGCCACGGTTCCCAGATAACGATAATTTCACAAAAGAGAAACTTTACATGCCATGCATGGAGGTAAATGCCCATATATTTTTGACCAGTTGGGAATACTAATTTTAATAAGGAAAATTATGACACGGTAGGGTAATTGTAGAAGCATTATTTTATTTTAAATGAGCTTCGCTCACAGACATAAAAAAAATATAATTTAAAGATATTATGCTATTTTAAAAATGCTTCCTAAATAATATAGCATAGTATTAAAAGATGCTATAAAGGTATAAAATGCTATCGCTAAATTATTCTCTATTAGTTGGTTTAAAATTTCAAGCGATTAAAACCAACTTAAAATTTTCTAAGACTTATAACTGTGTAACTGACTGTCAAACATGTATGGATTTGTATCCCGTTTATAGCACTTAAATAGAAGTTTCGGAAAATTCGGAGACTTCGAGTATCAGATTCAAAATCCTGCCGATTTAGTACCTAGGGAAATAAATATTATGCTATTTTAAAAATGCTTCCTAAATAATATAGCATAGTATTAAAAGATGCTATAAAGGTATAAAATGCTATCGCTAAATTATTCTCTATTAGTTGGTTTAAAATTTCAAGCGATTAAAACCAACTTAAAATTTTCTAAGACTTATAACTGTGTAACTCACTGTCAAACATGTATGGATTTGTATCCCGTTTATAGCACTTAAATAGAAGTTTCGGAAAATTCGGAGACTTCGAGTATCAGATTCAAAATCCTGCCGATTTAGTACCTAGGGGAATAAATCCTGTTGGTTGGTTAAAAATGTATCTGGTGGCATGGACCCACGTTTCCCAGAGAGTGTTCATTAAATCTAGACAATTATAACGTTAACATAGAGGCACCGTAGCGTAAGAAAATTAACCATGGGGCACTGGTAGGTCAAGGTGAAAGGGTTTTCACTTATCGATCAATTTTCCACTCTGACTAAATTGTTGCGTTTTGTAGTGTGGTGTTTGAAATTTTCAAACAATTTTCGGTCAAATACTGAGTCACGACTTATGGGAAAATTATCAATTTCTGAATTGGACGATGTTCTAAATATTAAATTGGAGCAGTGCAAGAGCATAAGTTTTTGTCAGAACTTATTGCAAAATAAATCAGTAAATCAGGGAAGTAAAATCAAGTCATTGGATCCTTGTATTAGTACAGACGGGCTGTTAAGAGTAGCGGGTTATTTACGAAGATCATCCGTCTATTTGGATCAAGAGTGTCTGTCATCTTGCCTTAAGATAGTTAATTCCTATTTATTAAGTTATCAAAATATCACGATGTTAGGATAGTGGGAGACAATCTAAGCTTTGAAGGGCTTGATACTCAATTTGTTTCTCAAATAGAAGCAGTTTAAAATTCACGTCTTATAACCGAGCGATTTCCTGACCCCATCTGAATGAGTCCTTTGACCTCTGGTAATTTTTTAATCGGGTCTCCCTTTACCGGATCTCCCCGGAGCGGAGATCCGGTAAATGGAAGAAGTACCCAAAAATCGATTGATTCGATACCAGTTGTGTTGCGAAAGATCATCCACAATTTCTGAAGGAGTTAGTCCCACGAAGATCTATCCTCTTTACAAATGGCAGATTCCAGCTGAGAACGTCAAAATAGGTCGATTGGTTCTACCGAAGGAGATAAATCTTGCCCCCCTGTGTTGACGGCTCAGTCGCATCCTGGAGGCTCACCCAGGAGCTGATGGAGCATTGTGTTGTGTTAAGAGTTGTAAAAACTAAGAACAGTGTGGTTACACCATCTGTTAAAAAAATATGTGTTGTCCATACTCATGAAGTGTGATGAACAATCATGATTAGGTGTAGCTTGTAATGTATTGAAAACCATAACCTGTCATGGTTGGTGGCACTTTGTTTCTTTAGAGTTGTCAGTTCTGTTTCTATGCGAATTGTAGAATAAGTCTGTTAGAAAAGTAATCTGTCTGTCAAGTTCTACGAATAAGTCTGTCTGTCAGTCCACTAATAAGGTTGTGCTTTATTTTCATCAGTTTATCGTAATAAAATTAGAGTGTAAATAAAATAGCGATAAGCAACACCCACCATGGGCATGGATAAGTAGCTGCCCATGATGGGTGGGCAGTATTAACAAATAGATTTGCCTAAAATTGTGGTGTGCTTAGACCCACCATGGCACTTTACGTGTTAATACAAATGAAGAAAATTTTTTCCTACATCTGAACCTATAATTCCAGGAATATAAATAACGAAATAATTAGTAACAGTATTATTCATATAAATTTTCATTAAATTATTATCAATACTGTTCATGAACTTTGTTAAAATTAGTAAATGATTGATGTAAGAATTTCAATTTGCACATAGCATCATAAAATTCACATTTTTTTATCAATTTGTATTGTTTTCACTAGCATTACTCTCATTGATTTTAAGTTAGCCTGTCATTCCTTAAATTCTAACAGCGAAATTTCCCGTGATGAGATATCTATGATCCGTTTATGAAATACCTATATTCGGCGTCGGAACAGCCGGTTGTCAATGGCTTTCGCTTTAGGCCTGATGGAATTTCTCTATAAAGCGGGACAGAGCAATCAGACCTAGTAAATCGAAAGTCCTTACTTAGAAAATCGCCGAAAATACTTTTCACTTTCTAGTGGAACCATGCATCAGTGAAATCGACCATACAGATGGTAGCTAAGTGGTCAAGACTGAAAAGTTAAGATTCGGAGCACTATATTCTCATGTCATTAAATAATTGTTGCAAAAATTAAGTAAGAACTATAGAAAAGTGTTTTAAATGAAAATGTATTATGTAATAGATAAAATTATAAATCATAGGGATTCGAACCGATAAGAAAATAGTTGTTGGGGAAGGAAGTTTGTTTTTGTGTTGTCACTGTACGTCCATAGGGAGGTATAACAAATTAGAGACAATGTAAATAATAGCACCTAACGAGGTAGCTGCGTGTTAAGCTTTGTTGGAATAAAAATTAAGTAATTTCAAAGTAAAATAATTAAAATGGTAAAAGTTGTATACCAAAGTAACAATAAGTTGATAAAGTAACGTTGGATTGTAAAATTTCAAGAATATTAATATTAGTAGTGCGATTTTAGTCGCCATAAGATATCTAGGGTGTCCTAGGTAGACTTAGATAGAGGTATTATCCGTGATATCCAAGTAAGGATAAATTAAAATTTCTGCAAGATAAACAAGTCACAAGGAGTACAAACACAAAGAACGAGGTTTCCAGCGGCAGGGTGAGTAAAATAGGTGAAACCTTGGACCTGAAGGAGTTTGAATCGTGATAGATGCCAAAGTATTCCACAGGGAGGGGCAGCTTCGCAGTATTGTAACAGTGCAGTGGAGTACGCTTATATTCTGCTTCGAGATTTGTTGACAAAGGATTGTCATAAATAATTTCAAAGGCAACAAAGTTTAATTAATAATCTTGATAATAATTGTAGAACTTTATAAATTGCTTCTTTCAATTGTATTTAGGTATATACACATTTATTTTATGCCTTGGTTAAGGATTTAAATATCCAATGTAAAATTTTAGTAATCTAAGATATGGATAAGTGTCTTTAGGTTACCATATTTTCTTTTAATTTTAAATATTTCTCTATCATTTAAAAATTTTATCTTCTTATGAACATAAACATAATGTGCTGATTAATTGGGAACCATCTTCTTATTCTATAATTTAATTTTAAAACAAGTTTCAGTCAACAATATTTATAATAACTTCTGCAATATAAATAAATTTTATATTTTAAAATAACAAGGATAGGCTTCTACTATTTTGGTTTATATATTTCAATATATAATAGTGATAGCAAATAATTTTGATAAATAGTAAAATCAAAATGTGTTCTCTAACATTGCAGACTGTCGTCCATATATTACAAGGTCTGCAGTGTATATAAGCAAAAGAAATAAGGACATATCTATTTTATTCTATATCTAGACATAGCAAGCAGATCGACCCATGAAATATGTATATTAACAGCAACATTTTAAAATCTTAAGTTAAAATAATAAATATCAACAAAAAAATTCGTAACATAAATAAATCGTAATATAAAATATTAATATCATAATAACACATCATAAATAAACATTACATTCACAATATTATGATATACATTTTTTGTAAGCGAAAAAATTAAACATTTATTTTAAAAATCACTACGGCTCTCCTAATTAACGGATTGTAATTTTTCAAAATGCATTTTGAAAGTTTGAGTGGCCTTTTATATGTGAAAAAACTATCAAGTATCTAGAGGGTATAGTTTTTATCATGTTAAATTTTTAAAAATTTAATTTTTTAAAATCTCAATTGTAACAATATTTTGCAAAAATTATACTACCGATTTTGATGAAATTTGGTGTGATGGTTTACCACACTTAAGAGTTGTATTTGACTCAATACAGTTAACGGATCTAAGCTCTTCAATCAGAAAGAGGGATGGGGGGGGTCAGTTGACCCCCCCCGCCACCTACATCTACAAAATGTGTAACATCTACAAAAAACAAAAGCGGTTTCCTATTTAAAATTTCATGGCGTAACCTCATTAACTGTTAGAGATATCTTTTTTAAATTTTGACAGCAATATCTTTGAACATTTGTCTAACAGTTTAAGTGAAACTTTTTTGGCAAAAAAGGGTCGCCCTTTCATCTAGAATTGCGAAAGAAATCTGACCAACATATTTACTAGCTGCTTTCTGCCTCTCTGGAAATGATACTGTCAGTTATCCATTTAAGAAAACCAAAAAATAGTAATAAAGATATGACGTAAAGGGTTAAATATGTTAGAAGAATGAACATATTTTGGCGCAGCGAACCGAGAATTAACTACTTTACTGATAGTGTATATTCCTGTAGGGTATTTTTTAAGGCCTTCTATGACAGACCTTTATTTATTCACTTGATGTAAGACACAAAATATTTTTTTACATGAATCTCAAATTATCATTGTGACACTAAATAGGTGTTGCAGGCAATGTCACAGAGGCCGGCTGCTCGTCTTTAGGGAAGCGGTCGTGAGTTCGGAATTCGTATTTAAGTAAACTCCGGACAACTTAATTCTTCTCTGCGCATAAGTAAACCAGCCCAGGCGCCATCCGATTTTAGTGAAATCGGCAAAACCAAATTGATAAATGAATACACAGCTGGCAAGATATGTGGCAGGTGCAAATAAAACACACTGTATCCGCATTCAATTATAATAATATATAAATGTAAAAATATGTAAATGGGTATAGAGATATATGAATAAAGGTATTTGTAAATATAAATATGTATAAACACAAATAAAGGTAAATGTAACACGGACAAATAATGTGTCACAGCACTGTGTGACACAGCGAAATCACAATTTGGAACAACCAAGACAGTGTGTGAAGATCTGTGGTGACAGATGAGTTTGACACTAATGTTAACCTACAAATGCCTACAAGTCGCGCTCTTTTGCAATGTACAACAGAGACAAGTTGAAATCTAATATAAATGGTGATTTTACTTGTAATAATAAAACCTACAATACTAATACAATATACTACCTAGGAAAGTAGGTAGTGATCAGGCCACCGATCAACAAATGACCAAATAAAGAAGCTAAAGGCACACCATCTAAATTGTAGTTTTTACAGGTATAATGCCCTTACGAACAGCTGTCCCTAAGTTTACAAAATCAAAAAATTATGAAATAATCACAAACGCAAAGCTTACGGTAAGAGGTATGACTAAAGTTACCAGGACTTTATCACCACCCATACACTTTGTCCTGGAAGTGTCGTGACCATAACGTGAGACAAAGGTGTCCTCCGCAACGCTATCATAAATAAAAAAAGTGGTACTCACAGTTGGGACTAAGTACACAAACCGTCTTTGACCGCTTTCGGATATCACTCTAGAGAATACTGCTAGCGAACCAATGTCCAACTTTGAGGGGCTCCGATACACTCTGTGAAGGGTAAAGGTGGCTTACAGGCTTACAGGAAAGTAAGGACAAACAGTAAGAGACGAGAGGCCTGAAAATGTTCCGTTTTTCAGTCTCTCACATATGAAATTTATATCAAAACAAAGAGGAGATATTAGTTGTTACATACCTTAGCTCTTATTAGGCCTCCTTACACTTTGAGCCAGGATAATGTAGAAAATAGCTGTTAAAATTCACTATCCTGTCATGGCTTCCAATTATACACAAAAAAAGGACTTCTTTTTGTCTCCTTGATAAAACTGATCTGATTAGCCAAATTGAAATAATTAGAATTACTAGATTTGAATTTGAATATAAAATGTTATTTCTTACTTCAAGCAGTTGTTAATAAAGTAAATTCTCAAACAACCCTTCTCTCTTATTTATTATTATAATTTGTGTACTTAGTCTGTCTGTGTGAATAAATACCACTCCTTAAATTAATAGCTGTAAAATATGCTAAAACCAAATACAGTGGCCTTGAGGGTATTTACCGGCGTGACAAAGGCAATTAATATATATATATATATAGGTAAGTGCATACAGGGTGCTGAAATTATGACTGTTACATCATTCATTGCCGACATCTTCCCACAATCGAAAATTTATTTTTCTTTCATGTAAAAGGAGCATTTTTGCAAGTAGCTGTATATAAAGAAGCATGTGAAGCATAGCCACAGTTTCCTAATATTTTTTATTTTGGCTGGAACCAACTAAATATTGACATTATACCGATAAAGATGAGGAAACCACAAACGATAGAGAATATACTAAAGACATATTCAAGTTCAAAAACTTCTTTGGTCTTTTATCATCCTTTTGTCGATTAACTGTACATGTATCTCTACTTATAAAAAAGTTTCTCACATACTATATTTTGCACTACATTTTTAAACTTTTATGCGACATGTAGGACTATAGTTTTATTTAATTAAACATTATATTGACATAATAATTTTGCTATATACCGAGCCCAAGAAGAAAGTTAAAAGATTAATTTCTACTTTTACCAGCAAATAAGATATTGAGTGGGGAATGAGAATACTGTTGTTTATTTGTTTTTCTTAATTTTGGAAATAATCAACTTTTTCTCCGATTTAGTGACGGACTCGTATTCTATTATGTACGTATTACATCTCTATTATGTGTATGTTTTCATTCTAAAACTTTTTTTCCTCTTCGAAATTTTAAACATAGCTTCATGCGAAAATCTCATGCGTCACCGTCCTTGTAGACGTTTGTAGACGGACGTAGACGTCCTTGTAGATGTCCACGGAGAAGTTTTACCATCAATGTATGGTATGGTCTTATCGGTTCCAAAATAGTTGGACCTGCCTTTTATGAAGGTAGTCATAGTAATGTAATTAGTGACAACTACATTTATTAGTTTTGTTTTTCATATGGCGCCTGTTAATGAGGCTTACTAGACGTAAGACCGTTTAATGCGGTACACGGCCGTCTGCGATCAGTATTAAAAATTACGTTGATTTTAGTTTTAATGATGTGTCAGCAATGACAAATTTTGTTTGAATTTTTTTTCTCTATCAGACGGTCTACCATAGTACATAGAGGGCAATACATCAATAAAAAACAAATTTTTGTCGATATCACGCAACTATGTGCTTCATAATCTGCAAATAAAATCACATTCGTAATAAAAAATTCAACTTTAGAGTGCGTTGGTTCACAACTAACTTTTTTTGATAATACATTATTAGAAATTACAAATGGCAAATATTAATACAAGTATTATTTGCCATTTTTTATTATTATTAAATTTTTGAGTTTCCTATTGATTGGTTAGTATCATATAGAATTATTCTCCTTTAGTCAAACCAATAAACAAAAAATATAATTTTACTTAGTATTATCAAAATTTCTATGAAAAGGAATATAGAGAATATATTATAGTGCTAACACTTGCCGTTTCCAATGACGATTGATTAACAGTTACCTCAAGTAATTAAAAAATATCATACATTTATAAAGGACGAATTGCTGCTTCCAGGATCACATCTAGTAACTGTAGTCGAAACGTTAGCACATGGATGAGTTGCGCTGATTCATCGCTATAATATGGTGATGACCTTGATATTGGAGAAACCTTGACATAGGCCGAAAGACAGTTGTTCTTTGATTTTTAAACTGCTTTCAAAGTAGACAATAAGGAATTTACAATAACGATATCTATATATATGATCGTGGTAATACATATTCGGATAACAAATAACCAATGAAAGGAAGGGTAATATCAGTATCAGTGTAAATTCGTTTGACGATACTTTTCCAAAGTATATAAAAATACAAACGCTAAACGCCTGTGTTTCAGCGTGCGCCGTTATCGACATCCATTGTCAAAGCCATTGCACGACGTTGCCAGCTTTGACAAATAAAGCAAAATTGCATAGAATTTCAGAGACTGATTTAAGAAGTTAATTCCTTCGATCTACAAAATAATTTTCACAAATAAATAATTAATTTTTCCCTGTATCTCTCTTACATAAAATTAAACTACGCAGTTGTAAATCAATATACGATAACTTAATGCTAAAATACTTAGGTATGATTCCTAAATTCTTACCATTTTTGGCGTCATTTTTGGCATCTCTTATTTATCTCTCGCAGATATTAAAAAATGCCAAACCAAATTTAAAAATTGCTTGAGAGGCAGTGAATAAGGTAGGCGGCTTGCCCATTTCTTAAGGTCTATATATAAGGTAATATATTTTTAAAGAGAAATTAATTGTAGTTATTATTCATGCACTGAGACACTTGCACGCAAGTCACCTGAGCAAATAATGGCTAATAATTGCTAGTTGAATACTATACTTGACCACGACAATTAATTACACATATTTTATATTGATCGAGTTGTCTTTTAATTCTTAATGCGTTTTTCTAAAACATAGCTTCCGAGTTATATGAGCAAAAAGAAAAAGCAATTGGAAATTTTTGCGATTTTTTTCGCTATTTGTTTAATAAAAAATGAAGCGCATATTTTTGAACTAACGCATAGTGACATCATCATTTCTAATAATATTTCGATACCATTAAAACAAAAATTCACGATCATATACAATTTACTCAAATATAGGATTTCATAACGGACCTGGTCTATATGTTTTTGTTAAGTTAATAGGATTTTTTTTCGTTTATAATTTAGAACAAAAACTGTTCAAACATTGCCCAATATAATTTGACTTCGTTACAATGATTTCACCGAAACCACTCATTGAAAGTGAAATTAAAAGTAAAAACTTGATACCTCCCGTAAACCAGATAAAAGCTCAATTTACCCCTGTCGCTGAAAATACAGCCGAGAGTAGAAATCTCACGATTGCCTAAAAAAAACATAAATTAGCGAAAAGTTGAGAATTTATTAAGAAAACTTCAGGATTCAATATCGAAAACTTCGCGTTTCCATGGTTAAGCTTAATCGATAGGTCACAGTGTATAGCAGTTTTATTTGACATTTGTCAGTTACTGAAATTGTATCGTGGAATCGTTTCCATTTGAAGTTTAATATTAAGCGACAACATCTGAAAGATTTCAAGCTTTAGAAGATGGATTGCCCAGATCCCGACGGCCGCCACATAGACGTCCTGAAAACCTCGGATTTCTACCGAACTTGCAAACTGCCGAAAAGATTTGAATATCCTTCTTGGTTTTACGGATACGGAGCTCAGCGACGACCCCCAGACCACCCTTTTTACAGGACCACTTCCAGCGATTACGGAAGGTAAATAACTAAAAATGCAGATAGGGTCGGATTCTGTCATGCACAAAAAATTCCTAAGTAAAGCGCAGCTCAGGTGAAAATCACATTAAATAAATTCGCAGTCAGAAATACCACCTGAGCGGCTGCTAAGTAGCGTTGTTCTTGTGCTTTAGTGAAAATATTTCACACCTGACTATTCACATGTATTTTTTTAAATAATTGCTTTGATATGTACTTACTTTTTACTTCGTATTTTGGTTGCTCTGTATAGTGCTTACCAGCAACCAAACATAATAATTAGGTACAATAATAATAATTAGAAATATATCATTTATTTGATTTAATAGATAACAGATAATATCGTCGCCTTCAGAAGAAAATTGCGTAACTCCATGTAACGAAATTTTACAGGAGAAATAAAAAACATTTTTAAAGGTCAGATTTTTAAACATTGTTAATGTATTATGTTAACATTGTTAATGTTAATGTTCATTTATTAAAAAACTATGTGACATTTAAAGAGTAAAAAGGGTAATTTGAAAAAAGTTCAATAACATATAAAAGCAGGAGATACGCATTTTTCGTGTTTAAAAATATGGAGATACGTAATATTCCTTTGACGTATACAATAAGAATAATAAGTCTATATAAACTAATTTTTTATTCAACTATTTTTAACAGAAGAAAGAACAATTTACACACAAATAGATATATAAAGTTAAACATACAAATATTTAAATAATTATTTTTAGATTTAAAATAATATTTAAAGAATAGCAATAAGACACTATGCAAAAGGAAGATTATTGTAAAAGTCGTTATAATCAGACAACAAGCTTCTTTTTAAACTTTGAAGGTGTTCATACTTTTCTTTTTTAAGTTTGCGTTTTTCTGGATAGAGGTTCGGTAAGGTGCTTATCATAAGAGGTGTAGATATTTTAGCTCTCTGATTGATCAATTCCCAAGGGTCAGCGTGTCTCAGCTTAAAAAATATTTTTCCTGTGCGGTCGTATTTAAGGGCTCGGATCTTTGTAACTGTAGCTATGCCTGGTCGAATTGATTTGTAATAATGGAGATTATCAAATTTTTTAAAAAACTCGTGCGTTAGGTATTTTACATTATACGGTTTTGGATGGTTTCTAGCGATTTTGCAAGCATGTACATAATCTGCTGGGATGTTTATTTTCCTATTTCTAATTTTTTTTTCGATGCAAGAGTGCATGGGATCTACTTCCATCTGTGTATGCCCCTTTTCCAGGTACTTCTGAATAACTGTTACCTTATGAAGCATACACAGATTGACGAAAGCGTTAGCAAGAATAGAGTTCCGATTCTGCCCTGTGCATCCATCGCTGTATAATATGATTTCCTTATTGTTATTTGGTAAATTCGGAATTACTGTATCTTCTAAAAAACTGCATAATATAGAAGAGAACTCATTCGCAGTCAAACCACCTTCAGCTTCGTGCCAGAGGAAGCAGTAGCCGTCTTGTGTTTTTAAATTAAATAAAGTGAAATTATGCACCACTAATTTCGTTTTATAATACATTGAGCTTACAGTTGATTTGGGGCACAAAAATACCGCCTGTAAGTCCATAGTAAAAACTGCAGCAACTGAATCAGAATCCTTGTCCCTGTTTTTCTCTTCCCTGGCTTGTTTCTTCATTTCCTGGTGCAGGTCATACTCTTCTTGTTCAATATTTTTTGTATCATAGGCTACGCAGGTATCGCACAAGTCTTTTTTTGGAATATAAATGGAAAGGTTTTCTTTATTAAACTCCTTGAAAAAGACAGTCTTGGATACAGGTGTAATATTTTTTTCCTGGCAATAGTTACGTTTGTAAAACTTAAATAATTCAGTTGTGGAACTCCACATTGGTTCCAAGTAAAGTTTGCTGCTGGATGACCGGCAATAATGCGACTCGACTTTCGGCAGCGAGTTTAAGAATGTTTTTAATTCTAAATTTTTGCTTTCATACATTTTTACTCTACTTTCTTTTCTTTTGTCCTTTAATTTTCTTTCTGCCTCCTGCGATTTGTCCAATTTCACCCAATTCAGTATTGTAGACTCCTTAATTCCTAATGTTTTTAAGAACATCTGTTTGCAGACTCGATTTTCTGTGTTGTCAACTTTTAAATGATATTTAAGGGAAACATTTCTTCTGCTTGATTCTCCTGTTCCACGTCTTCTCTGTACGTGTTGTATTTTAACCAAACATTGAATATAGATTTTTCGCTCTGACCAAGTCATATTATTCCAAAATATGTTAAAAATACTTCGCCGATTTTCTTGAGTGACTTTATCACATTCAATTTTCTTTGAACTATTTTTAATTTCACACCCGCATGAATTGGCCTGCATCTTTTTACTTTTAGGTATGTTATAGTTCCATTTTCCATCCGATTTTTTTTTACCTGTGTACTCTAATCCTTTTTCTCGATTTAATTTATTTTCATTTTTCTTCCATGTAGTACTATCAACACCATATTTTTTTGATCTCTTTCTTGTATTTAAAATATTCTCTTCTTCAAAATCTCGTTTTGTAGGCTGTCATTACGTATTATAGCTTCTCGTACATTATCTTCCAATACAAAATTGTGTAACTGGTTTGTTTTATCTTGCCCTTCGCAGTTTTCAGTTGAGTAGTTCGCTTCGTCAGATGTATTCTTTTCCCCAGTCTCAATATTATTCTTCCTCTAACCTAACCTAACCTAACCTAACCTAACCTAACCTAACCTAACCTAACCTAACCTAACCTAACCTAACCTAAAACCTCCCCCATAATAGCTGATTGATCTGGTACGTCAATAAATTCTACGATTATTTCTTGTTCAACGTTTCTGCTTGATTTTTCCGTGACGGCTTGCGATGAGCCATGCATGTCATTTTCTTCTTGATAAAGACTATTTTTTAGAGCTAAGTTGGTTTCTATGATATCCGATTCTGCACCGTCAATTTCTGAATCCAAACTGTGTTGTGCAAGAAAGGAATCAACTATTTTCAGAAAGGCATCATCCTCTTGATTTTCTGATTCAAAGCTCTTAATAGTTGCCATTGCTACTATTTTTTTTCCTCTGGAAGCCATAATAATGGAGAAGAACTGCAAAAAAATAGCTAATTACGACTTGGCGAGGAGTTTGACAGTTATTACTTAACGGTTGACACACGTCACAGAATGGCAAAAGGCCGTATTAAAAAAATTATGTAAACTTATACGAGACTTGCGTCTAGATTGCAGCGCTACAAAGGATATTCTCAACACTTCTCCGTAAAAAAGAAAAATTTATAAACGTCCCTTTTATTAATAATAGTAATTATTGTAAAAACGAGTGTATTGTTGATTACGAGGCAAAGTCCGTATCTCCTTGATTTAATATTACCGCCAAAAAAACATGTAACAGAAAATCACGTATCTCCATTGTGTACTTTAAAACAATAAACGTTACCTAAATTTTTTAGATACACCTAAACACTATTGAAAAAAACAATATTTTATACTTACTTGTAACTTATCTCCAAAATGTTACTTTAAAAACAAATAATACTTTGCACGTAAACAGAAAAAAAAGCTAACCAACTAATCATAACCTGTCAATATTAGCGATTTGTATGCGAAATACGGAGTTACGCATTTTTCACAAAACGCTTCAACGGGGTTGGAGATACATAGATTTCTTTTTTAAGATTTAAATTATAACTGTTCATGTTAGGAGTTCTGTACTTTGTATACAGATTAGTTACTATGTTACCCAACAGATGACACTAAAATACCATTTCATGAAAAATGTGGAGTTACGTGGTTTTCTCCGGAACACGACGATATTCATTTTATTTAATTTCATTAACATGATGTTCACTTGACATTAAGACTAGATCTGGTTCGAGTCTAATTATGTAATGAGTAATTATGTGCAAAAATTTTGATTTTAGGTACGCTCCTACCATCCATACAGTTCCTACATCATTCCATCCCACTGACCAGGAATTTAGTAAAGCCCTTTCAAAAACTGGGATGTATCGGAACTACTCTTTGAATACTGGACTCGATCCCACGCCATACTGACAGTACATCACATATGTAACTATATATTTACAGGGCAAATATATTTACTAAAATAAATGTAAATCCTATAACTGGAGAACTTGTGAATACATTTCTGTACGTATGGAAGCACACATTTTTTATTTTAAAATACCAATTAATAAGCGAAAAGTGGATAAATTTTTGAAGTGAAAACTTCTTTAATCGCGCTCAGTACTTTTATTTTTCTGGGTGTTGAATGAGACTGGGCCGTCACGCGTCACGCTCCTTCGGGTAAAGGCGGCTCGAATCGACTAAGTGAGAATTGTATTGTTGTTAATTCTGCGTTGTTCTTAGACTAACCGTTCTATTGGTTTTTTGTCTTCGACCTATGGCTTTGGATTTTATATGGATTTGCTGGTTTATTAGTTTTTTGCTTAGTGTGTTAGTATTACAAAAGCTGGGGCTAATAAGCGTTGGTACATATTCCTTATAACTACATTAGCGGGTTGGGTCTTTTATGTTATTGATATTTTATTACTGCCGAAGTGATGGTCAAACGCAGTACTTGCTAACTATGAGTGGGTATATTGGAGCGACATACAGTGGGGCCCCATCTAGCGCCGGTTGCCTCAAGCATCTGTGTCGCGGGCGTCAACGTATATTAACGTGCGTTGATTCACCGAACTAATCTATTATATAGGTACAGATTTTAAAATTCGAAAATTAGAAGTTTTCACTTCTATCGTGTGGTCATATGCACTTACAAACACCCATGTTTTTTTAAGTTGCTTTTCTCAGTAACCACCAAACAAATTTTTAAAATGAAATAAAATTTAAGTTTTCATTCCCTATCCCCGAAATTTTCTGTTTCATATTTTGTGAAAAATATCCAAGCAAGGGGTTGTAGAGGTTATAGGAGATTGGGAAAATATTTCGCTTCATGGATGTATTGAGAATAGTTAGGACGTGAATATATTAAAATTTACCATCCTTAGCCTATCCGTTTCAGATTGGGAAGCCTAAGAATAAAATAACATTTGGACCTGATTATTTAATGTCATCGTTCCTAGTAAGAGACATCAAATAGGTATTGGATATACGACTGTTTATTATATTCAACCTCTCATTAAAAACTTCAGTTTCCAAGTCAGTGGAAAATTGCAAAAGCATGTCCAGTACAACATTTAAATCAAGTGATATGTAGAATGTTTGTAATTATAGACGAATTCCCGCACTATGCAACATTGCAAAAGCCTTTGAGGTTGCCCTGTATAAACATATTTATTCAGCAGTGAAAATGGTAATTTCACCATATCGGCATGGTTTCATTATGAATAGGTCTACAGTTTCAAATTTGTTCTGATTACTCAACACCTATCAAAAATACTAGACAATCATGGAAAACAGTGGCGGGTCGTGGTATTTTCAATAGAGGAGGCATAAGGTGTGGACCAAAAAAGTAACGTACACGTTGCGCCGGCGCCTTAGACTAATTTTTTTCGCCCCAAAATTTGTATTAAATTCTACATCGACATTAAAATAAGTATGTAATCATGTTAAATTTTTTAATTGGAAAATTTATTGAAATAGCGGTAATATTTTGTTACATATATTTGGAAAAATCTCCTATTGGTCCGAAGGGATACGCCTGGGCACAATTTGGCGAAGCTGCTGGATGCTAATTGCGTTAAAACTTACGCGAAAACGATCGTTTTGGCATCGAATCTGAGACCGCCATCGGATCCGACAGGGCCATTACATATAGGATGAAGGTTTTTGTCTGTCATTCTGTTGCCGTGAGATCTTGGGACCATAAAATTGATGTCTTATAGAAACAAATCTCCAAAAAGGTGGATCCTCTGTAAATTTCAACATAAAAATCTGAAAAAAATTGTAGATGCGTAATTTCATGCGGGGATTGGTACGTCTTATGTTTTTGATCTACTTGGCGAATTGTTACAATTTTAAAAATTTTCATGACTACTCATTTTACCTAAAAAAAATTGATTTACTACATCCCTGTCCCTTTGATCTTATTTTCTATCTCTGTAATGAAACGACCGCCTCATTTTACTTATGAGTAACCATATTTAGTTCTCTAAGAACGTTCTAGAAAAATGCATAAATTTAAAGATATACTGCTCGAAAATTGGTATTTTATCCTCCAAAAAATCATAAATATCTCCCTTATCTTTGCAGGTTCGACCCTTATAGTTTTATGTATAGAACAGATTAACGTTTAAAAAAGTTTATACAAGTCGATTTGTACGTCCCACGGTTGAGGAGATAAAAATAAATTAACTTAGTTTACCCGAATTTTTAGCAGTTAAATGTTTTTAACTGCTTTTGTGCCTCGCGTTCATTAACGAAATATTTCTTTGAAACTCTTAAATTTTGTTAATTTTATTAACAAATAATAAAACTGGATAGGGACACCAAAATACTTTTACTTCGTTCGACGCGGGTTTCGCCAATGACAAATGATGATTAAAACTGATAGTTTTAATTAGTATTATGGAAATTAATAAACCAATAAAATGTCTCATTTCTAAATCTATATATATTTAAAAATAAGGTAAAAAGATTCTTGTGAATTTTTACAGGGTAGGCACTGCCTCCCTTGGCTCCCCTGACGTGCCGCCACTGAATTGGAAAAGTAGATATATGTATACGGATTTTTCAAAGGCTTTTGATCGAATAAACCACAACATTCTTTAAAAAAATTAGGTCTTTTTGGATTCGTACTAGTTTATTAAATTTCCTCGAAAACTATCTTAAGGACAGACGTCTTTAATATGTTTATTCCAACGGTTATAATTCAATAGAGTACATATCTTATTTGGGAGTACCTCAGGGTAGTGACTTGGTACCATTACTTTTTTTATTATTTATAAATGATATAACGGAAAATCATACATGCTCTCAAGACTTAAAAATATTTAATACTATAATACTCGGTAGAAGATTGCACAATATTACACAACTATATAAATAGAATACATTGTTGGTGCAGTAGTAATTGGATCTTAATATAAGTAAATGTAAGGTAATATCATACACGGAAAGGAAAAATAATATAAAATATATGTATTCTATAAATGGACGAAATCTGGAACATGAAATTGCAATTAAAGACATGTATTTATTGTGATTGTGAACTAAGGTTAGCCACACAATCACATTAACAAATAAAAATAGGTAAAGAAACTTATACGGTTTTATTTTAAATCATAGTTGTACTATAAACTACAAAATAATTAGGACACTAAGCTGGACCTTCGTGAGCTTCTGACGTTTGGAAATAAATAAAAATGAGAAATCAGGAAGGTCCAGATTTGTGTTCTAATGATTTTGTAGTTTTCAGTACAACTGATGATTTAAAATAAAACCGTTAGAGGTAATTTTTTTTTTACCTATTTTTAATTTATAGTTTTTAGTTGAAGTTCCACTGTTCACCTCCTGCTTTCATCATCAAACACTCATTACCAAGTATAATGTATGGGACTCGTTAAAAGCAACCAAATGAGCCTAGTAACCTTAAACAACCTCAAGTACTAAGTTTTAGACAAATCAGTTCATAAATTCGATAGTGCGCCATTTGGGATTCACCATTTTTATTTTTTAAGTTTTACTCAAATCTTGTTTTGTTTTACCTTAAACAAGGTAAAGTTTCAAGTTTAAGAAAAATCGGTCCGTAAATAGGATAATCCGCCATTTTGGACCCGCCATTTTGGTTTTTTTAAGTTTGAGTGATAAATTGTATTGCGTGACCTTAAACATCGAAAAATTTCAAGTTTGAAACCAACCGGTTATAAATAGGAAAGGATACCATTTTGAATACGCCTTTTCGATTTTTTTTTGTAACAAAAAAATTATTAAATTGTATCGTCACCGGAATATACAGCTACCAAATTTCAAGTCTCTAGCTTATCGGGAAAAAGAGTTGAAAAAGCTGTTGCAAGATTTGAAGCAAATTAATAGATTTACGAAGTCGAGGCTTAATAAAACCGTCTAAAAAACAAGTGAACTATAATTCGTTGTAGTTACAAATCGCTTACAAATATACGTGCATAAAACGTACGATCAAAACATGAATATGCTACAATAATTTGGGATCCATTTTATTAGATTTATAAACATAGAAAATGTAGAAAATGTACAAAAATTGTCAGTTTTAGCTACTTCGGGGTCTATATATTAATTTTATTTACATAAGTTCTGAGACTAATTTATTTATCAACTTTTTGTTGTAAAGTGTTATATCTCTATTTAATTTTTAATAGGTTTCGTCTTCTAAGAGCTCAAAACTTTTTTGAATACCTATAATCACAATATTAGTCAGCATCTTCCGACATTTTGACGTCAAATTAGGGTCCACCGTCAAATTAGGGTCTTTTTCCATCATAATTTTTGGTCGCTTACGTCAGAAATATCACCAGAAATGGATATCAGTATGGCGGTCCTCTGTTACCTGAGTAAGAGACACGGTAAACGCCTTAAAGGTATAATGCAACGTCGCACGCAATTTTATAATATTCCCATCACTAGCATGATTCTAATTCTGCTCTTATTCTAATTCTCTGAAATTTCTGTTCTACCTAATAACTAGTGCAACTTAAAGTGCGGAGAATGATCTCGTATAAGCCGCCGATCCTCACAATATTGGCCGATGTAAGGGTAGTCGTGTGTAAAGTAGTTCATTAACGAAGATAGAATAGAGCGGTGAATTTATAGCCGTGTGATTTATCAGGGGGAATTGCAGATGAGACACTTTAGTGGCAGTTACCGTTACCTGAATCGCCGTGGTTTTAGGAACAAGAGATCTAATTCTTTATCTCTCTGGCTCGATTCCAGCATGAGCGCATTCGTGTCACCTTCACCAGTTATCAGGGTAAGTGAGACCGATAGGCCACCATGCGGGGCACTTGCCCATCGAAGTGACCTAAATGAACCGAGCACGTCGCCAATATAGCCAACGGTGATATTGCTACTAGGATTTATGACACCGCTGTCTAATTACCTCAAGGCGATGATTAATTGCCATGCTCGTAAAGTTTTCATTATGTTTTTAGGCAGTAATTCCTTCTATTTCTCTTTTTCAATATAAATCGCTTTATATGAGGTGGCGAGGAAAATAATTCGACGATATCTCTCCCATAAAATGGATTATTACATCGATTTTCTTATTAGTCTGTGTTTCAGGGGAATATACTGCCGATTACCCTGGACAGACAGATGGATTCAAATTCATTATTTTAATTTTTCAGAGCCTATATAGTATATACATCATTAATTGCTTCAGTTGACTGAAAAATAATGTTTTTATTTGAGTAGGGTTTGTTGGTATGGATGATTAATGACCACCATCCATCAGAATAAATACAGACTTATTTTTAAGTTATCCTCTGTCAGTTCTTGACATAATTGATAATTCTTATAATTCCAACTTCTTGATAATTTCTTATAGCCGCAAATATGGTCTAGTTCTAGTCACTGCTGCCTTTTAACCATCATGATTGCAGATTTACAAACGGTATAAGGCAAAATCCACAGTTGCTTTTATAAACAAACTTTATAATAGAATCGTAGTTAATCTGAAATTTAGGGAACATCTGGATAAACTGGCCAGCCTAGGCTTTAAAACTCTCATGATGCGAAATAAAAAACAATATTATTACTAAACCAAGTGCTCAGTGTAGCTGTAATATTACATTGTAGCTGTAATATTATTATTATAGTCGTAGTATAAAAAATTAAGCTTAAATTTGAAGATTTGTCTTTGCCAAAAATCATTTTGCAGCAGGTGTACAATATGGCCATATTATCCCGCGCCTCGGGGCAAAGTGACCATGATAAATATATTGTACAACAATCTCACATTTAATATAAATATCATCAAAATAATACGTGCGGTAAAAGTATAGCTATAAAAACGTGTGATAAAATGTAGATTCCATATAATCCGGTCAATCTAGACATAAAAATAGTGGTCTAATAACAAAAACTCCCAGAAAGCTGAAATTTCATGGAGAGCTTGGGTTCACCATGAGAAAGGAAGTGTTAAAAGTCCCCATTAATCCCATGTGTACTACAAAAGTATTAAAAATTTGAGGTTCTTGGATTTTCTTAGAAAACGGTAAGTTTTATCGAAAAAGTACTTCAGACTAAAGTTGTAGACTTTAAAATTATCTATAAAAATGGTCTTTACGATTTTTTTTCCAAGAGTCACCACTTCTGAGATATCGCGATAGTAAGAGTCACGTTATACATGATATGCACATATATGCCACATATGTACTTTATCAGGCACTTAACACAAGTAAAATGCGTATTGTGTCTCTTTTATGTATACTATACTGACGCAGATGTCCTTATAATTGAAACAGCAATAGAAAAATATAATGCAACAAATACAACAATTGTAGTTGGTGAACATGTTCATTTGTTAATACTATTGATCTATTAAACCATTGATCAAATTATTTACTTTCTGAAACTTGAAAAAACTCAACGCCGAACAGTATATCCGTCAATATATCCGTCACAAAGTTTATCTGTTTATCCAAAATTCCAAAAGCATATTTTATTTTTACATGGAATAACCGGCTGGCTGCGATACTACATCAGCAATGTATAGAAGGGGCAAAACTTCAGCAGTAAAATTATTCGAAAAAAAAGATTTAATTGACTGCGCAAAAGTATTTAAATAAACTGACTCTTCTCCGCAAACAATAATCACAGCAGGAATTCGCTTTCTTCTTGCTGTTTATGGAACTCCAATTTCCTCCTCTGGCTGCTATAACAGCTTCCAGACGCCTAGGCATGCTCAAATTTGTCATAGTGATTTGAGGGATATTGTCCCATTCTTCTGTAAGAGCAATCCTCAATTCATTCAGATTCTCTGGGTTGCGTCTACTAACACGTTGTCCCAATTCATCCCATAAATGCTCAATGGGATTCATAACAGGGCTTTTAGCGGGCCACGGCATACGAGTAATCCCGACATCTTTTAAAAATTATCACTGCTGTATGCGGTCATGCATTATCTTGCATTAAGAGGAATTCTTCGCCAATGTAAGGTGCAAATGGGACAACATGTTCATTCAAGGTCTCTATGTATCTAACTGCATTTAGAGATTGCCGTGGTGGAAACACAAATAATTCTGTACGGGCATCGCTGGTAATTCCACCCCATACAGTTAGTGAACCACCGCCAAAACTCTCCCTTTCACTGAACATACCATCCTCGTATCTTTCCCCACGCCTTCTCCAAACCCTCCGACGCCCGTCTACTGATCTCAACATGAATCTGGATTCGTCAGTGAATAAAACTTAAGACCATTGCAACTCATTCCAAACAAGATGAATTCGAGCAAAATCCAAACGAGCTACTCGATGTCGTCGAAGTAATCGCATTCCAATAGCAGGTCTTCTTGCGATAAAACCGAGACTCCTGAATCTCCGACAAATTGTTCGATCTGACAAAACTGTTCCTCGAGCGTTTCTTAAATTTCGGTTTGTGATCACAGCTGTTTGATAGGGGTTCCTCGATATTTGCAGACCGATAAATCGATCGTCAATACCGTTTCTCGGAAGCGCTGGATCGCTCTTCGGACAGTTGTTTCTGGTAGACCAACAATACGAGCCGCATATCTTTGACTCCTTCCATCTTCTACCAAAGCCACAACTCTAGCTACTTAAATTGGACTAATTTGCACTGGCATTTGCTTTTAGAACGTTAACTGATTTTTTTTTCATGATAATTTCAGCTGAATCTTTTGAAGTTTCAGTGTTAACCGTTATCATAGCCTCCTTGTTAAATATCAAACTTAATAACACCGTTTCATCGAAAATGTCGCATCTTCGTTACTGAAGGGTCTAGAGAGGTGATTCAAAAAAGAGAATATTGAAAAAAGAATGGTAAACACCTACCACGTGACCAACCTAAGAATTCAATACAAATAAAATTTCACTCCACAGCGCCATTCAAATTTCGTGTCAAAATCATAATCGGTTTTTAAAGGCTGTACATATTAAAAAATATATTTTTATGAAAAGCCAATTACAAAATAGTCATCCGCAAGAATCGCCGTTTCAAACAAAAAAAAATATCACAATCGATAGGCTGGTTTAAAAGTTATTGAACATCAAATTTGGGACAAAATCTAGGTGCGCCACTTTTTATGTCCGAAAGTTTATATTAAAAAAATTAGAGAGAACCTTTGCGAGAACATTTCCCTCGAATTCTGGAGTCACTAATAAAAGTCTTCCTTTCAAATATCTACTAAATATGATAAAAACCACTAGTTATACGTTTAAACATTTCTATCTTAACACATTTATTACATAGGAAAATATACACTATTGCGCCGAATTCAAGATATATTTAACATTAAAAATATAAAAACTAAATTAAGGAACAATATTGGAATGATATTGTCAATACACAACCTGTTACCATCGCTGGACCCGAAGAACCTTCCGATCCTCTGTAAGACAGTTAATTTCTCTCTTCCGCCTTCGTCGTCGTCTCCAAGCATCCCTAATTTAATAAGTCCCAGCGCTGCACTCGGAATGCAGCGCTTGCTCGTCGAGTCCCAAACGTGCCCCCATTTGCAAGCGCACCTGAAGCTCCCCGCTAGATTAACACACGCTTCTAATTTCAGGTCACAGTTATGGGTGGCTGCCGCACATTCGTCCTCATCGATACACATTCCGTAGAGGGAACTCCATTCGTATCCGGAATGAGGACATCTGCAAGTCACGTTCCATCTATTCAGGATGATATCCCTGAAATTAGTTGATTACATATCAAGCTTATATCGGAGAGTGTAGGTACAAAGGAACTCGGAAAGTTGGGGTCTAAGTGTTTGCTTTTATTGCCGGATGGGCGGTGGTCGTAAAATTACTACATGCTGATAGTTTCGGATACCTAAGTTTACTTGACTACCATCAGTAAGTACAACTGAGTTGTACCTACTGTGACAAATGATCCACAAATTCGGTAATACAGTAAATATATGTAATATATACACACAACCAAACTTATATGGAATCACCCGTTCTCTCCTTTTTGATCAAATTTAGAGAAAAGAGAAACTGATAGAAAATAAATAGAGGTGTATGCAAACCACTTTTATTAAACGTAAAACGTATCTTTTTCTCAAAGAAAATCTTTAAAGTAATAGGGAATTTAAGAAACAAATAATTATTTTTTTTGCAGGAATCAAATTTCTAAAAATATAATTAATAACGTAGACAATTATAGTAGAAAGTCATGCTCAAAGAATCATAAAAAGATTATCAAAAGGTTGCGCGAGAAAGACTGTTTTTATTTAAAAGCAGATAAAGGTTGTTATTTTAGATAAAGAGGACTATTATGAACGGGTAAACAACCTGAAATAAAAAATGTCCTCAAATCATGTAACAACCTTATTACTCCACCTGTTAAGAGCAGGTTACATGTATCTAACCGTACCTAGATTGTATTGTCTACCAAAAATTCATAAGCCAGGGAAGTCGGTGCGTCCAATAGTATCGTCTATTGGATCTCCGACTTACAACTTAACAAAATGGTTGCCTAAGGAATTTGAAAGTTTGTCCATTGCACAGTCTAGTTTTTCAGTTAAAAATTCGAATGATTTCATTGATAAGGTCAAGAATATTCAATTGCAAGTGGGTGACATTTTTATTTCCTTCGATGTTTGTTCATTATTTCCGAGTGTGACCAATTCCACAGACCTTAGACTATCTTGAGGAATTACTCGAATTAAAAAACTATAGAAAAAAAGTAATAGAAGAATATATAAACTTTACAAAACTTTGTATGAAACAAAATTGCTTCCGTTTCAATGACAAGTTCTATGATCAACATGAAGGAACCGCAATGGGTAACTGTTTATCGCCTTTCATTGCTGATGTCTTCATGAGTCGATTTGAAACTGAAGCAAGAGAAGAATTCGAGTATTTTCCTAGGATTTGGCTGAGGTATGTGGATGACATTTTTGCCATGTTTGACACTAAGATTGCGGATGTAGAAAACTTCATTTCCAAATTAAATAGTCGTTTCAGAACTAGGAAATTTTTAGATGTATTAGTAATTAAATATAGTTATAATAGGTTAGAATTTAATATATATATATATATATATATATATATATATATATATATATATATATATATATATATATATATATATATATATATATATATATATATAAAGATACCAGTACGATCAGATATATCCCTAATGACTCTCATCACTGCTATCAGCACAAAATGGCAAGTTTTAATTTTCTTGTCCATCGTTTACTAAGTTTCCTTCTCAGTAATGAGAGGTTTGAAAAAGAAAAAGTAGGTATTAATTAAAGATATAGCTGTGATAGATATAGTAACCTTCGGCCCGTAAATTCTCTTTCAGGGAATAGTTTTAATAACGTTATCAATAGCTTACTCTAGTCAATAGAGAATATTACCTGGAAAATGAGAAGGATTCGGCTTTATAAGCCTACCCTATGTTTTTTGGGTCGCTGATTCTGAATTTTTCACTTCCCAGCAAAATTTCCTACTGGAAATACCGCAATTTTTGAAAAAATGGCGCCAAGAAACGGGTATTTTAGAACAATTGAACATCGATTTTCATGAAAATTTGAAATTAAGCTCATCTTACCCTTAATTTCAAAAGTTACATATTCCCGAATTGTACTTTTTGCTTTTAAGGGGTAAAAACTACCCCTCCGGTAAATAAAATTGAAAAAATGCAAAAAAACGTACGTGTTCTAACGGGTTTTTCCATTTTGCTCTATCATGGTGTCATAAAATAAATAACAGCTTTATACAAAAGTTGTAGAACTATTAAATACGGATAGATCTGTGGAAATCCGATGTCAAAAAATTCAAAAATAAATTATTTATTTGCAAAAAATCGTTAAAAATCGTTAAAAATTCGTGAAAACAAATCATTTTTCATGAAACTTGGTGAAAGCGTAGCTCTCTACTAACTGAAAAATATCATTTTCAAAAAATTTAATAATATAAACTTTTTACAAAAATAATTTATTACGTTTTTTTGAAATCTCGATGACTCATACACGTTTTCATATTTAGAGTCGTCATATTTAGAGTTATTTTCAGCTTAAAATTTTCTTGAAATATTGTACTAATATTTTTATTTATTACGCGCTTTTTAAATTGATCGTTAATATGCGAAAAATCGGTTAAAAAATCGGGTTTTTTGTAACATAAAAAAAAATTTTTGTCAAGAAAAAAATGTTTTTCCTTTTTTGTTAACAGCATTGAATATCTGGTATATTTTTTATAAATTTACAAAACAAATTTTTGATATACGACCCTTTGGAGCTGAGATTTTTTTGTTTTTTTTTAAAAACCGTGTCGCTATCTTTAAATATTAAGGCCTGAAATTTACAGTTTGTAGTTGAATACTTGTATTTTAAGTTTCGTGAAAAAATTATTTGTTATCACGAAGATATGAGCGTTTCAAAAAACTCGATTTTTAACGATTTTTTGCAAATAAATAATTAATTTTTGAATTTTTTGACATCGGATTTCCACAGATCGATCCATATGTAATAGTTCTACAACTTTTGTATAAAACTTTTTTTTATTTTATGGCATTTTTTCATTTTTTTATTCATTTTATGACAGAGAGTAAAATAGAAAAAACCGTTTTTGGCCAACTTTGATCCAATTTACTATATGGGATCTGGAAGTGCCATTTGTTTGTATTTTAGTTTATTGAATTCTACGAAATATTTCAATTTTTTTACATATTTTTGTTTAGTATATATCTCCGAAGTTAAAAATTAACATAGGGTCAAAAATAGGCAGGCAGACTGCACTATTCTATTCGATACAAAATCGGAATTTAGGGAATTTCGGAGTCGCTGACTACAAAAGTGTTGTCAAAATAAATATTCCAGATCGAATTGACTCAAAATCTTTATGCGGTGCTTGGGAATGGCTGTACACGATTTTTTCACCATAACACAAATTTAATGTGGCCGCAGCAGGAGGAAAATATTCATCTTTATTCGCAAATAAAACTTAACACCGTAATATTTCTCTCCTAATGCGTATCTGTAATATATTTTTAAATCCTAACCCTATCCTAATTAATGTTGATAATATTATCATAATCCCAACTGAATTCTAACTCATAACGCATGTAATTCTAGATGTTCTAGGTGCAGTATGTGTTTTATATTAAATGACCAATCTCCGAAAATATTGTTACACATTTTATTTATTTTAGTTTATTGTTTTAAGTAATTTTTTCCCGTATTCTGTTTCTCTCCGTTCATTTATAGCATGCCAGTAATAAGCTTCACTTATTGCTAACTCCCTTAGCCAGACCATAATCCAGAATGAAACCGAAGGGAGGGTAAGATTAGTAAGGATATCGTATAACTGGAATAATCATATTTCCGAGATTGGATATTTTTTCCCATCTCTAATTAATTAAGAAAATAATACATGGGATAAGAACGGTGGCCTTATCTCAAATCAACTTTCTATAACTACATCTGCCGGAAGGCGGGGTTTCTATGATTGATAACGTTACACAAGTCTCTCATCTAAGGTAGTGATTAAATACATCTACTCCAAAATTACGTCAATGCGAAATTTACGGATGTATAATATTTACATTAATTAGATATTTACGGAACATGAAGGAGACAATGTCTTACATAAGTTAAATTTTCTGATACCTCTTATATATTTGGTATATCACACAAATAATATTTAATTGCATCAGGATTGACAGACAAATAAAATATGCGAGCTAGGGTACAATTAGATACTTTATGTACTTATAACCAGGTCAAAATAGCTAAAAATAGGGGTAAGATTACAAAAATTCGCATACAACTGAAAATTAGTACGAATATTGGAAAAGATCCCATTGATCCCACGACTGCCAAAAAAATTGTTCAAGGTCAAAGTTCTCAAATATCTTTTTTCGCATTTTCAGCCAAACGGTAAGTTTTATCATAAAAATCGTTTAGACAAAAATAGTAGACCATTCAATTATGTATAAAAATTGTTGTGACATTTTTTCCGTAAGAATCACCATTTCTGAGATATAGATAGCGTTATATGAGATAGCGTTATATATACCAGATATAGCGTTATATGAGTTTATGAGATATAGCTGAGATATAGTGTTCTGTATGTAACTCTGTCCGGTGAGGCGCCCTCCTATTCTCCAGCAAACATCGGCACCTAGGGAACTTATCCATGCCCAAACATTGATGGAAAAACGTCCACTCCGGTCGGTAGGTTTAATATACGTCTCTTCATACCTCGAATTCTGAGGTCGGTAGACGCGGATGGAACCATCATGACATGACTGAAAGACCTTTTCGTCGGAAAATGTGATATTATTCCAAAAGTCGTCGGGCCTACCGACAAACTGTTTCGTAAAATTAAGACGTTGTTCTTTATGCCTTGGCTCGAAAAATACCTTCTTTGCTGCCGCATAATTTCATAACTCTGAACCCTTCACCCGCCGCCTTGCAGACCTCACAGATCCAGGAAACTCCGTTTCGAAACAGGCCGTCACTGCTGTTTCAGAGGGATTCGTTCTAAGATGGGCTAGGAAGAGGTTGTCTTGCTCCACAGTACTTATTTTACGACGCGTGGACCTAGCGAACGTTTCCTACTGCATTCCATTTTTGTTTGAGTTTGAATATACAACTCTTACTCACATTTAGCTCATCTGCAACTGCCTGTAATGACCAATCATTTTCAAGCAATGTAACAGCTCGCATTTTTTCAGGTTCGGTTAACCGCGGCATTTTAAAAGTTGAAAACTAATAAAGTGGTTTGTAAATTACGGACCTACTGACATTTGTTTGAAGTTTCCAATAATTGTCAAAATGAAATATAAAAAGATCACATTACAATATCAAAAAAAAATTGTGCACTCTCAAATGGCCGCCAGCGTACTCATTTGAATATTTAATTCAAATAGAGACAGATTTATATTAGAAAAAAAATACTTGTCTGAAATAATCGTCTGAAATCATACTTGTGTGAAAATATTTCCATAATTATTTTTGAGGTCAATTTTCAGCAATTTTAGTTGCGTTGTACGTTTTTACAGTTCTATAAATTTCAGAAAAAATAAATATTAGTGAAGCGTTTAGATTGATAGCATGGGTGACTGAACAGTGAACAGTTGGAAAGCTTTTAAAGCGCATTAAAAGGAAATAAATAGTTTTTAGCGGCAATTCTATTCGGAATACACAAACCTGAAATCAGTATTAAGGGATCGATTCACGGAACATTCTCGCTGACCAGGGGGATTACTGTGAAAGCAGGGGTTATCGCTAGTATTCCAGCAGTTTTCTAGCCGAGTCAGATGTTTGTTAGGACAACAGGGATCTGGGCAGAAGCTGTAGAGGGCACAACTGTAAGGAAACCGGTCGTTCGCTCGGTGATCCCGATTGCGAGGCCCAAGATCATTATCTAAGCAGTTGGCGAAATTATCGCAACTTTCGGAGAGGTGCTTCAACTCCGGCATCTGCTTCATCGTGTACCAGCACATGTAGTAGCTCGCCGTGGCTCTCCATTGGAAACGTTCCAGAGGACCTACGGTGATTTCTCTATAGGTATTTACTTGGATCACAAGTCGGAGGACATGAATATTAGGAAGCACTACCCTAAAGTAATATGACATCTGTTACGTAATTTTCATATATTTTAGTTTAAGTTTTATTTGACCTAATTGAATCAATATTGTCATAAATCAAACTAAATTTATATTTTTTATATAATTAAATTATTATTACATTAAAAATATCTCATATAGTCAGTTCGGCCATTGGAGAGTAGTAAAAGCTCATTAAAAATGCCAATGCTCAGTAAATGTAGTGTATATATAGATAATTATTTATTTTTAGAGAAATGCTCCTTCTCTAAGGTTCTGTTTTTTTCAGAATCCGTAACCAAGTTTGTTTCTTCTTCTATTTGTTTTATTTCTTCATTTGTTTTCACTCTCTAGATTTGTTTTTATCATAAGGTCCATGCCATGCAAGAAGGGTAAACTAGAAAGGAGTGCTTAATCAACGTCAGCCAATCAGACTCTAGTAGCCTGGTTGACGGCATCGGTATTTTCTCAGTGGACCAAAAAATTAATATTATAGGGTGTCCCAGAATATGTTCCGGGAACAGAAGTACACTCGTCTTTATGCAAGCACATATATACTTATATATGTTACAGCGCAGTCTTCAAAACAGTATTGATAGCGTGAGGTGAGACTTTAATCTCTACTGACTCTACTGTTTAATTTCTACTGACCAAATTAAAAATAAGCACAAAGTCTGTTTTAGAAACTATTGGAAGATACCACATTGGCATGGCATATCACTTGAAAGCAATTTAAAAGTGTGGGTCAAAAATATATATATGCATTTTAAACATTATATTTTATTAATATACTTTTCTTTAAGACATAATATTATTTATTTTAATTTTAAACTAAATGTTAATTAGTTCATCAGTTTTTAAATTTTTTTAGACCTACGACGACTGCCGCCAGAACAATCGCTAGCCTTTCTTTCAATGTAGAGTTTTTGTGGTTGATGTTATGTCTACAGGTAGATCGTGATGTTTCTTAGCAATTTTTTTCGCCAATTTTTTTAGTACATTTTTCCCCCTTCTGGAGTCTCATTACGCTGAACATTTTGTGCAGAATTTTCCACTAAACCTGTTGTCTATCTTCATTATTGCCAGTTTTGTTAGAAATTTCTTCAACCACATATTTATGTTCATTTTCTTTTTCATCACTTTCATGATTCTTACCAAATAAAAGACTTGGAACTGCACCCTCCGTCAAAAGGTTTCTTGGTGGGTTACCTATATAAAAAAATTTTGTAAATTGATTTAAATCGCTAAGACAAATAATGGAAAAAATTGGAAAGAGGATTAGCTAGCCGTTAGAAGAAACACAAACATGATGGGATAGTAATTCATTGAAGGTTTCTACTACCTCCAGAGGTGGTATATTATAAAATCAGTGGCGTAGCTATCGATGTGCCAAGGAGCGCAAAGCGCTAGAGCCCAAGATCTTGGGGCGCCGAGCGGTCAATGTCGAGACTTAGGAACCTATATCAATAATCATTTTTGGGGCCACATAGAGAGTTTTGCGCCCTCCCTCTAAACTTTTTAACTAAATGAACAAAATAACCTACCTGTAAGTTCATTCCGTAAATCTCAAACAAAGTCTGTCTTTTTGAAATGTACTGAACAAATTCGACTTGACTCAGATAGTTTGCTATCTCCACAAAATATAACCCACTGATCTCTTATCTCGGAATTCTTTGGAAAGCGATGAAATTATATTCCTGAGTTCCTTGAATTGTAAAGATTATTGCGACAGGAGGTTATGCAGCACCTTGTAGACATCTTGGTCTGAAATAAAATAGTACGTACATATTAGCTATGTAGGTATTCTATGGATATTAACACTATTACAGAATACACTACTATAGGCAATAAATAATTAATATAATAAGAAACTACTTACATTATTACCACGCCAAATAATAATCCAATATAATTGCAACGTAACGTAATAACTGTCTTTAATTTATTTAAATAACACTAATCACACTAAAATAGTTTATAAAAAATGTCAATAACCAAAATGGAATGTCAATAAATAAAATAGACACAGCAAGAGCAAAAACGCAGGATAAGAGCATCACGCAGGATAAGAGCATAAAAATCTATGACAAGAGCTTTAAAACGTCAAAACACAGGAACGGCCATTTTCTAGCCAATGACGTCATATGACAGCATTTTACATATACTGTCTCTTCTCAATTTGCTTATATAGTCTTATGAGAATTGAATCCTCCTTTCTAGTTTACCCTTCTTGTATGCCATGCACCATTTCTCACTTCATTATTGAGATTATTCGCGTCGCACCTCACAGATTTACTATACCTTCTTATATTTAAAATCTGTAAAAAAGTACAATCTGATTTCTTATTAACTCTCTTTTATTATATTCTTTTATATATAATTTAATCAATGTCTGTTTCAGGTATGGCTCATTATTAGTGAAATCATGCCAAAAGTCATCTTTAGAATATGACATTTATTGACATTTTGAAATATTATTTAATAAAACAAGTGAATAATTTAATAGAAGTATTAGAAAGGAAAAATATGATAATCATTAAATTTCATCATCATCGTCGTCATTAACATCATGTTAAGATCCTGAATGCAAACTGATAAGTAACGGTTCAATCTCAACCGTCACGTTTCCAATCTTTGTTTACAATATCTTCTACATGTCTGGCACAATTTTCCCAAATATCTGGAGTGATTTCATCCAAAGCCTTTTGCCACATCTCTAAAACTTGTTTGCCTCCATAACCAACCTCACCAATATATCGATGATAATATTTACAAAGGTCCCACGCCAATTCTATTGGATTATATTGGCAATGGTAAGGTGCTAATCTCAATACTCGATGACCATGTTTTTTTGAAAGTTCATCTATGGCATATCTCGGGGTCTGTTTATGCTGGTTGTATCAATTGAAAAGTTCAATTTCCAGATCATATTTCGAAAAGATTATGCCTTTTCAAGAAAGCCATTATATAAGTCTTATTTCATTCCAGGAACCAGTAGGAATATTCGGTGTTCCAAGTAACTATGATAAGACGCATTATAATCCATCACCACTATAGAGGGCTCAGTAATATTTCAAAATTATTTTAATTTTGGTTCATTGAATTATGGTAGTCTGCTGACTTTGAGTTCGTAGAAAAAAGTGACAAAGCATTTTGTATGAATCCACGCATAGTTCCAGCATGTAACACAACAAAAAGATTACCATTTCCTGTGTGCTCTATTTGACAACATTTTACACTCTTATCTTGTCACGTTCTTTTAAATCATCCTATCGCAAAAATCCATGTTCTGTCAAGATACAGTGCCGTTCAATTGAAAGTAAACAACCCTTATGAGAAATTTTGGAAATTTTCCCATTGTGAAGCAGGCTTTTGTAAACAGATCACATTCAAAATTATTTTAGGTTGACGTATCTGTCAGTTATAGGGTGACAGCATTTTATATACAGTATTTATTAAGGAAAATCTATATGGTAAGGACGAAGAAAAAAAATATTAAATTAACAAACTAACTGAGAACTTTCCTCGTCAATATTTTCCCAGGCATTTTCAATCGCCAACCACAGTTCTTCTACGTTCGCTGGTCGGAAATTTCTGCTATACATGTCTTTTTCCATTTGCGCCCATACATTTTCTACCGGATTTAAATCCGACGACTTGGAGGGTCAAGGCAGAGTGTTAATATGGTTTGTATTCAGCCATTCAGTAACAACTCGTGATTTGTGAATCCTCCTGAAATATAAATTTAATTGAAATATGCAAAAAGGAAAGAGGAAATAAAAATATTTTCCTGCTGGAAAGTGAAGTTCTCGGGATATAAAATGGGAACGGAAGGTAACATAACATATTCCAAAATGCGAGCGTAGCTTTGACCAGTAAGACGCTCTCTGATTCTCCAAGTAACACCTGCCCCTTGGCAACATATCCATGCCCACACGTTGATAGAGAAGCGACCACTACGAGCTGTAGGATTTATATAGCGCTCTTCATATCGGCAATTTCTTGGGCGGTATACACGCAAACTTTTTCGTCTGAAAAAATTGTGTTGTCCCAAAAGTCCTGTGGTATACCGACAAATTGGTTGGCAAAGTTTAACCTCTGCTCCTTATGCCGTGGCAACAGAGCAACTTTATTTGCAGCCGAAAAATTCTTCAGCTCAGATGCTCTGATACGTCGTCACTGCTGTATCAAAAGGATTCTGTCGGAGGTGGTCAAGGACGAGTTCGTCTTCTTCCATAGTGCTGAATTTCTGATGGTCCCCTCTATGGACGTACTCAGCAGTTCCTTCTGCATTCCATGTTTGCTTAATTTTGTAAATGCAACCTTTACTCACATTCAAAGTACCTGCAACTACTTGCATTGCCAATCCGTGCTGCAGTAACATCACAGCTCTCATTTTTTGCGGTTCAGTTAAGCGCGGCATAATAATAATAATTATTATTATTATAAGGAGTAAACTGACAAATAAAATTGACAATCAAGTTTTGATTACCTGAAAGCCTGTTTCACATTAATTTAAAAAATCGTTTACTTTCAATTGAACGGCACAAATAAATTACTACATAAATTGCATCGGATATCCACTTATAATTTCGTCGAATTTCCTCTTATATTCTCGTAAAAGGCTGTTCTCTTACTTGCGATGTGAGGTTGCCCACAAACGAAACGTTTGTTATTTTTCTCTGTAAGAGAAAAGACAGTAAATATTCTTTAAAATACGCCATAGACTCATATCCGAAACATCTAAGAGAGCCTTTTGCTTCACTATTCCATTAACTGTTTTAATTGTATTTTTTGTCTTCTTCCATAGTATACACACACAATATTATGAATTTCTGATTTAACTCCATCATTCATCATGAACATCATTCGTTTTCAACTTACGTCTGTTGCGTGATTTTCCTGGAGTACTAAGAGGTTTACCCGTCGACTCTTCCTTTATATGGGTTACGCTTCTTAAACTTATTTTTAAGGCATCAGCAACTCTCTGATGGACGGAAGAGAAGGGTAGCAAGGGTCTATTATTTTCTTTTTCGCTCTGAAGTATTCTAGGAAGTTTATTATGAATTGTTGGCTCTGTTTTTCCATAGATATTATTGAAAATATATTAATATGTAGACTCTCAATGTGACTTTAAAGGACACCGCACGGAACATACGGAAAATGGCCCTCGGTGAATGTTCCATATTCCAGGATATTATCCGAAAATCGATGCTGAGCAAAGGTCTCCCTGAGCCCGAGGTCATAAAACGCGATCCACCGAAGTTTTTTCAAACCTAAGGTGATGAGTTGGAATGAGCAAACGCACTGCTTTTCGGACCCTTCGCTCGTACATACATCTGTACAAATCATATATGCTATATGTATATATCGAGAATGTAATATTTAAATACACTCTAGTATCTTCTCTCTGTCTCTCCTCGCCTTTACAAAGCCAATGAGCGGGAGGGGAGAGGAGCTTTTCATATATACCTTCCTTGATTAGTTTTTACCACGCGGTAAGTGAGAGTCTTTTCTTATTAACAATCTATATTGTTGATATAAGAAAGATATAAGAAAGATATAAGAAAAAGTGTTGGAAGTGTGAAACAAAAAAAATGTAAAAAACCGAACAAATAAAATTAAAAAATCCGCGCAACATAGTACACGTGATAGAAGTGAATACTTCTTTCTTCTTTACCGATTCGTTGAGCGAGTGAGAGAGAGAGGGAGAGAGAGTAAGAGAGAGACAGGGAGAGAGAGTGAGAGAGAGGGAGAGAGAGTGAGGGAGATGGAGCGGGAGAGAGAGAGAGACAGAGGGAGATGGAGAGGGAGAGACAGAGGGGGAGAGGGGGAGAGAGAGAGCTACTTCCTTACTGCTGAGAAAAATTTTATAAACAGTAAACACAATAAAGCTACCTTCGAAGGGATCCGCAATGTTATTGTCAATATTCCTTAGTTTAATGCACTCCTCGTCAATCTGTCTGATTTGTCCGATATTATTCTCCAACGTCCAGTTCTGCTCGTGCATTACCACTGCAGTATCATCGACCCTCTTCAGCGAGGTATACCTAATTCGCTTCCTCAAATATTCCACGCATTCAGAAAACGATTGCTCGCAGAACTTGTGTACTTCCCAATGCAGTGAACGTAAAGGTGGACGGGGAAACTCTCTATAGTATCTTCTGTAAACAGAATGAATATATTATGTAATAATATTGGTTTGATGCCGCATCCTCTTAGGTCATGTAGTTGGTTTCTTTATACGAGAAGCATTCGATACGTAATGCATTTTTTACAGTATCTGATTGGAAATGTAAGCCAGTCAGTATAAAAAAGGTCCATATAAAAATATTGGTAGGTTTTTTGTAAATAATTCCGTCTGGGTAAACTTAGGAACTATTTTCCAGTAGAGCTAATATACGGTTATATACCAAGGCACAGACCAGGGCGTATAATCGTAGTATAAGTTGCCTCATGTGGACCTGATCTGCACCCTAGTGCTACGTCACTAGGCAATAACGCGATCGTTGTTCTCTGTTTTACAACAACACAGTCGTGTAAGCCGTCTTTCTCGGGTCGCCAGTCGACGTCACAAACTCCTCATTACCCTCGCATTCTCTTCACCATAATTCTGCTCTCTGAGGTAACCTACACCATATTTACAAGCCTTGGCTGGTGCCTACTGGGATGGTTCGCGACAGTGCCGACAGACAGCTAATGGTTGATGATATTCTATCGAACTGTCGGTTCGTTAGAAAATATAATTTCATTGTTGCATATACACGTAAAATTAATAATGGAATTTTGGAAAATGAGTTACAAATACCTCGGCGCAGTCTCAGACTTAGTCTCGTATCTTCTATCATATTCGTTGAACTTATGGGCTCTCAGATAGTAGGCAATATCTTTCAAGGCATCTCCAGGAACTAACGGTTTCTCAGTGGTTGTTATAGGAATATGTACCAAGGCACTTAGATTGTTTCTTATCCTCTTTTCTTCCTCTAACTCTTCCTCACTCTCTACTGTTGAATATGGTGCAGTGACAGAGAAGCCGTGCCTAGCATTGCTTATGGCATTCAAATCCATTATATTAATATCTGCTGGATTAACAGAGACACTGACATTGAAGATACTCCTTTTTGTTGTGATAACTATTGCTTCTCCGGTAGTATTCCCTGTTAAATCTTCCGCCTTATCTACTACATCCTGAAACGCTGTTGTAGAAAAAACATTTATAATATTGGTGATATAATATTATCCTATATTAATACCGAATTTCCCTCGCTCCACTGGATCCCGCGCATGACAACACGCTGTTCCTAAAAGATATAACGTAAGTATAGCAAGCATTATGTTATAAGTTAGGGTTTGGCAGAAAGTCCGGTGTCAAACTCTCGAATTTCCTTCAAATTTGTTTGAGCAACGTATTGGAAATTCAAATTAAGATCGCAGCTTGATGACGGATTATTCATAAACTAATCTTTGATATATCGCATTGTTTCCATAGAAAATGTAAGTCAGTATTAGTAGGGGAGGTAGCGTCAATATTTTATGTCAATTTAGACCTGACAAAAGAATATAGCAACAATTTTGTGGTTTCCACAGAAACATGTTTTGTATTTCGCATAATAAAACCCAAATTTTTGTATGCCTTCGTTGCCATATTCTCAATATGTTCTAAAAAATTAAGGTCTTTATTAAATAATACCCCTAGATCCCTTTGTTTTGTCATTTGAGTCAATTGTACATTTTTTTTTATGTATATAATAAGGGATTCTCTTTTAATGAGCAAGTCATGATCGTACATTTTGTAGCGTTCAAAGGTAGCTTATTACTTTCGCTCTATGAGAAAATACTGTTGACATCGTTTTGTAATAATTGCGCATCCTTCTCAATTTCAACCTCTCTATATAGCTTATAGCTCTATATGTCTTCTGGTCTAGGTATGTCGTCAACAAAAAACCCAAAAAGCAACGGTCCCAGGTTACTTCCTTGAGACACGCCAGTTTTAGTGAAATAAGGTGCTGATAGAATGGTCACAGTTTTATTTGCTGAGATCTAGATGTCAAATAAGATTTAAAAAACAGTAGCGAATTATTAGAGAATTTATAAGTTTGGAACTTACTTAACAAAATATCATGATCCACTCTGTCAAAAACTTTTGCAAAATCTAAATATATAATATCCGTCTGGCCGCAATTGTCAATTGTAGAACTTAAATAATCTGTAAATATCGTTAAATTAGTAACTATTGATTTTTTACTACAAAACCATGCTGGCATTCGGTAATTTTTTTCCGTCATATGCGTACTTAACTTACTACCTTTTACCTATTTGTTCAAATACCTTTTCTACTGCTGACAGTACAGATATGGGTCTATAATTTTCTATATTTTGTCTTGCACCATTTTTATGTATTGGCGTTATTAAACTTCTTTTCCATATGGCAGGAAATGTATTTGTTGTTACAGCTAAATTAAAAATGATATAGGATGAAGGATGAGGATGAAGTACTTCACTACACCCTTTGATAATATACGGTGGAATACCATAAGGAAAGGGCGACTTTTTGGTTTTAACTTTTTAAGGGATAATCGAATATCTTCCAAAGCAATATTATTGAGATGCAAATATTCTGTGATATCATTATTATTAGTGTCAGCTAGATTTAAGTCGTATATAGCTCTCCCATCTTTTTCATAATAAGTACTGGTATTATTTTGAAACTTTTTATTATTTACGTAATTCCATAATTCATTGCTGTTTCTTTTATTATTTTTTTCCACATTTTTTATATAATTTGTGTGTGCAACCTCAATTAATATTTTTATTTTTTCCGCAATTCTTTAAATTTACTTATGTGATACTCGGAATGATTTTTATATCTATGATGTATTTTTTTCCATTTTATAAAATTTATAATTTCCAATGAAAACCAGGGTGGATAACGTTCCATTTGTAATATCTATATTTAGGTATACCTCGATCTAAAATATCAAAGAATATATAATAGAAGTGATCAACACACTAGTCAACATCTGCAATGTGTATATTTATTTTCTAAATTATTATTATTTCCTTCTCCTTTGTTTATTATATTTATTCATATGTTATTAATAGAGCAGGATGGTGTAGATCTAGTGGAACTGAAGATGTGATTTCTTTTTCTACCATTACAAAAATAATACTTAGTACTAAATCTTTTTATATAATATGTTCAAATAGAACAAATAAATAGTAGAACAAGTTTTCTGTGAATTTCAGTTCCGTCGAAACTACTGTCACAAAATGTCACTGAAAGTGATGAAGTATTAACATTTTAAATTCAAGTATAAATGATCAGTATAACCCCACATATGTACGTACTATTCACAGCAAATTTTAAACTAATACTTCTAATAACCTACCGTTTTAACGATAAAAATCAAAATTAGCTATAACAAACTACAAAAACAAACTACAATTAAACGCCTTATAAAAACAGATCGCCAACTTTCTTTGTTGAGCAGTATAGTATTTGTTATTCAATTTTGTCCCAGATGCTTCATAATATAACGAATAGAATGAAATTATGTGAAGAAAAGACCCAGTAGTGACACAGGCGTATCTGAATAAATCGATAGATAGACTCTGTTCACTTTACTAAAATACACTACACATATATCATCAATGAAAAGCTGTAACACAATAATTTCTAGCACTTCTAGCTATTCCATGGAAGAAAACCTTTAAATAAACCTGAATACACTGGAATTGAATGAGGCGTATCGATTTCTGTAGCTCTCCTCCCTTTGCATGTTTTCAATTCTGACACATGATTAGTGGATGTGGCTAACAGGATTGATCGTGACCATTCCCGACACTTTAATAACACCTATACGCTCAACTATTTGTTCAGCCGGGAAATATATTTTTCTAGGCAATTCTTGACCGTGATCAACTTCAGCTTATGTTCTCATATTGGAATACATTTGAAACAATAATTCACAACAATAATGAAAGTTATTGAATATTTTATTTGTCCATCAAATTTGGTCTGTCAATAAAGAAATGACAGATCTTTTTATTGTTGTAAGCCAATTATGTTGAAGATAAGCGAGTAACACACTATCAAATTTTTTAGCATAATCTGTTTTATATCTTATGTTTAATCTAAGGTTTTACCAATGCACCGATAATGGGGTGAAAACATGATAAGCCGCAATAATAAAATATGGACAGCCTTGTGCATATCTTAGGACGTATAAGTTCTCCGTTTATTTTTTGGAAAGGGAGAGGTCAATATTAAAATGCATATATTTATACTAGTTTTCAATTTGCAGTAAGAGCTTAGTCAGCATTAGATATCCAATGGGGTAATCAAGAGTGAGTGACAGTCAGTTCTTCACTTGAGATGTGAAGAAACATTACTAAAACTAGATAAAATACAAATTAGACTGCTCAAAACGAAAAATGGGTCACATAAAGAAAGTGTTAAATTGAATGTACGATATTTTTGTTTCTACGCAACCAAATCAGGTCGCCTTTGCAGGGAAGGGTGAGTTATTTCAACTAGTCTTTAAGTAGTAAAATATGGTCCATATTTATTATAGAATTATGAGTATACGGGGTGTTTAAGAATGACGTGTTGGTAAGGAAAAATTTAGAACATCCTGTACATGTTTTACATTTAAATATAATATTTAAATCATGAATCTTGTAGTTTGTTTTTTTGTGAATAATTTGTTTTTTGATTCATCAATGTAGTGCAGTTATTAAAAAAGTTACAAGGGATTGCGTGAAGGACTGTTAGCAGATATACCTTTACAAATAAATTGTTTATTATCTACGTTGGCACTGATTTTGCTAAGAGTTGTTGTTATATGTCAGTCTCAGTTATAGCAATACGTCATAATGGATATACCACTTAGGTGTTTCTTAAGTGAAGTGCAACTTTCTAGAGTTGTAACGTTATTAGAAGAAGCTGCTCACAACGTCATGTCTCTGGATTACTAAATAATGTAAGTAAGTCCGCAATTTCACGAGCTTGTATTAGATATCAGGAAAAACGTACCTCTAGAGCCGTTGAAGTAACTCGTCCTCTCTTGCAAGGGCGACCGGATCGGTCGCGTAGAAACGAAAATATCGTACATTAAATTTAACACATTCTTTATGTGACCCCTTATTCGTTTTGAGCAGTTTATACGGACTATAAATATTGATTTGTGTTCATGTAGTTATTCTAATATTTGAGGTTCGCATAACGTAGCCTCAGTCCTGAGTTGGTGCAGATGTAATGTAATTTCAGAGTACAGCTTTAAACTGTATGTCTCGTTTATATTAAATCCGTATTCCATTACTAAAACGTTCATATTTTATTCATTTTTAGCATATAAGGCAGACAGGCAATTCTGTTTATTTCGTAAGTTGTTGACACAGGCCCAACGTATAAATCACAAGGCTCAGAATGCCAGACGGATTTCTAGCTTCACGAATATTCGAAAATGCGAAGCGAGTATATTTCACTACAGGTAGTCTCGCTTCATGTATCATCTGCGTTGTTGGTGATCCGAATACTGCCAATGTGAATAACATCTTTCATGGGTTGGTAATTAAGTGTTAAAATATTGAATTATGTTTATCTATTTATTGATCCTATTGAATCTCAAAAAGGCATTCATATAGTACTATCTAGGGATTTAAACATTATATTGAAAATATTTGTTGCTCCCTCAATTAAAGATATATACTTAATAATAGGGGGAATGATTTTCCCTTTTGTTTACAAGTTGGTATTAGTAAAATGAGTTGTAAGGTGTATTGGTAGTTTATATGTCTCTTCACGTATCACGTGTATCACGTATCACGTGTATCTCTTCACGTGTGTCTATTGTGTTTCTTTTGGCTTTAGCTTCCTTTTAGTTTAATTATTTTTTGCAACCTATTCAAAGTAACCTGAGTTATTCAAAGGTCTTTTTATTTATTTACCTAAGAAGATAAGTCATAGATAATAGAAGATAACTAAAAAAATTTTATATTTTCTTCCACCGGGAACCGAAATACCGACAAATATTTGCGTATTAAACGTAAAATTCCGCCATAATAATAAATTCACTAATGAAAGACTGACTGCATGAATAACAATTAAGCCCACCCACCCTTTTGCAATTATTTCGTTAATTATGTATTATAAGAGCCCCTTCTCAAAGGGTTAAATGGGATACGCCGCCAACTGATACAAACAGACGCAAAAAATGTGTTCTTATTCCCAATTCTCATTATTAATTGCGTCCTTTAGTTATGGTCACCAATATTGATTTCACATTTTAACGTACAACTTAAATACTACTTATATGTAGCAAGTGTGCATAGACAACAGAAATGGGGATTCCAAGTAACAATACATATCAGTAAGAGCGTTCTATACGATAGGCGGCCATATTTAAATTAGTAAATTCAGGAAATCTTGTAGATGTTAGTTTTATTGATCTATCTACAATACCAATTTTTACAGATTTTTTTATGGTGTAAATTGTATTTTTAGATGATCACTTTTGAATTTATTTAGTATTGAATTTTTATGTTCAATTGGAAATGCAGTTATGCAATCATCAAGATAGTGTTTGAAAAATGGTATTTCATATTGTGCTGTGGGAATTATGTATAATGTTTCATTTCGTTCCAACGTTTACAATTTATATTTTTTACAAAGGCAATTCGTATATTTGTATATAAAGAAATTCTTTCTAAAGAGAAAAGTTTTATTTGGTTATTAAGTTTTATTGTATCAATAAATGTTTTTAATGGCCAAGAATCATTTATATAATGGTTTGTTCTTCTAACAATATTGTTCAAAATATTTGATAAGAATTCTGATCAATTATAAATGTAAATTATAAGGTACCTACCTACAAAGTAAATAAACCCGACGGCATGCAACAGACAAAGACGCTGCGGGAGAAAATTTACATGCCTAGTCAAACAAAGACAGAGTATCACAACGTTAACAATCGCCAGAAAAATCAAATGACAATAATAATAGTTTCGACAAATCATATTATGATTTATACAATATAAAAACTTATTAAACTATGTCTAACTACAAATAAATATGTATTAAAGCATCTCCGAAAGCGGAAGTAGAGGCTTTTAAACTTATAGCAAAACACATTACTGAATAACCGTGACTGTATTCTGTATCAGTAGTAAAATGGAAGTATATGTAACTATTAAAATTAATATGTGCAATGTTTTAAATCATAATATATAGAGAAAATATAAAAAGCCAAAATAATAACGTTATGTGATTGGTTGACAGTTAATTAGAATGTTTATGGAAATTCGAGTAACTAAGGAAGTGTTTTTTGTTTTTAAGTAGAGACTTCCTTAACGATAAATAATAATGAGAAAGAGTTTGTAAAATTCACTTAAAACGGTAGCCACGTTAAAATTTCTCTTAAGGAAGAAGAAAACTCAGAATTTATATAGTAAAAATCAATTTTAATTATTGGAATTTGGGCATGATAGTAATCGCACGTGTAAATTAGTGTATATCAAGTAATAGTGGCTCAACGAAGCAATAATTATATGTCTAAAGGTGTATCCTAGATAGTTCTATAGTGGTTTTCGTCGTATACAGGTAAGTATTTTCAAGAAGTAAAACAACATATCAATGAGTTAGTATATTTCCAAGAACACGTCTCAGCAATTCTACGAGTAGTGTTCCTGATTTCGCGGTAATCGTACTTCTCGAGGCTGATCACACAACTAGGACACCGTGGCAGTTATCCAAATGAAGAAGCCATTGAAGTTGCAGCATACCATGGGTTGGGGTCTACATAATAGTGCTTCAGTATAGTGCGGAGCTAGTGATTGTTTTTGTTTACAAAGGATTGACTTTGCAACAAGGTCATAAACAAAACACAACTTCTTTTTATAATAATTGTTATAATATATAGTAATAGCATTAACACTAAACCAAATTTTCTTGTGCATAAAATTAAATTTATAATCTTCAAGCATATACCTAGTATCATTTTGATTTTACTAGTCTATTTTGAACTCAATTTGAGGTTAAGTATTTCCATGCTCTAATTTAAAATTCAAAATTGTTCACTGGAATTTTGAACTGGCGCCCATTCAACAAAGAATCTACAACATATATGAAAATTAAAGGAAGTATCTCCAAAATATTACAAATAATTACTAAACTATCTCATTCTATGTATCTCTCCTGCGTCACAAATTGAAGCTTTGAAGCTTTTGATGTAATATATTTACATACTCTAAGTTCAAACCACTGTCTTTTACGACACTGTCCGGCCCCGACGGGGAACAAACTTTACAATATATATATATATATATATATATATATATATATATATATATATATATATATATATATATATATATATATATATATATATATATATATATATATATATATATATATATATATATACCGACTTTGTCGTCGGCATATGTAGCTGTCGTACCTAAATCATCCCGAAAAATAATATCGCTCTCGTGTATATTTAAATTCGTCGAAAAGCACTTCCACAGTAATGGTGAAAATATCGATAACCCATAAGCTAATCCATTATTAAAATTTAAGCACATTCTCGATTTCCCGAAAACGCCGTTAGATCGTCCCACGTTAGAGATGCTCCTAGGATTAAGGCGGTGCATGAAGATATGTTCGCTGCTTTATTACATCATCTTGAGGCTCACACTTTCCGGCTATTTCATAGGGATTTCAGCGCTACCGGTCGCCTTAGACGATTTCCCCTAAAAACAAGTGCCAAGAATCATTTGTAAAAAGAGAGTAAGAAAAGGTTTTCTTTCTATTTTAAAAGTTGTGGCGTGGTCTTGTGAAGCGCTAGAACACTTTGATGAGGGATGAAGGATCTAATGCAGACGGTGAAATACAGGAAACTTTAGATTTCACTACGTCGACGTATTCATGTTGTTGAGAGACCAGTGGCGTTCCATGTATAGTCCAGTACTTTTATTTTATCAGGTATAAATATACAGTTGAAATTTGTTATAAGTTATGGGGATCCATATTTAACTTATCCATTGTTTACACGACGCGACGCCACGTTTCAGTAATGGGTCGAAGACGACTGCAAATAAGTAGCAGAGGAAACGTCGGGAACAGAAACCAACAACCAAAAAAATACATTTATATTATTATGAGATAAACATATTTACATGACACGTGTATTATAAGATTTAACTGAAAACAAAAATTGATTTACACGGCGTTCCTTAATGACATAGTAATATTTCAAGGTGCATTTTTTTATGATATATCCGTGGTTACGTATAACAATGCAAGAGAGTTCAGCCATAGCGTTCAAGGAGAGAACAGCTCCGCTAAGAATTTTTGTAAAATTTTGTTAAATTTCATAGTTAAATGTAAGAAAATTAATTAAAATAGTGAAATATAAAATTAATTAAAATAGTAGAATATCAGTGCGATAGGTTTTAAAGAAGAAGTAACTGTATAGTAAGTATTTTCGTCGAAATTAAGACGTGAGAAGTGGAAGCTTGGTGGCGTCCCGAGCTTGTAGAAGACTTTGCTAAGCAGTATAAGGAAAAGGAGGTCAAAGTATAAGAAGTTCCAAGAAAAAAAGAAACAGTTTTCGCAATCGTAGCAGCGTTCCAAGTACGGCGAGTAGTAGCTGCATTTCTGAGATAGTGCGGCGGCGTCCGGTAGATGACACCGCCAGAGCCCAGCATCAACTGTTAACAAACCAGTGTCGTGGAAACTAGTGCTAAATGTCTGGAAAATGCATCGAAAATTAAAAGGATTAACATAAAACTTAAAAGGTAATAACCATCTCAAACATTGATAATTTTAAGTATATTGCACCAGAGGCTTAGTCTTATGTATTAGAATTAGTTAAGTAGGTTTGCGTAGGGTATTTATAAGTTTCAGAATTTGTTTATTTGTTTTCATAAACATATGACAATAAAACTTAAATTACTAAATATTCATATTTAAATTATTTCTTCGTTCTTATTAATATTTGAAACTTTTCAGGAACAATTTAAATCACATAAAAATTCAAGTGATTTAACAGAATATAGTAGTATCATAGATTCTTTCACTTTTTGGAAAATAACTTTGGGAACTAAAAAAATTCAATTATGATGAGTCAGTAACTTCATCTTACAAATAATCTTTTAAAGAAATTTATATAATAAACCTAATTGGACCCCCTCTAAGACTATAGAGTGCTCATGACTAAAGTGATCCTCAATTATACTAAAAATTAGTGTTCATAGAACGAACTGGCGCCCATAAAAAGGAGAAGGATTTTCTAGGGAAGTAAATAGAGTAAGTATCCTATAATCAGATAAAATATTTCACCATCCTATAACAATATAAAATATACCTTTATTTCAAAACATATTCATATATCACAATTATCTCACCAACGTAGAGCTTTTCATGTTTCATAACTTCTCAAATTGAGCATCCCAACGTGAGGAATATAAAATTACATAAATTAGAACCACTTAGAAGTTGTACAAGTTATTTCACCTTCATTGAGGATCTTCAAAGTGATATACGATTTGTTTTATTGATCATTTATACTTGAATTTAAAATATTAACACCACATCACTTTCAATTACATTCGAGAATATTTTTTGAATTAATTTAAATATCTACAAATTAGACTTGTGACCGGTGCCTTCGCTATTTTTTCTGGTATGTCTGGTGAGTTCCCCAGTATATCTTCGCAATCCAATGTCCAATGCCAATAAAACTAAAATGGACACTTGAAAAAAACATATAATTGAAGAATTATTAAAATTCATTTAAATATTACGGAGATATGAGGTAACAAATATTAAAAAAAAATTACAGTCGATATGAGAACCTCCTTAATAAAGTCGGTTAATAAAATGTATCATTATCAATGTTGAAAACAATTAGTTTCAATTTGCATTTAATTCAAGAAGTTTCAATCAAGAACTGTGCGTTTTACAAGAAATTTTAAATAAAGAAAGAAAGAAAAGTTTTTCTTAAACTTTTTTCCTAAGAATCATCATTGCTATGATATAGCGATTCAAACAGTTAAATAAGCGTGTTCTGTCCTCTGTGTTCTGTCTCTGTTTTTATCTGACTTGTTTTTATGATGAAACTTTTGGCTGAAAAATACAAAAAACCAATATTTGCGACCTTTGAGGTTGAGTAAAAATTTTTCTAGATGTGGGATCGATAGGGACTTTTCACATTTCATTTATAATGGTGCTGCCAACATTCGTACTAATTTTCAGCTCTATGTTCAAAAAATTCAAATTAATATCTGAAGTAGGTTCCTACTTTCGGGGATATTAAAAAAAAATTTAATAAAGACAAATTCAACAGCCTGTATCAATAAATTTGAGCTGTTTTGTTGCGGACATATTATATTCATATGTATATATTTTTTCTCATAAAATGGCATCAGAAATGACACCCCGAAATCTTACTCTTACCACGTCATTAAGGAACACCTTGAATAATTTAATATTAATTTATTTTTTATTCTAATAGAAACAGACGATTTCATATTGAATAGAAATTTATCAAAGTAAACGGCGGTTTTATGACAAAACATGAATTTCGGTTTATTCGAATTATTTGTTACTATAGAAAAAATATCGATATTATTATCAGCGAACGCTTGAAAACTCTTATATAATATTGTAACTTCCGCGATATAGAATTTAATCACCCAAAAAGGATCTCATCTGATCCCCAATAATGTCCCTATAAGATTTTATGAACTCTTAAGCATTGGTCCAGATATAGTTAAGCAGTTTTATCAGATATCTGAACACAGTAAAAATAAATCGCTGTGTATTTTATTGATTTCGAACGTATTTGCTATTCGTCTTTAATATAACCTTTATGTTACACATAAAATGTCGATTTTTTTTTAAATGTGAAACATTCTAAGGATATCCTTCAGTGTTACTTTATATGCTTCATAAGTGTGTACATCACTCCACATAACTCTGTACATAACTCTGTGTTTTAATCGTCTCCGGATATTGCCACCTTGGTTGGCGAAAAGCGCGTAGAACGAAGTATAAGTTAGTGTTTCGGTGTAAGTGGAAACTCAGTCGTCCCTGTCATCATAGTCGTCGTCGTCGTCAGTCCTATTGTCACATCAAAGATTCCAGAGGTTGCTACGAAGCCACATGTGGTCACAATTACATAAAACATAATAAAATCCAGTGGATTATCAGCTGGTTACATCATTATTGCAAGGCGTTATTCAGAGTGGAAACGTTTTCGAATGATATTCAAATATTTATATGTAATATGGCAGAATATAAAACAATGCCAAATTACTGAGGCAAATCGTTTTAATTAATAACGAGCTGAGAGAAGTAAAACTGGATGATTATATCTAGTTTCAATTATTAAATGAGTTCGATGACTGGCTATATTTTTCACGTGGAAATAATATCAACTGAATAATTTAAACATTACTAGTTTCTGATAATTACAAATGTAGGCATATTGGAATTAATCGCTCTTCATATTAATTATATTATCGATGTGCATAATAGTTACTACATATTAAAAGCTATTAATTAGAACATTAATTTTGTCGTATCAGATAACTACGGCAGTGTTAATAACGTCTATAAAATTTAGATAATATTCGCTGGCATTCTCCAAGCTCTCAAAAAACTAATGAATTAAGAATTTTGGAATTAAGAATGGTGGTGTCATCTAGCGGATGCCGCCGTACTACCTCTGGAATGCTGCTATGATTGCTGCTCTATTATGGGATACATTCACCCTCAAACTTTTAATTTTCGGCTTCTGCACTTATATTCTTTTATAAGTGCAGAATTCTCTGAGAAAATTGTTTCCTTTTCCTTTACATTGATCACAAACTCTTCTGCGGCTGAGACGCTACGAGGCCTCTGTACTTTTTACTTGCTAGTTACGACTCATACACTTAATATTTAATTTTATAATTTTATAATTTTAATAATATTTATTTCTGCTTGTAGACCTTTTTTCTTACTTATTGTGCACAAATTTAAATACTTGTTATCTCATCGTGGCTGTTACCTCATCGAACGCCTTAGCGGGACACTTTTTAAATTGTTATATGTTGGAAAATCTCTTACAATTTAATTTTCACTTTATCTAATTTCGAATTCTAAACACTATAACAATACAATCAGATGTATTTTCTGTTGCGTAACTTGAATTTATGTATTAGGCGTTATCTTTACATTGCATTTTGGTTCGCGCGTAGCTGAGTGGCGTTCTGCTATCATACCAACGTATATACTACGTTGGTCAGCGATGCGTGTGTGCTTGCGCTTATACTATAGTCTGTGCGATAATTATTGATCAATGATTTAATTTATTTTATAATTTGATGTATTTACTGAATCAGATCTTTTCTTTCTTTTCTTTACTTATCAGATCTTTCGATACTGTCATTTGCCCTCGACAAATCTAGAAAAACTGCATTATGTTTGCTTGGTCTTCCTTGTGGGGTTGTATTTTTCTTAAAGCGTGAATGTGAATTACGATTGATTTTCTTCTAAAACCGCCATATGCTTGTTTCCATTATCTGTTGCAATATATCTTTAATTAGTATCGCAATCACTTTGTAGGTAACATCCAGTAAAGCTATAACCACGGTGTTAGTCTCCTACTAACACGGTACGGCACACCTACTTGTGCCGCAAGACGTTCACAGCCGCAATCTCGCCCGATAGCATTTTAAAAATCATTATTACATTTTAAAAATCAGTATCGTATACGTTTCAATAAATTTGTTGTCTTTCAACGTATTAAAACAATTATTCTTTCACTGTTATTTGGCTACCATTACCGTCATTTTGTGACAATATAAACTTCCTAATTGTAGGTTATATTCTTCAATGGGTTGCCTATATCAAGATGTGTTTAGCTCTTAAATAGTTATAATATGACTTGACTATAATATAATATTATAATAGCAAATAAGTACTGATATTGAGTACGCAAATCTCTGACTAAGTACGGGTCAATATTCGCAATATTTCGGCAAGTTAAGTTTAATATAGTGTTACGGTCACGTCAGTGATAAAATCTCAACAAATTTAAGCTTTAATTGCCAGGAATTTTATTATTTGTCCAATTAATTTTATATATAACGCATTATTCTTCAGTGCGATGTAAAATATATCCTACTTCAGTATTTAAATAACCCTACCCAGTAAATTTCCCTTGATATCCGGGCCCGCTGCGAAAATGTAAGCTTCAAATAGCAGGGAACAGCAGGAAGGGACATTTAGCAGCTAGTCCGTGGTATGTCAAGGTTTAAAAGGCAAATTGAACCATTCTGAGCGCTGCGTTCGATTAAAATAATTGTTCCCATTTACAGTAATCTCTCTCTGGATTTGCTAATAAAACTAACACCTTAAATTCATTATTGCTATAAAATATTATTCTTCGCCGCGGAAAAAATTAATGTTTTAATTTGCAGAAATATGAGGACTGTTAAAATAAAGGAGTGCTATCCGGTTAATTTTCTATATATTAAAATGCACTCCTTACCGTCCCTAAAGGGAGGATACCCACTCCCAGATGGTAAAATGTGTTATTAAAATATATTCATTCCACTAATCAAAGGTGATAGTTACTTGGGGGACAGCCAACCATTATCTTGGCGTAATATTAAAACGAAATATGGCGTTATAATTAAATGCGGGAGAGACAATTTTGCAGGGTTTAATAAATTAATAGTAAGAAAAACATTTTTAAAAACCAGCTTTTTTTATATTTATAAATATGCTCTAAAAAGAATAAAATAAACTTTATCTTTATAGCGTCATCAAAATAATAAACAGCTGTTATGGGATGGGAGGAGTAACATATTTATTGTTTTCCTAGACAATACAATACAATTGAATGTTTCAAATTGAACACCGAAGTGACGGTCTGCTGTAGTACCTATCAATTATGAGCAGGCATCTGGGAGTGACGTACAGTGGTCTGAGTGGGTGGCATCTAGCGCCGGTCGCCTGAAGTATCCGTGCATGGTCAATGCGTATTAACGTGTAGGTACGGTGTATTGTGGGTTGCGGTAATACGGGGGGACGGTTACAACTTCAAATAGAATTAGATCCATCAATTTATTACATTACACAAATTATATGATATAAAAGCTTATCGACAGATTTACGTATTTTATAAAAAGCATTATTTCTTGAAGTGAAAACTTCTCTAGGCGCGCTCAGCATGTTTATGTTGTGTTGAATGAGATTGGGCCGTCACACGTCACGCTAGGCTATGTAACGCTCCTTCGGGTAAAGTCGGCTTGAGTCGACTAAGTGAGAGAGGATCAGTTGGCAGAGCGAGACAGTAGAGATAGTTTGTGGGTATTGAATGAGACTGAGTTGTCACATTCGTCTATGTAACCCTCACTTCACTCGTTGACTAAGCGAGAGAGATAAACTTGAATAGTATTTACAACTTACAACAATACATCAGGAGGTTACGTTACATCTGGTCGATCGGGTTACCGTCCAATAATTGTTTTCCGCTCTATAACGAATTGGATTGAATCGATTTGACTGCCGTCGCAGTACTTGCTAACTATGAGTAGGTATTTTGGAGCGACATACAGCGGGGCGGCATCTAGCGTCGGTTGCTTGAAGCATCAGTGTCACGGGCAAGCAGTCTACAGAGGTAAACCTCGCGATAAGCTTTTATATCATATAAATTGTGTAATGTAATAAATTGATGGGTTTAATTTAATGTAAAGTTTATTTTCTTCATTTTATAAACTTGGTCCAAAATTTCATGCCATTTTTACTGGAATTTAATCTTAATTAAGGGCTTATGTATTTTATATACGTCTTTGTATTTCATATATTATCTTTGCATTTTATATACGTCAAGGTTCTTCTTGGTACACAAAACACAATTTAATATGTACAATGAGGGTAATGTTAATAATTGTAGTATTACAAATGATACGAAGTACTTTTCGCTGTACTACGAATAATCTATTTGCGGTGAAACATCCCAGCATATGAGCCACACATGAGCTACGAACAAAGCATGTTAACCGGTTAATAATATATTTTCTGGAATTAAATTTACTAATGCTCTAATAACACATAGTTTTTGACAATTTGGATGTTATATTGAGCTACTTTGGAATATGGCAAGCAAAATTGAGTGATTTAGTGTATACCTAAAAATGTAAGCGATTCAGGATTAGCAAATTTATACAGAGGTCTATGATTAAAGAACATCTTGACAGTTTTATTTTCATTGAGACTTAATTTGCGAATATATCGATAATTTTCGAATATATCTAAATATTCGATATCTAAAAACTAAATATTGAGGAGACCTAACTTGTCTGTTTTTACCTGAAATTAGTGCAATTGGTCTTTTTATGTTAGGGGTAAAGAGCGATTGTATCGCTCGGTTCCCTCCTATCGTCGTCGCATCTTTAGTTAGGCCGGTTCGTCATATTTTTTTATATTTCCTATATTTGCCTCTCTTTTTTAAACCATTTATTAACTGATTATAGACGATATATACCCCAATCGATAGTACGTTTTATTTTCTTTAAATTAGGATCCTCGACATTTAATTAAAATTTCCGAGAAAATTGAGAAAAACTAAAAAAAGTGTGTAAAAGAAACCTTTGAGGTGGTTTTTCAGTGAGGATCCTCGGGCCGTCATCCTATATTTTTTTGTAACCCCTTAATATACCGCTTTCAGTAAAGGCAAACACGCATGGTAACTCACAACCCATTTTTATATGTGAATTAATACCCATATACTATTAGTTATAATTAACCTCTGAGAACTGAAAAACGGAAAATCTACAATATTTGAATTAGTGGCAGGTAAATTTCTATTTATAACACTAGAAGCTTTAACAAAATGATTATTTAATTGTTTACCACTACCTAGGTAAATCTCTAATTTATTATATCTCAATAATATTTTAGAGTGTTACCTGATTTCCTAATATATACACTATTATTTTATATTAACAGTAATAATTTTCGATGTTACAGGGAACGCCAAATCAATATTGTATCTCAAAATGTATATACAAACATCAAATGTCGGAAATATTATCCTTCACAAAGCTCAAATCAATTATATTAATGGATTTTGTATGGAACAATTCCTTAGCAAAGTTTCACCCTAATGCTTGAAACTTTTTTAAATTATATGGTATGTTTCATATATTTAAAAAAATGTAATGTAGCTACTTATTTTAGAAGCTTTTTCGATTTCCTCCAGGGGAAATTCATGTTCTCGATCACTTTCCATGTTACGAGATTTGAGCGGCCTATTAACAAACGATCGAACTCTTATTATCTTAGCAAGAATAAATCTTGATTTACAAAATGATATTTTGTCAATTTAAGAAAGTAAAAAATGCGTATTTCCTGCTCACAAAATAAAATGTCACTTTAACACATATCATGAATCTATTCTGACTCTAAATTTCTTTTATTTGTAATTGACTTTTAACACCAGTGCTAAAAGTAAATTACTTTACACCAGTGCCTTAAAATTGCATTTTAAACAGTGACAGTATGCGTAAAAAATATACCTTTACTGACGACTGTAGAAAAACGATCTTCTGTTTTCGACCTTGCGTATCCTAGCAACATCAATCCTCAATTTCATTTATAAATCTCACGAGGTTGCCTGACGTCTTGCCAGCTAACGCTCATATTGGATTTTATATTTATTACTTATTAGAAACATTGTACGCCTGGTGTAGTAAAATTTGATAACGTATTTTTCCAGATATTTCTTACTTGCTTATTTAGTTTCATAGAATGTCGTTTATAATAGAAGGAAATTGTTCAGACGTAATAGTTATTTCCCTTGTAAGATGTCCGATGAACTGTATCTATCAGAATTATTTTCAAGGGCAACTATGAAACAATCATCTTACTATTATTTGACACCATGGGTTTTGGAAACAACCCCAGATTAGGCTCATTGCAGATGAATTTTAAAGATGTATTAAATGTTTGTAATATCCGAACGCTTGGATTAGTACGCGCGATTGTCAAGTTCTAATTTATACTAATTTTTTTGTTTGTTATACTGTTTCAAAAGTACTGAAAGAAACAGGAAGTAATCATATGAACACATATAGGTAAAGATATAGGTAATATCGAAGGTAAACTTATCAAAATTCTTTTTATCATGAAACAGATAAGTGTATAATGTTTAAAGCCTTCCAGTTTAAAAGGGGCTGCAAGTTGTGAACTTAGATGCATCCACTACGAGTAAGCGGTATATTTTTTTCAGTACTTTTCTTATGTAAAAATATATATTTATTAATTTCTCCGGTTAGGAACAAGATATCGAGTAGCGGTTTTCATTGGTTTCTTGCGATGGGTTTAGAGGAATACGAAAATAACATGACTAACTCACTCTAAAGCTAATATGGCGGGCTCCCAAAGATGGAGGACTAGTTATTTTTATACACTTCCATGATTTTGCCATCAAATGAATGGTTTTGCTGCGAAAAATACGCAAATAAAATGACGCCACCCTAATCAATTTCTTACATTACACAATTTATATGACATAAAAGCTTGTCGCGAGATTAAACTGTATAGGTAAACAAGGATACAATGTGTAAGATGATATTGACATAAGCAAATCTAAGAAAAAAATTATGTTTCTTATAAAATAGGTAAATCTCGCGAAAAGCTTTTATATTTTTATAATGTATAAGATTTTATATATGCTGGTTTTGTTTGCTGTTTTTGGTCAATTTCTAAGAAGATCAGCACGCCTTGTATGTTTTTGAAAAACCATACAAGAATGAAACCAATTTATTATTTTAAAAGTCAAATTTAAGTCAAGTCACATTGACCGTTCTACATATTAATATATTTTCAAAAATGTATAACTGCACTATTTAAAAACAGAGCCGACAAGTCATAATAAACCTCCTAGAATAATTCAACAGCGAAAAAGAAAATAATGGAATCTTCATACCATTATCTTTCGTCCGTAAGAGAGTTGCTGATGCCTTAAAAATCAGTTTAAGAAGCGTAACCCTTATAAAGGAAAATTCCACATATGCTAAACCTTTTAGTACTCTACGAAAAACACGCAACAGATGATGCTCATGATGGAGATAAATCAGAAATTCGTAATATTGTGAATACTATGAAAGAGGAGAGAAATATACTACAAGTTAATGTTACACTTAATGAAATAGTGAAGCAAAAGGCTTGATTCTTGCAAAACGCAGAAGGCTAGATATTTCGGATACGAATCTGTTGCGTATTTTAAAGAATATTGGCTTTTCTTTTACAGGGGGAAATAACAGACGTTTCCTCTGTGAAGCCTTTAAGAAATGGATCTCGGAATAACTGATTCCAAATGGTACTGAGCAGACTGAGCTCTCGATAATGGTGATGGATAGTGATGATGGTGGCGTCCTATCATTGTTTTTTGGAAGAGCCAATTCCTACTTCTCCCTGGTATAAAACAAGAATAAAAGAAGGGCTTTCTTGTAAAGGCATAATATTTTAGAAAGATGATCTGAAAATTGAACTTTTAAATTTATGCAGTCAGCACAAACAGTCCCCGATACATGCCATAGATGAACTGGTAAAAAAACATCGTCATCAAGTATTGAGATTACCATTGACAATATAGATTAGTGTGGGGCAGTAAATATTATTATGATCGACATACTGGTGGTTGGTTACGGAGACAATCTAAGCTAAGTTAATCCGACTGAAATGACACAGTATGTCCACGCCACTGGACCCGAGTCTGCGCTCGAGCCTCGAGTGGCATGAACCTTGTGACCTGGATTTCCCCGAAAGGCCTATGCGAAAGCGAGCAACGTTTTTAGAGGAATCGCGTATAAATATTATCAGTTATACTGGGAGAGTCGAGTAGTCGAGTCTTGTGTGTAAACTTATAACTTTTAGACAAATCCTTTTGTGGGCTGTGCTGTTTACGTTTTAGATTAGATCTTAACGCAGGTAAGAACATTTTATTGCTTTGTAATTAAAAGTACCTAAGGTAAACAAATGTTTCTTAAATTAGAATGCCACCAAAAAAGTCGTCAGGGTCGGAATTTAAGAAATTAAGAGAAGCGCGAAAAGAAAGTGAACAAAAATTGTCAAATAGATTATTCGGCTGGATATCCAATTCGAGTAATTTAGCTGTTGTAAATGAAGGTTCCGGATCTGCGTCTTCGTCTATGGAACTAGATTTAAATGTTAATGTTACTGACAATAATGACACTTTAACAATCACATCGACTTATGGAAACGAAAGTGATTTTACCCAAGAATCCCAAGATATACAAAGAGACTGTTCACGAGCCGCGGAAGCAGAAGGAGGTACGTTTTAAAGAAATTTTTGAATTTAAGGTCAACATTTTCTGCAAAAAAGAAATAATTTTTTTCTTTGTACGGCTCTTTTATAAAATCAGTATTTATGCATATATTATTTATGCAGTATTTATGTATATAAAAATAACGTTTGTTTTTAGAAGATCCTTCCTTTTAACCAATTTTTTTCTTTCAGGGACCTCTGAAGAACAAAATACTAGTCATTTATCCGCCTTAGCTTCTGTAATAAATTATAACGATCCAAAGTCGTGGCCAAATATAGATGATAAGCTTAGGTGTTGCCTAGTTGAAAAAGGTCCAAGTCAAGGAAAAGACTGCGATTTCAGGTTATCCGTAAAAGACGACGGACGTATTTTTACTGCCGAATGGTTTAAGAAAACCCTGCCAAATAATGAAAAAGTAGACCGAACATGGTTGATTTACAGTGAAAAAAATGAAGCACTATTTTGTTTCCCGTGTTTACTGTTTACGAAAAAACCGTACATTTTTTCAAGTGCAAAACAGGGTTTTTGTGATTGGAAACACTTAAACCCAAGAGTCGGTGAACACGAGAATTCTATAGAACATCGAAAATGCTTTGTATCATGGAAAGAATTGGAAATTCGTCTAAAGAAAGGGGTAGCGATAAACGATGATATGGAACGTATAATTTTAACTGAAAGAGAAAAGTGGAGATACTTTCTGAAGATAATTTTGGACGTCATATTATTTTGTGCAAAGAACAACTTAGCTCTTAGGGGTAAAATTGAACAGATTGGTCATCGGAAATCGGGAATTTTTTTAAGTGCACTGGAATTATTAAGTAAATACAATACTCAAGTTGCCGCACATATTTCGTCTATTACTAAAGGTTCTGTTTCATATTTGTCCCCTAGTAGTCAAAATGAGTTTATTAAGTTGCTAGGATCTAGTGTTAAGGACACCATTATTTCAAAAATTAAAAAAGCGAAGTACTACTCTATATCGTTCGACTGCACTCCGGACGTCGCCCACACGGAGCAGATGGCTCAAATAATACGATATGTGCTAATTGAGGACGGTAAATGTTCAGTTGAAGAAAGTTTCATCGATTTTATTCAAACAAATAAAAAAACTGGAAGTGGTCTTGCAGATGAAATTATGACAAAAATAAAGAATGATGGCTTACAACTATCAGATTGCCGGGGGCAAGCCTACGATAATGGTGCCAACATGGCTGGCATATATCGTGGAGTACAAGCACTAATTTTGCAACAGAACGAGTATGCAACATTTTTACCATGTGCAGCTCATTCTTTAAATCTAATTGGGGTGCATGCAGCTCTTGTAACATCAGAAATGGTAACATTCTTTGGCACGTTGCAACATATATTTACTTTCTTTTCGGGGTCAACACAACGTTGGGAAGTTTTGTCAAATTTGAAGTTGACTCTAAAAGGTCATTCTGAAACCAGATGGTCATCAAAGTATCAGTCAGTTAACTCCTTGATTTCTCAATTACCAGAAGTCGTAAAAGCCCTACATGTGATTTCTGAAGGAACAGATGAAATAACCTATTCCACAGACTCTGTGTCTTCTGCCAAGAATTTGATAAAACTAATTGATTTTCAATTCATTTGTCTGTTAAGTGTGTGTAATCAAATTCTTAGTAATATCGACAAGGTAAACAGCATTTTACAATATAAAACACAGTCAATCGAAAGGGCAGCTAAACATATTGATGGTCTCCTTCAGTATTTAAAAATTTTTAGAGAAAATGGAATTGACAAAGCTATAGACGCCGCAAAGGATCTCTGCCAGCAGATTAATATAACACAAGAATTTCCAGAAAAAAGAAAACGGAAAATAAAAAAAATTTTCGATGAGAAGGCCGATGATGAAGCTCAGTGTTTTACAAACTTGAAGAAATTTAAAATCCAACTGTATAAGGTTCTTGATACGTTAATTTCGCAGATGGAGTGGAGATTTGAGACTTTGTCACACGTAGCCTCGGATTTTAGTTTTCTAACAGGACTCTCGCTTTTTGAAAAACCTACTGAATGCCTTAAAAAGGCAGCAGCTGATTTGGCACTAAAATATAAAGATGATCTTGACGCAAACGAGCTAAGCTTGGAGATCGAGAGTTTTAAATATCAAGCTTGTTCTTTAATACCCAACCTAAAAGAGGCTAACTTAATAACTGTGTTAAATTTTATGCATGAATATGGCTTATCGTCTAATTATCCCAATTTAGAAATATGTCTCCGTTTAGCACTAACGTTACCGGTTACCTCCGCGTCTTGCGAGAGATCTTTTAGCAAGCTGAAACTTGTAAAAACGTACTTAAGATCGCAAATAGGGCAAGAGCGTTTGACAAATTTAGCCATAATGTCAATAGAGTATGAAACGGCAGAAACAACTAATTACGATGACATTATAGAAAAATTTGCTATGGAAAAGTCAAGAAAAGTTGCATTCTAGTTTTCTTGACTTTTCCATAGCAAATTTATTTTTTTTCTTTCTACATTGTTTTATTTTATTTCTACATTGCGGTTATTTTTAAAAAGTGATTGATGTTTGCTTTTAACAGTTTGACTGTAATTTAACTGTAATTGACTGTTTTAACTTTTGTAATAAATATATGTGCAATAAAAGAGTGTTTCTTTACTCTTCTTAAATAGGTACAGATATTACATATTGATTTTTGAAACCAGTAAAACATTTAATCAAATATATACAGGGCGAGTCGTGAGGAACTTTACAAACTTCTACCAGTTTTACCCCATATAGAGTTCATTGAGTGGACTCTTAGGAATATCTAAATTTTGAATACGTCACAGTGATGCTAGATATTATTTTATTAGGGAGGATGGGGATATTATTTTATTAGGGAGGGGAGGTTCATTAGGGAGGGTGGGGGCGCAAAATTATGATGCTTGCCCTGGGCGCCATAGTTCCCAGCTACGACACTGGTGACTTGCTTTGGATCAAATTAATGATTAATGATTTCATGAAATTTAATGATTATCATAAATTTTTCTTTTTTCATACTTCTATTAAATAGTTCATTTGTTTTATTAAAAAATCGGGTTATATATAAATAATCGGGTTTGACATCACAATAAACGTTGTCTGGATTTTGAAATAGATGTTTTTTCCCCGAGAGCATTATTGCAAAGCTATGCCCATTAAACATTAAAAGCATAATCCATCACATTAAGTTCCTTAAGTTAACCGCTGGATATGTAACTTATAAGCACTATAATGGAGCATATATCACTTTAGTCTTTGCTTATAACTACTTGTCAAGCTCTCATGTAGGAACGCCTGATTGATCGAAACAATTTTAATATTTTAATGTACAGTTCCTATAAAATACATATCCCCAGGAAATGGGTGAGGCCGACCTAAGAATTATGTTGTAAATATCCCCCGGTTGATAAAATACATATATTTTAGTGATTAATGCATTTTTTTAAAAACTGCTCGCTGAATAAACCCAACTGTACGTACTGGAGCGACCGAAATCCACAAAGGGCACATAATCCAGAAAGAGTAAATGTCTGGACGGGAATAATTGAAGACATTGTTGTCGGATCATTATTTATAAATAGTAACCTTATGGCGACATCTATCTGGAAATGCTATCAACCACCATATATGAGCATGTAGTACATTTAGTAAAGCACCACCCATTATGTCCTATCAGTCAGGCAATTTATCAATGAGGCGTGTCCAGGTCAGTGGATTAGACGGAGAGGTGCAATAGAATTGCCAGTAAGATATCCCGATCTAACCCTTTTACAGTTTTTTGAAATAACGATAATGAAATCATTATCTAACTCAGTTATATAATGACTTTCATTATCTAACTGAAACGAATTGCGTAATAGGTTTTTTTATCCAAAGAGTCATAGATAATATGATTAAGAATATGATTTATAACTTATATAATTTATAACTTGAATATATTTGCAGGTTAACTTTTACAGCTTACTTATATAAAATCTCAGGTGTCTTCAACTAATCGCCCAATCAATAGAAACTACCCCAACCGTGCTGCGGAATCGAGTAAAATACAAGAAAAAACATGTCAATAAAGCGATATTTTCGTAACTAATATCATAAGAGCATCTAATTTTTCCGAAAAAAATCGAAAAACACGTTGCTAGGATTTAAACAAGAAGCCTGGGTGCTGGTGGTAACAAAAATCCGAGTCGAAGACGAGGTCTCCTAGGACGAGACCTCCTAGGACACCAGAGAACAGACCATAATTACTTGTTATCAAAGGTATTGTAATTTTTGGTGACAACAGCTGTCAAGTTTTGCCGCGGGTAAAACTTCTGACATGTGCTGTCATTTTATCCATCTAGAAACCATTTGTAATACAAAATTGCCCGTTTGTGATTGGTGGAAACTAAGACGAGGAAAATAGTCGGTGAAAAGCGCGTTATTGTTTACTACAACCTCCATTTCAAGCAGGTATATCTAAGAAAGAGAAAATAGTTGTATAAAAAACATAGGAAATTTTGCCTACATTTTTTATAAAACAATGCTTACAAGGTTTAGAAGAAACCGATGTTATCTGTACCTATTTTCTTTTTACTGCCTGTACTATAATATAATATGAAGTAACATAATTATGTAATCAAAGGTAACTAGTTTATTTAAGTGTGTTTTAGGAGACAATCACCAATATCCTGACACATCACACATCACATCAACACATTTCGGCCAAGCCGAAACAGATTATTGTGTTCGTTAGTCGGGATACCGTCCCCTAACGAATGGTAATTTGTAGAGTATATTTGACGTCATCCATTTATCGAGTTTAATTCTTTTATGACTTAAAAGGCAAAAAGGATGGGTTTAATGGCGGTGTGAGTTGGAAATAGCAGGTAATAAATTAATAAAGGCGTGTGGGCTACCGTAAAAACTGCGTAAATTTAAATCAGCTTGGTGGTAATCAGAATAACGAAATCATTATCATAAATAATTCTTGGAAGTTATAAAATATTAAAAGTTTGCTTAAATTGTTTTAAGGGTTATTTGAAGTAATAGCAATACTACGGTTACAAATGAGAACGATTTTGTCGAGCAATGTAGAAGGGGAATATGATGCCATAATTAGTAACTGATAGAATAGACATTATGCTTTTAATCAGGGCCGCACACAGGGGTGTGAGGGCCCCGGGACAAAGAAGAAAGTGGAGGCCCTTTAAATTTTTACATTTGAAAAACAAATCTTCTATACTGAGCAATTACAAATGTACAAGATGTTTTTGTGTCATCGTCGTACGCAGATTTCATTCTAGAAAATGAAAGTCCACCGCTGCAATTAGTAATCAATACTAAGTGCATTCTCAATGCAATCTCAATGTTAGGAAATGCAGCTCAAAAATACAAAAGTCATTATACACCAGAATCCTCTAGAATAACATTTCTTTTGGTTTACTCTCGATATTGCAGTCTTTCTTGAAGGCATCTACTAATGCTGAAAATTGGTCAAAGATAGATATAGCGTCTACATGTTTTGGATCTAGAATTTTCTGGGCAATCTAATTTTATAATAATATATAGGGTGTTCCATTAAAAATAATAAAGTTTATACTGTTTCCGGTTAATGACAATTAGATATTGAAGCAATCAAACTATGGGCCATTGTTAACCATACAACATACCAAAATTTTAAATTGATATATTTTTTATAAGGAAGTTATAGGCTGGCTAGTAATATCGTAGGCACCCGGTATATAATAATCAATAATATAATTAGGTATAATTGAGTGCTATATAACACAAATGAGAAAAATAATACTGAAAAAAAAGAAAATACAACTAAACACTTGTTAATTATGTTAATTCTAAAATGTACTAAAATTTAGCGTTATTTAAATAAAAATAAAAAAAATATTCTCCACTAAATTCTAAATAAAAAGGCCTATATTGTTTTCGATTGAAGGAGGCATTTTCAATACATCTCTTTCTAAATATTTAAAGAAGCCACATAAATAAAAAAGGTTTCCTTAGGAATTTTTATAACACAAATATATTTTAAGTCAATATAAATATCAAATTAAAGTAAGCCAGTATTACCTAACTTTTTCACACATTCTTGCTCCAGCTTTTGCCTCTTATTGTTGAGGTCAAAACATACATTATCTTTTCTACGTTAAGTGGCAAATAGATAGCTGCTAATTATGCATTACACAAATTGTTTCTATTTATCGTATTTACTATTACAATTAATATTAAATGGGTATAATATGTCTGAATATGTATAAAAATACACTGCTGGCCAATAGGTTGGAATAATTCAAATTTTTAGGGTAAGTTTCGATACATATATCTTCTGAACGATATGGAATATCAAAATACGGATTTCAGGACGTTTTTGGAAATTTCATCGACAAAAACTGGTCTGAATATCAATTTTCCATTATGCTCAAAAAAGGAATATACGGGGGTGTAAACTAAACCCCTAAAAAAATCAAAATTTCATTCTTACCGAGAATTTAGGAAAACCAAAATCGAGTTAAATTTTTTATACCGGGGTAATCTATGGACCAATTCGAAAAAACGAATTTGGCCGATTTTTGATATCTCGCTTATTTTTGAATATACGGCGTTTTTATTGAAATTAGGACAATTTTTTGGAAATGTATCTCTTACTTTTTAAAAACAAAGTAATGGATTTTTTTCTTATTTTCAAGTAAGCTTACATGCCTCTAGCTGCCTCAGTAGCTAGAATTGACATTTCTTATACAGGGTGCCTGCGAAAACATTTAATAAGCATGTGTCACGAAAAATCTGTATATTTAAATAAACTGTGTGCAGAACCCTGTATGATTAAAATGAACGATAATTTTAAAATTTTTAAACTGTGAAGGGAAACCTTAGAAAAATATCTCGAAACGGTTTTTTATTTTTCTTGATCGGATGAGTATTATCATAATCACCAGCTAATCGTTACTACCGCAAGTTTTTCAAATGTTTTATATAGGGATTTACCGCGTAATTACAACGAAACTGTAAATTATGATAATACTCATCCGATCAAGAAAAATAAAAAACCGTTTCGAGATATTTTTCTAAGGTTTCCCTTCACAGTTTTAAAATTTTAAAATTATCGTTCATTTTAATCATACAGGGTTCTGCACACAGTTTATTTAAATATACAGATTTTTCGTGACACATGCTTATTAAATGTATTCGCAGGCACCCTGTATAAGAAATGTCAATTCTAGCTACTGAGGCAGCTAGAGGCATGTAAGCTTACTTGAAAATAAGAAAAAAATCCATTACTTACTTTGTTTTTAAAAAGTAAGAGATACATTTCCAAAAAATTGTCCTAATTTCAATAAAAACGCCGTATATTCAAAAATAAGCGAGATATCAAAAATCGGCCAAATTTGTTTTTTTGAATTGGTCCATAGATTACCCCGGTATAAAAAATTTTACTCGATTTTGGTTTTCCTAAATTCTCGGTAAGAATGAAATATTGATTTTTTTAGGGGTTTAGTTTACACCCCCGTATATTCCTTTTTTGAGCATAATGGAAAATTGATATTCAGACCAGTTTTTGTCGATGAAATTTCCAAAAACGTCCTGAAATCCGTATTTTGATATTCCATATCGTTCAGAAGATATATGTATCGAAACTTACCCTAAAAATTTGAATTATTCCAACCTATTGGCCAGCAGTGTAGTACTCGTATACTAATTAATAGTGAAATTCACGATACCTACACAAAATGTATCGTGGTTTGTTATGACGTAAGTCTAATGGGGTGCATTGTATCGATCTTGTGAAGTGATACCTACATTAAATTGAGTGGAAAATCATTTAGTAAACTCCATTAGATATACCACTGTAGACATATGAGTTTGGGACCTATTATATATTACCGACCTAATATAGATTTGCCAGGAAATATTTTTTTTGTTTTGGCAGTTATTTTGGACTGTATAGTCTCAACAGATATGACAATCTAATCTAGAAATTAGTTTGTCTAATCTAAAAAATGGTGTTGCTCCAGGAATGTGATTCGGTGGTGGGAGCAATGGGGTGATTCGTGCAACGGAACTGGTCAAAATGGTGGCAACTATACGTGACGATACGTCCAGCAGCATCAGTCCTTAATCTTGTTATCTAGTTTGAACTGGGAACAAAACTGAGATTATGATGGAGTGTCCTAAGCTCTTTAGCGGGATGAATAACCAGAACACAAAAATTCTCCGTTAGGAAAATTATCTGGAAAAACTCTTTCCTCCTTTATTTATACGTAAAGTAGGATTAGTTCCCATAATTTTTTAATTTTTACTTGCTGCTAGACATATGCAGAAGTTTTACGTAGCTATTTTACGCAGAAGTTTTACGTATATATATATATATATATATATATATATATATATATATATATATATATATATATATATATATATATATATATATATATATATATATATATATATATATATATATATATATATATATATATATATATATATATATATATATATATAGGAGGGAAGAGTTTTTCCGGATCCGGTTTATCCGTCGAGCTGCAATTAAACAGATTGTAACGTAAATAAATTCCGTTCCGTTTTATGGCTAATGTTTGAATTCCTATTACAAATATTTGAAATAAAACCGCGCGAACTTGTAGAAATTTACCGCGGCTCACCATCTACCGTTATCCCTACCTTTCCGTCCCGCTAATGTCGCGTGCTCCCAGTAAGCACATTTATACGCGATATCCGCAAAAATCATTCCTTTTCTGCCGACCTGCTTACTTGAGCCTGTTGACCGTGGCTTACGTTCGCGGTATCTATCTTCGGTGTTTTAATGTGGTAATTAAGAATCAAAGATACTGTTTTACCGAATGGTAGCATACTTTTAGTTTATTTAGAAGATATTACTTCGACGGCGTAGGCCATAGGTATTTGTTTATCTTTTGCATCGGCAAAATGCAGCATTTATTTCAATTTTTTATTTTTTATTTAATCGTATAGTGAAAATTTGCATACCACATTCCTGTCTTGATAATATTATTTTTTTACTATGATAAAGCCTAATCTCAATTTTTGGGAATTTAATAAAAATTTACTTAAATTCATTTTAGTATAAATTTCACTCTTGATATCCGGTTCAAGCGGGAATTTATAAATATTTTTTTCCTCCAAATGTGTAAAACCTGTGTAGGAACTGGTAAATTTTTCTTCCACACCTTGATGGCCGAGAATCAATTACTTTGGATAGCAGAGCAGACCATTATTACCTATTCCTGAACGTCAGACTGGAAGGTATCTCCTCCTGCAGCCGGCATATTCCACCTATTGCGGTATACATCGCCCTTAGAGATTGTTAATTTTAATTTTAATTTAAGAATAACTGTGAACTATCAACTGGTAATATAAATATTTTTGTAATATATTGTTTTAAAAAATCATTATCTTTTATTTCTCTGGGAAAAGCTGAGTCACAAGAGGGGTCACAGCTGATTATTGGCTGATCATTTCTGCGGCCCTCTGTACTATTTAAGTACTCTAACCTGGCGTCCAAGTATTTTTATACAAATTTAAGTAGGAGTAGATCAAGCCGGTCATTGTCAAGCTGTGATTTTTCTGATGGTATATCTAAAGGTATCTAAGTGCAAGCCTCATGCAAATCCACTTATCCACGACCTCCGTATTTAACTGAGCAGCCGATAGGCAACAACAAAAAATTCATTACGTCACATCTCCTGGATGAGAGGCCCTTTAATTAAGGTAATGTATTTAAAGAGGAGAGATATTACAAGATCTATAAGTACATACATGACAAAAAATCAAACTTACTCGTCACTACTCTTTACTTACTTATGGGATGCATTTCTGTACCGTTTTACCAAACTCAAGGAAAAGTTTGACGACTACGTAAAATACGTAAACAAAACTTACTTGACTTGAATGGTATATGAAATAATACAAACAATTTGTCTAACTACAAAAGTAAATTTACGTGTAGTAACACAATTCGTATATCGCCTTTACGCCTACGAAACTCAAGCCTCGAGATAACGAAAAATATGAAGAGAAAAGCATATATGTAGAGAATATCCGACTAAAAAACTTTTTAGTTGTTAATCTTTCTGCACTACTGAGTTAGCTGCTCCATTCGTTTTATGTAAGTACTATTCTAATATTATCTCCTGTGGTAACGCGTTGCTGTTTTACTATTAATTTGTGACGGGGCTAATTACTGAATACCCTAGTACCGGAAAGCATCAATCAAGTGATAAGTTTAATTTCAAAAATGATCTAATAATGTATTATTTTATACTCCACCTTTTTGGAGATTTATGTAGCCCGTGATTTTATGTGATCTAGTTAGTAGAGGACCCACTTATGTTACAATAAGGACAATAATGTTTAGATATTTTACCAGGTACGGTCTTTTTGGCGATACACATGTATTTTCTATTTCGTTTTAATTTTTTTCCTGCAATATTGTAATTCATGTTTCCTTTTCGAGAACAACACAAAAAAGACAAATTGCCAATACCTGATTTGGACCTTCTAAGAATTACGAAAATAATAAAAAATATATAAATGCATTTTTCGGTCTATGTTACACTTCGCGACAAAATTACAGGCCTCCCGGGATATCATCCCTCCCCCAACCTTAACCCTAGGAGGACCAAGCTTCTTTTGTTAAACAGTTGGACCAAGGAGGGTTTAATAAATGTCCACACAGCAATCTATTTTATCAAAACTACATATATTTATAAATCTCATAAAAATGCAATCCAACATTAAGAAATACATCAAATAAAAATATTTTGTTTATATACGAGTGTATTTATACAGATTCTTCGTCCTCAGTTCCTCCATCCGATCTTTCGCATCTTAAACAAATATTATACCTTTTGCTCTGCTTTCCGCACACATTCTAAAGCATTTGGAACATATAATTGTGGTTTTGGCTAGCTTGTTCGTCTTTTCTTTTTTGATTTAGTAAGTTTACAACAGCAGTGAGACTTTCCTTTGCCAGTCTTCGAAGAGCTTGCTCTAACTTTTTGTGGCAATTTTCGCTCCAAAACATTCTCTGTAGCGTTCATGTTAGACTGGAGTCCACTGACATTCCAAGCGCTTCGTTCAACATTTGGTAAAATCAAAGCAAGGCAGAAGCTCTTGCAAAAATATACGACGACGATTACGTTTTTTAATATTCCACTGGGAAAGTTTAACAAAAATAGAGAATATGCGTTGATACCTGCGATATCTAATAGCGTAAAAAAAAGTGACATCGGCCTTCTTCTAGTAGAGCGTTTTATAGTATACAGTAGTACGTTTTGTAGTATATAGTGTAGTTGTACAATGTTGCAATATTTATACGCTGATTTTACGTTACGTTCTATTGGTTGCTGGTTGGACAAAGGGGGGGGGGGGTATTTTATGTCCACATTAACATTGATGACTAAAATGGCACATAGTTAAAAAGAAATATCACAAAATAAATTATGAGGACTAATAAAGGGATACATAGGGATAGGGATACATAACTAGGATGTCTAATTTTTTCAGATTTTTAGAGAAAAAAATAAACTAAATACAAGGCCGAAGGTTAACTTGTGGACACTTTTTAACCCCCATGGTCCTTCTAGTGTTAAGGATGGATCAATTTTTTTCAACGACTAATAAATTAACACGTCAGAATATATCCCTTACAAAAAACATGGGTGTGTGCTTATGACCACATGATAGAAGTGAAAACTTCTAATTTTCGAATTTTAAAATATATACTGTAACCGTCCGCACGTAATACCACAACCCGCAGCGCACCGCACCCGTTAATACAGTTAGTTTTCACTTCAAAAATGCTAGAACATACATGAGTACGAAATATTATCGCACACAGATGCTTCAGACAACCGGCGCTAGATGCCGCCCCACTGTATGTCGCTCCAAAATACCTATTCATAGTTACCAAGTACTGCAACGGCAGTAGATCGATTCAATCCAATTTAATTCAATTCGATACAGAGCGGAAAACAATTGGAAAAACAATATGAAAATCCTGCAGAATATATTCCATTTTTATATTATCGAGTAGTACATACATATCAATGCAATGTGTCTAGTAGTATACCTACATACTCGGCCTAATTAATTAAAGTTAGGCACAATATTTTTCCTAAACTTCTGAATTCAAATTCTGTAGCATATTTATATAATATGCTACAGCACAATTAATAATTTGTCCCAGTAACAGTAAATGAGTTTTAAAGTGGGGTAATTTTTTTCACATGCATGTACTGTACACCTTGTACTGGACAATGAACATGCAGAATTTCCAGATGTCCATCCATAATGTATTTTTACAAACTAATTTACATCGATGTACCCACAATCAATACAGAAATGAATGAATTATCAACGAGTTTTCACAGCAGGTTCCACACAACGGACCACGAACAGTCACGACAGAAAACATTTTATAGAATATACACTCATACTAGATGATTTATCATGTGACTATTGACATGAATTACGAGATGTGACAATACAAGCTTTAATTACAAAAACCAATGATAAATATTTTGTATGCTACATGAATTCGGATGCCTCCCTTAAAACATGAAATACGTGTCGGAATATTGCATAGTATCATGAAATATTGGAATTGGTGTTGTAAATAGGCGTAAAAGGGAAGTGTTTGGAGGGTCAGAGAAATTATCAACCGGGAAGAGGTCGCTTCCGCTAGTGGCAGACAGTAATGGATGAATCTCGTAAAAATCTGAATGTACTGTAGTACCTGCCTAAATAAAATTCAGAAATAAAATGAGACCTGCTACTAATAGTGAAAAGAATTCCCCTAGTTAAAATATATTACAATACAATATTAAATTATTGTGTACAAATAAGTATTTAGCCGACTCTTGTCTATATTGAGCAAGCTGCTGAAAATATATATTAAAATTCATTACAAACATTCAAAGTTGATATATTGACAAAGCTACGATGAGTCCCTATGAGCTTTGGTAAGAAGATAAATATATAGTCTTATGCTAGATCAGCTTGGCGTTTCATAAAACTGTAAGAACTTTCATACAATGATTTTATTATTTGAAATAATAATGGCTAGCGAAAATTTGTAAAATGTGAAACCGGATACTTCTGAAACAGTTGATTAAAAATTTTTTTTTAAATGTTCAACCATTCTATCATCTAAGCTTTCTTAGAATTTGATATAGGAGCTCGATTTACCTAGTCATTATGATAGGGGGTTATTACAATGGAACTGACAGGTAAATGTCTGGAAGAAAAATTCAAATGAGAAAATATCACTGGCGTAACAACATAACTTGGGGCCCCAGAGCCCGTCCATTAATAAATGTGTAAATGTAAATTTTATGATTTGCGTATTTTAAATACAAACTGAAAAAATTTAACTGAAACGGAAGCCCGAAATCCTTTGTTTTGCCTAGCCCGATTGATTATTCACAGATCTATAAATCTCGCCTTTCGCGCGAGCCACCAGTCATAGAACAATTGAAAATAATGACCAAAGTAGCACAACTGTCATGTCAAGAACAGTCATTAGTGTCATTAACAGTCTATGGTGAATCGATAATGTTGCAAAGAAACTTCTATTACATGTTTCTACACCCAATCCTAAGAGTCCTAATCACGAATGATAGAGGGCGCGACTAGTGACCTTTCCATAGTATCGCAGAGATAAAAACATACAGTTTAACTCACAGGTACTTCCCAACGAATTACGTAATAATACGCCAACTCAAGGGATGGTTAAACTTTTCAGAATAACAAAATAGACAAACAAAAAATCAAATGCTCCTCCGAAAGGCTCTTAAGCATCATAACAGTCCACCTATTACTGTTACTATAAAAGTATATGCAACACATATACTTTTAAAATACTTTTTAGAGTTCTTAAACAATCTTTGCACTTTTACTTTTGACTTTTACTTTTTACTTTTAAGTAAATAGTTTTTCTTATGTCCTATCAAATTTTCCGCGTTACTTTATATAGACAGTGATGTAGAAACTTACATCAATGTAATGAAACTATGACAGTCCTAATTTTTAAAACTCATAGTCAGAGAATAACAGTGGTGTGTGATGAAAAATTTTATTTAATATACTTTACTGATGACTTTTCTTCTTATTCAACTCATTAGAATTCGTACATATTAATTATGTATACGTCCAGGTAGTCTCAACGAGCTGATCCAACAGTGTCATTACCCTCCTGGGCAAGTTAAACAAGAATATAAAATAAAAACATTAACAGAATTGCAAAATTTTATGTGTACATTTCACGTTAGAAGTTCGAGTTAATATTTACCCAAGCCAGACTCCTCCGTTCTGTAAAGTGTAAAACCAAATATTTGATTTCGCGTGACATCGTCAGTCAACGAGGTAATTTGAATCTTGGAATAATGTCGGGCGAGATGTAGTTTAACCAGGTAGTGCTTAAGTGATTACATATCTCATTTAATATGGTACGTACGACAAAAATGGAAGTTTTGAGGATGGTGAATTTATTGGGGCCTTGTTCTCTTGCAGAGTCCTAATTACGTAATTTTGATATTTGGTTTGATGAAAGCAACCGAATGTGAAAATTTACTACACCGAAGTAAGCGGTATTTAGTGTATCCTAGAGGAGGAACGTTCAAGGTAAGACATAAATTATATAGAATAAATCTTGAAAGATTCTAGAGGCTTCTAAATATGAAATTACCATCAGACTGAATAAAAGTACTAATCAATACGTGTGATAATAAAAGTATAAAGCAAATAATATCATCATAAAAGACGCGACAGTCTTTTGAAAATAAGCTTTTTATTTCTTGCAAATATTGACATTTTTATTTTTCAATTTTGAACCGATTTTGTACAATGGGCTCTAATTTACGTTTTTCCGGATATTTCAGCGATTCTTGCGGAAGAGATTTAAAATCTTCGTTAAAGTCAAGTTTATATTCAATGATTTTGTTTCTAAAGTTATACCTTACGTTCCTTAAGTCATTGACTGTTTGGGTCATTCGCCTTTATGCATGGACGTATGGATTGATAAATCAATGTTTGAGGATCAGCAAAGGTTTAAAAAACTTCTGAGTTATGTAAACTGATGCCTCTAACGGGAATTGTTTACTCCTAGCATCCCGGGTGAGTTTTACGTAATTACTCGGTCATTCAGTGGTTTGGTTACGTAATTACCTTCAGTCATGGAGTGAACAGCGTCACACTTCATTTGAATGTGACCTTTTACCAAAAATGTTTGCTCTTGTAATTTGCTTGTTCGCATAATTTATCAAAGCATTGGAAACAATTGTTTTTGTTCTGATCACAGCAAGCATCAAAATTAAAAATGACGGGATTAGTATTATTAGTACACTTTTCTCTTATGTAATCAATTGCAAAGCTTGTGAATGTTGATTCACTTAGGTGTTGTTCAGATTCGTCCCACCAAAAGTTTTTGTAACCTATATGTCGCCAAATCATAAATAGTAATGTGTATACTTGACTTTGTTTTATAGTAGATTTTACTTGCATTGATGACTGGAATTATTATGGCTATTATGTATAGGCTATTATGCAACAACAATGCTAATTGATATTAGCCTATAAAACTAACGAAACAGTCGTGCAAATTGATGGCAAAGATAGTTAATGTTACTGAAATTAGCCGCGACAAATTATATTTTCATCTTATCTCTTATATTTTCATCATACTATTAAATAATAGTAATTTTTTGAGCTCAAATTTGTTACTTACGTCCCCCAGATTATAAAGTTTTCCATTAAATATTTAAAATTAAATGGAACAGCAGTAAACATTGATGAGATTTTATTTGCTGTCATCTGAATCACATTTTAGTTAACGATATTTCTTGTTGATGAATAAGTTAAATTCACGCCCTAAATTATGAAGCTTTTCAGATTGCAGAGTTAGCTAAGCGTTTCCTTTATAGGTAGTACTTGTACCGTAGATTCTCTGAGTATACCTAATTGATTATTTACGTATACGTTTCAGCTTGTGCTTGGTTTCGCTACTCCGGTGACATTAGGATCAAAGCAGTCCATGGCAATCGGTTGGAATGTTCAATTTCAGTACGCCGAGGCGCAAAATATCACCCAGCTGGAGAGTTTCCCTGATGTCGACTCGCGCTCCCGGGAGAAAAGAGAGATGCAGAAGAGTGACCGTTCATTATTTTACACAGGCATAGAAGGCATACTTAATAGGTGAGGTAATATCTCCGTGATGCAATGAAGTAATATGCTCCATCAGCAGAGGACTAGGAAGAGAATCGCTAAGATCTGCATTTCAATGTGCAATACTATACATGTAGTATAATTCAATTTTTCAGTTCGTAGTTATTGTAAACTTGAAATTAAAAAGTTACTTGCAATTTGTCAATGAATGCCAAATGACAAAATTTAACAGTCATTGTGTTGTGAAGACCCTGTAAAAACCCTGTCGAGTTCAACAATTACACCAGCCAGCCTTATTAGTATAGTTTCTGTGTATAATACATGTACAAAAAGGTAATCCCTATGTCACCCCTTTCAGGGACACCGTACTATTTTTTACAATACCTTTTAAACGCTCTATCTCAGGGAAAAAACATAAGTATAGGAAAAGGTTTGTCACACAATTCTTTAAAAGAAGGCTTAGTGTTATGTATCGGTATTTATATTACTTTTTATGTTATTAAATCGTAAACTGTGGGGTTAAACAAAAAAGTTTTGAAGCACTCACTAACAAACCGAATATAGAAAATATAACCGCTAAGTTCTCAAACTATACGACCAAAGGCAATCGAAAGGGCTAAGAGGACCCGTGTTGGCCTGGCGTCACTTATTTATAAGTTTCACCCTACTATTTCGGCTCGCAGCGGACACACGTGGTTTCAGTATCGCAGGACATGGTATACGTATCTCGCTCTTTATTTTAAATATATGAAATAGGGTACTGTTATTTAAAATATTTGCTATGTAACGGAACGGAATTTATTTACGTTACAACAAACACCATAAGATATATATCTTCCATATTTTATTTATTAAATACCTTTAAAACATGCATGCATATTGCTTCCATATGCATTACAAAACACAAATTTTCAATGCGGCACTTTTGTGGTAACTCATGAACATCCGATACTCCACCTTTATTTTCAGTAAAATGTTCACCAGACATTATTTCACTCACGGTAATTAGGTATAGTGAAACTAAAATACTTGACAGCGGTTGACAATGTTTTGTTTTAGGTTAGGTTACACCGTTGGTTGAAATCAACGTCAATCAAACAAGCGGAATTTCAAATGGTACGTCAGCCGACTTAGTATATTTTGATAATAAACGAGATTAAACATCAGCACGGTATACGCATTTACACGAAGCCAACTTCTTTCGTTTTATAAGTCTCTGACTTCTGCGCTAATCATTGCAGTTAGAATGAGGGATAGATATATTATTATATAGAAAGGAACTGGGAAGTTCGCGGGTTTCTATTGCAGGAATCGCTCAATGGGTTATTAAAGAAGAAAAACCGCAGAATGCTATTAATTTAGAGGGTGCAAATTGGAGATAGTGGTGAAAATGATTCCTTTTTGGTTTGTTCAGTATACACACATCAAAAGAATCTAGGGGACACGTCAATAAGTTCATGTTACGACAATGAATAAACACATAATTATTGCACGTTTACGACATACTGTTTCTCATTCGATTTGTCACCATTTAACGCTATTTGTTTGTAAAGATAACCTCATGTTTCACGAGAAAATGGCGTCTTTTATCAGAATGCCTGAATCCATAAGTTGCTTCTCGTTTGTTTTAGTTAATTGTCGTGGTGACACTTGGTGTAGACGTAAGTTCGTACTTTGTAAAACATGGAAAGCCATCATTTAGACTGCGGGACAGAGTGGCGTGCAATTGGTATGCTTCAGGGTGGTGCTACACAAGGAACTGTAGGCTCTTAACAACTCTAAAAGTGTTGTTAATCGGTTGTGACTAAGATATCAACAATTCGATGATGCTTGTGAACGTCTAATGCCATCTAATCCTTCTATGACGGCATACGTCATAGAAGGGCAAGTAACGCAATTCAAGATCGCTTTTTACGACTTGCTCTGGAAAGGCTCTGAGATACCGTAACATAACCGCTTCCGAGTTGTGTAATCAATTGAATAACACTCATAACATCCTAGTGAGTGACCAAACTGTGCGTAACAGAGTCCATGAGTGCGGACTTAATGCTCGGCGGCCATTGAGGGTGCCAAAGCTATCGCGAGGGAATCGGGCAAAAAGGTTACAATGAGCGCAGGAACATGCCATGTGGTAACGTCAAGAGTGGACTCCAGTTCTTTTCTCTGGCGAATCTCGCTTTGGTTTGGCACCGGATACCAGAAGGTTAAGAGCCTGGAGATGGTCTGGTAATGCAGAACGGCTGGCTACTGCTCTGGAGGTAACCAGCCACCAAGGGGGAACAGTGATGGTATGGGGGGGGGGGTAATTAGCCTAGGTGGAAGAACGCGGCTCGTTTCTCTGGATGGCGTCTTAAATGCGGTTGATTATCGGGATACTATTCTTACACCTGTTGTACTTCCATGAGAGGCAGAAATTGGAAATGATTTTACTCTCATGCACGACAATTCCACATACGGCGGGAATAGTGCAAGATTATCTTGAAAACCAGCACATTAAGGTTTTGTCATGGCCTGCACAGTCACCCGACCTAAATCCTATACAACACGTTTGGGACATGGGCGCCTTTTACGCCAGAATATGGTGTTTCAGAACCGGAACAATCTTACTGAGTGTCTTATACAGGAGTGGAACGACATACCTCAGGAAGACATAGACAATTTAATTTTAAGCATGCCACGTAGATGCATAGCGGTGATTAATAGTCGGGGAGGTCACACTTTGTATTAACTATTCGTTTTGTCATTCTTTAGCAAAGATATTAATTGCTCTTTTTCATTTTTACTTTTTAATTTTTTTTCCTTCTCTCACGTTGCAGTTGTTTGTAAATTTTTTCTTCAATAAAACTGTTTAAAACCATAACAGTAACTACTTTTATTAGGTACTATCTACTAGTTTTATCTAAAATTAGTTTATTTTCACAAAATCTGTTGTCCCCTAGATTTTTTTGATGTGTGTATCAAACGAAGCAAAATTTCGATATACATTATATGCAACTTTTTGTTAGAGAATTTAATTTCCCATCGAAATGGATTATTTAAAAAATTTAAATGATTAATTTTTATGCTGAAAATGTTGAAACAAAATTAAAAAATAGCCCAGATTCGATTTTTTAGAAAATTTTGCTTTTTTGCCTATAACTTTCTTTGGGTCAGAGATAGGTATAGGCATTGCATCACAAAAAAAAAGTAGACAAAATTTCACTTAAAATACTGGGTCGAAAAATTTTTTTGGTTAAAATTTACCGAAATATGGCTAATATGGAATTTTTTGCCTCATACAAATATTGTTTTCTTTCTCATTTTGTTGAAAAAATTATTATTTTACTCAATAAAAACATTCCAAACTATTCAATAAAACCATTAAACCAAATGGACGTTCAGTAACATTTTCAAATTATATATCGATATCATCATCTATATTTTCGATAAAATCATCCTCTGCAATATCAGCAACTTGCACGTTATCACAATTGGTCTCCATACATTCTTTGCAAAACATCGAACAAGTAATTTGCAATTTCTTGTAACTACATTTTCCTTGGTAACCTGTAGTGCAACCACAAGCCACTGTTTTTAGCAAAATATCTGGAGCTGTTGTGCGAATCGCAACAAATCCACAGTTAACATTTTTTGCATACCGAGTTCAGAGGGTTTAAGTGAATTCCTTGCCACTGCTGGATTTGGAATAAGTTCTTAATCCATGCTCTTTGATGGTATCACGTGTTGGTGGTAATTGCGCCAAAGAAAATTTTGCACTCTTTGATATTTTGTAAAAATTCAGGATGCGACAGTTGCTTAGGGTCATATTTAACTTTGCCCCATACAAAGAAGCTGCAATATATTCTGATGCAGAACTTATTTCTTCTGCAGTTACATTGTGACGTAAAAACGTGTCAATATTTGTAGCTGTGGCATTTTCATTCATGAAAAAAAGGTATGTTCGAGTGGCCATATTTCGGTAAATTTTTAACCCAAAAAAATTTTTGACCCAGCATTTTAAAGGGAATTTTGTCTACATTTTTTTCTATGAAGCAATGCCTATAACTATCTCTGACCTGACAAAAGTTATATGCAAAGAAGCAAAATTTTGCAAAAATTTAAATTTGTTGCAACATTTTCGTTTCAACTTTAAAAACCCATGAACGTCTTAGTTCTTTAATACCCTGTTTTTAGTACCCATAATCAATAGCCCATAAAGAGGCTATCATACAAAAAAATCATCGGAATCGGACAAGTGGTCTAGACAAAAATTAACCTCAAACTTTTGGTTATTCTTCGGTATATTAAAGTATTATTATTATTATCATCATTATTACATTTCAGTGAAGCAATAAATGGAAGAGAATGCATCCTCCGCAGTATATGTGAAAATGCCGCAGACAGTACATTCCACGAGGCTAATGGGCTCTACGGGCATCTCCTCCACATTGCTCTAACGTAAGCTTCCTGATAAAATTTTAATTAAAAAGAGTATAAATTTTATCTCATAACTCCAAGGAAGTAGCTTGTATTTTATATAACAAAATCATAAACAGTTTATATGAGTCCATATTTTACAAAGCATATGAGTTCCTATCCGCAGTAGCAAAATTTAATTAAAACCTTATTTACCAAATTATACCTACTAAAATCTTTCATTGACTCTATATATTATTCCCTTCATCATCAATTTATACAATTTGTTAGCAGCTTTTGAAAAGCTCTTATTAGTATACAATGTGATAATCTTAAGATAATTGATAACGTTTTTTATTTTATATTTGGTTTACCTGTTGCGCTAGATACTAAACTTCTAACCCTATTACTGATGACCAATAAATGAAATAATTGGGTTTCTATGTCTCATTTCCTTGAAATCTCTCGACCGACTGAAACAAATGTCTCGAATTATTTACCTCAAAAGTTTCCACCCACGTAGTCATCATTTATTTATGTCCAAAGCAAGAGTGACGTAGGAGTCGTTTAATAATTTGTCCTTATATTTCCCTTTCAACTTAACGACGAAAATGTATTTTTAGCTGCAAATAAGCGTTTCGTTTTAAGAATAAATCAGGAGGCGATGGAGTTAATGATTGGGATATAGACAAACCTTGGCGAGTGCAAAATTAGTTTAAGTATACATTCTCAAGTGTGCTATCAGGATACCTATGTCTACTGTCCCATCAAATTTCAATCAATCTCATCAGGAATCAAGAGAACGAATAATCTTGGTATTTGGTATTGCCACCTCTAGCAATTCTTCAAGAGCAAGAGCAAAACTGACGATCTTCTCCTGTGTTATATTATCCCACTCTTGCGATAATGCATCAACGATTTCTCGTAATGTCACCGGATGCCTTGCGAGAACGTACTGTCAGTGCTAATTCATCCCCATAGGCTCTCGATGGAATTAATACCTGGGCTTTGAGCAAGTCACTGTAATGTGATGATACTAGCAGTTTCTAAAATATCACACTATGTCTACTGTACATGGTCTCGGACATTATCATGCGAAATAACTGAGCAACATCCTTCTGTAAGATGTCCTCGATATAAATTCACGTAGTCATTGATTGCTTAATAAGAAAAATGTGAGTTTTACGTCTATTAGATGAAATTCCAGCCCTCATATCATGACCTAGATATTGGTTAAACCTTTCTCCCATTTCAATTTGCCATATTCGATCTTGGCCTTCTACAATATTGGACCAAAATGGAGATTCCTTTGTAAATTAGACATCAGGCCATTCTTAAATGTTCCATTGCCTATTATTTTGAACAAAATTTCTTCACGTGACACAGTGCCTTTGTAATCATTTAGATTTGGCAGGTCGTAGGTATTTCTTTTAATTTTATTACACGCAGCCGTCTACAAACAGTTTGCTTGCTAACTATAGTACAGTGTCATTCAATTGAAAGCAAACGATTTTTTTTAATTAATGTGAAACAGGCTTTCAGGTAATTAAAACTTGATTGTCAATTTTATTTGTCAGTTTACTAATAATTATTCTATATTTTGAAGTTTTCCTTATAATTATTATTATGCTGCGCTTAACTGAACCGCAAAAAATGAGAGCTGTGATGTTACTGCAGAACGGATGGTCAATGCAAGCAGTTGCAGATACTTTGAATGTGAGTAAAGGTTGCATTTACAAAATTAAGCAAAAATGGAAGGCAGAAGGAACTGTTGAGTACGTCCATAGAGTTCGGCTGCAAATAAAGTTGCTCTGTTACCACGGCATAAGGAGCAGAGGTGAAACTTTGCCAACCAATTTGTCGGTGTGCCACAGGACTTTTGGGACAACACAATTTTTTCAGACGAAAAAGTTTTTCAATCCTGCTATGATGGCCCTGTGCGTGTATACCGCCCAAGGAATTGCCGATATGAAGAGCGCTATATAAACCCTACAGCTCGTAGTGGTCGCTTCTCTATCAACGTGTGGGCATGGATATGTTGCCAAGGAGCAGGTGTTACTTGGAGAATCAGAGAGCATCTTACTGGTCAAAGTTACGCTCGCATTTTGGAATATGTTATGTTACCTTCCGTTTCCATTTTATATCCCGAGAACCTCACTTTCCAGCAGGAAGATATTTTTATTTCCTCTTTCATTTTTCCATATTTCAATTAAATTTATATTTCAGGATAATTCCTCTATTCACAAATCACGAGTTGTTACTGAATGGCTGAATACAAACCATATTAACACTCTGCCTTGACCCTCTAAGTCGCCGGATTTAAATCCGATAGAAAATGTATGGGCACAAATGGAAAAAGACATGTATAGCAGAAATTTCCGACCAGTGAACGTAGAGGAACTGTGGTTGGCGATTGAAAATGTCTGGGAAAATATTGGCGAGGATTACACCAGGACACTAATATTGTCTATGAGAAATAGGCTTCAAAAAGTTATAAACGCGAATGGTGTTTCGACCAAATATTAATTCAAAGTAATTTTCTTAAGTTCTCAGTTAGTTTGTTAATTTAATGGATTTTTTTACAAGAGACGTCCTTACCATATAGATTTTCCTTAATAAATACTGTATATAAAATGCTGTCACCCTATAACTGACAGATACTTCAACCCAAAATAATTATGATGTGATCTGTTTACAAAAACCTGCTTCAGAATGGGAAAATTTCCAAAATTTCTCATAAGAGTCGTTTACTTTCAATTGAACGGCACTGTACCTCGAATTTGATGGAGGTGTTGCTATTCACAGCTACGCTAGGTTGATTTCGTAAACTCTGCAACCGCGAAAAACTATCGTTGAAGTGGTACCTAGGTACATTTGTATGTGGCATAGCATAGTATCATTCTGTATGTATAGCTCTGTGGTATCCATTATTACTGATCTGTGGTGGTGCCACAAGCAGAACAATGATCATGGCGTCTGTGTCGTGTGATGGTCGTGTGTATCGTGTAGTAGGTAGATAAGAATGTAATGTAATGTAATAATAAATAGTAGTAGAAAACAAGTGCACCTGTGTTATTTATTAAACAAGAAGAACCACAATATTAACAACTATAATTTTCTAAGCTAGAGACTATACCATTTGGTCGCTTTCTTACTGTAGTACTGACCGGAAACCATAATTTATTCAAAATTTCAATATTTGATCATGTGTGTTTTGAAATAAATGAACTGTGACATTCTCTATAGAATATTCTCGACATTATGTTTTAAAATCAACACTCCATAATTTCTAAGTAACAACTCTCAAATCGCATAAAAAGATGTTAGATTTTATCTTAAATTGAGTTTTCATGATTTTTTTGTTTCTAGGCCAAATTATGGCGATGGAGAAATAGATCCAGACCTAGACCCTGTCTACTTGGAGGCTCAAAAAGCAGGTGAATTTGGTGTAGAATGTGACACCCTTTATTCAAAGTGTAACTACGAAAACGGACTACTAGATTTATTCTCTGTTGTGGAAAATGAATTATAAAATACATTTTGCTTTAGTACATACCTACATTTTATCGTAATCCATTATTCTCGTTTCAGTGATTAAATAATTATACATCGTCTTTATTGCATAAAATTAGAGCGGCATTATCATGTACTCCATCATTTCGTTTCAGATGTTAACTGGGGATATAAAACGCGATTTTATACGTTGTCATTAGCATGCTAGTACTCCTTTCAGGAAAATAATTATAATAGTCAGACTGTCTTCTTACTAAATATTAAAATGCAGTCTCATTAATGAAACCTATAATGTAGGGCAGACGCGATAGCTCTTTAATTATAACGTCTGGTCTGAAATATGCACTAGAGTATAGGCACTAGAGTATGAAATATGCACTAGATGCATTTGAAAGTGATAAGAGAATGATGGTGGACAAGTGGCAGGTTGGTCTGATCTCCCCAATACACAAGAATGGGGATCTACTTGAGCGTGGTAACTACAGGGGCATAACACTACTAAACAGCGCCTATAAAATACTCTTCGCATACGTCATCGCAGAACGTATCCAAGTATACGCGGAACCCAGACTTGGAACATATCAATGTGGTTTTAGACCTGGCCTCTCTAAAACGGATCAGCTCTTCATTTTACATCAAATTCTAGAAAAGACCAATGAATTCAACATAGATACCTTTCATTTCTTCATCGATTTCAAGGCAGCTTTTGATAGTATATTACGGCCGAAGCTTTATGAAGCCATGAATAAGCTTGAGATACCAGAAACTCCAATAAAAAAAATGACAATGTCTAGGGTAGTAAGCTGTGCCAAAATACAAAATCATATATCGAACCCGTTTGAAACGGAGGTGGGCGTGAGACAGGGTGATGCGCTAGCATGCCTCCTGTTTAACATAGCCTTGGATAATGTAGTTAGTAAAGGTAAAGTAGTAGACCAAAATAACTTCATGAGGTCATCAGAGTGACAAAAAGGCACCCTATCAGAGTAACATACCCAACTACGCCCTAAAAAGCTACCCTGCCTTGCAATACTATTACCTTACCTTACCAACACGTTTAACTCCTGCCTCAGATTCACACACTATCCCACGATATGGAAAACAGCCAAGGTCATTCCTACCAACAAAAACAAGAAATCCCGTACCAATCGAGCTAGCTGTCGTCCAATCAACCTACTACCCTCGATAGGCAAGTTAGTAGACACCCTTATCCACTCCAGAGTAAGAGAATTCGCTCAGACGAATAGTGTCATGAGCGAATTCCAATACGGATTCCAGCCACAACACTCCATTGACCAACAGGTGTTCCGCATCTGCGAGGCAATTTCCACCGACCTAAACCGAGGGCGTCCTGGACTGTTCTATAAACTACATATCGCGAATTATCCGACGGGTATAATTAAAATTATAGTCATACATATTCGTTCGCCAATTAGTAGTCACGGTCAATAAGGATAGCTCACAAACCCGCCCGGTTGAATCTGGCATTCCACAAGGATCTTCTCTCGGCTCAACCCCGTGCAACGTAATATACGCATGACATTCCCAAACCCACAGACCACATGACCACTGTTGCATTGTACGCTGATGACACTGCGACCAGTGCGACGACGACGAGCGTACCACCACTTAAAATACCGATGCGACAGCAAACAACTGACATAGTTAAATTCTATCAACCCTGGGGGCTAACCATAAATGAAGAGAGGCCCAACTAAATAATAGAGGTACTATCTTCAACATATCTACTCAAATCCTGGCCTATGCAGATGATGTAGATATTATTAGAACCATACAACAAGCCAAAGAAACATGACTTGACTTGAAACATGAAATCACAACTTTTGAAGCCACAAAAAACTAAATTCATGGCGGCAACAAAAAAAAGAGTACGAGACATTGGACAGAACATCACAATTAATGATCATAATTTCGAAGGGGTGAGGGAGTTCGAGTATCCGGGTGCGACAATAACGGTAGATAATAACAACAGTGCAGAAATCAGAAGACGCATTATGTTGGCAAATAGGTGCTATTTTGGCCTTTCAAAGTACCTTCGCAATCGTAATCTATCAAGAATCACAAAAATCAGGCTATATAGAACACTCATCATACCAGTCTTAATATATGGATCGGAGACATGGACCCTGACAAAAAGAGATGAATCTCTGTTGATGATATTTGAAAGAAAGATATTGCGAAAAATATACGGGGCAATCCAAGAAGACGGTATGTGGAGACGCAGTTATAACTTCGAACATACTAGAGACAGGAATGAATGGCTGGAGAAGGTCGAGATCCTACTATAGGGTTGTATGGCCATTGATGATGATGATGAAGAGAGTGATGGTGATGAAATTATAGATTAAAAGCGGCCGTTGTAACAATTTAAGAGTTATTTGGACTTCAGGGAGTTTTAAAATTTTTTGTCTAGCCTTCAAAATAGTCGTTAGCCTTATAGATGTTATTATTCTATCTTCGTCTCTATTCTAGAATCTATCAATATATGAACTAGGATGCCACCGGCGCTACGCTACGCCAGAGAGAAGATTGATGAGAAGCAGATGAAGCAGGTTCGAGACCCTTGTGTATAATTATGCAGAATGTTCCCAGACAAGTACGATACAATAACACTCACAGCCGTCAGTTCTTTGGCTCCCTCCTGGCTCACTTCATTTACCGACCTCAACTCCAACACTTAGGTACAGCAATCCTGTCAAACGGCAGCCAGGCTCTCACTAGTCCAAGGCTTAGCTAAATTACAACAGCTCTTACAACATTCAAAGAGAAACCAAAAAAATATAAACGAAGGGAACGAATTCAAGTTATTTAACCAAAAGGAACCGCAACTCAGCTCACGTGAGAGAGCCAATGATTATTTTTCTAATGTCAACGGCTATCAACGGCTATGGCAAATCAGCTATTGTCAATTACAGCTGAATGTCCAAAGCGAAAATATAATTATATGCAAACGAAACAATTATGTTGCATGAATGAGATGCCGAAATATAAGTCTACGAAATATAAGAGTGGGGAAAGAGGCCCACATGATATAATATTATGAATACCGCATAATAGACTTTAATTGAATTTATTCCTACTAGATAAGTTTTAAAACAATCTATAAAACCACATGAAAAAGCTTATTTGCCATTGTTATAACTTATAATTTGTTATAACTTATAAAATTCGCTTCATGAAACTGAGCGGTTTCAATCGATTCTTAAGTTCCATTTATATTTAATAAGGTCTTGAATTGTTGCTAGTAGTTTTATCATGCATAAAATAAGTACATTTTAAGCAGATTTCAAGCATGTATTTTTTGATAATGCAAGTGATTTGAGCGAACCCCTATGACTGCCAGGCTGGAAGCCGGTTGAATATTATTTGTTAAATGATACTTGTTTATCGTGTGAATATTTACCGGTCAAAGTTTCCCCCCAAAGTTTTCTGACTTGTCTCCCCCGCAAGCAACGCCAGCATTCGTCTGAGGAGTAAATTCGCTGAGGAGTAAATTCATGAACGCATCAACCAGGCAAACGAGTATATTTTATTGTCGCGGACAAACGGTCATCAAAGCTATTGAGGTGCAGCATTCACGGCCTTATCCGTATGCGGCTCACCATAAGCGGTACACGTGAGCTACATATTAAACAAATAACCACAGCCTAAAGCAGAGGTTCTGTAACTGGATTACCTACAGAAGCCCATTATTTTTTTACCTTCGCGGAACAGTGTCTTTTTACGTGGAATATTTAAGAAAAGCAGCGATTATTTTACGCCAGTTTCCATCTGATCCACGATATAATATTATAAGCATTTTGGTATGCAATGGTTTATTAATCTGATCGTTGATAACATTAATAATAATAATAATAATAATAATAACATAGTCCTCCTCGACCACCAACTCAAGACGATGTTCGTTATTGAGTTTTCGGCTCCGGCCGAAAAGAACATTGTCTTGAAAGAGGAGGAGAAACGGACAAAATATCGAGATTTACTCTCTGAACTCCGCAGGCTGTACCCGGGTTATTCTGTTAAAATTGTGGTTCTTATTATTGGCTCTCTCGGAGGTATGCGACAATCATTGCTCTCAGAATTAAGAACCATCCCAGCATGCCGTCAATCGACAGAAGTCATCGCTGGGAAGATGCAGAAGGCCGTCATACTTGGCTCGTTGCGTCTACTCAGGACACATGAATTGCGACCTCAATGACCGCTTACCCTGCGGACGTGGGGAGCGGTCGTTGAGTAACGAGGCTGGAGGGACTCTCTGGACTAGTCGGAGGCCAGGGGGGACTTACCAGCACAAAAAAAAATAATTAATAATAATAATAACTTTATAATATTACATGGTGAAAAAAGTTAGTATTAAAGTATTAAATTACAAAATAAATATATATTTACATCCATTTTAACTTAAAAACATGGAAATAGATGGATACATCTAAATGCAATTCAGATAAATGAACTAGTAATAAAAAAAGAAGAAGAAAGACAAAGGAAATAAAAGAAAAAGTAGTAGTGTTAAAAAAAATTGTGTCTTATGTTAAGTATTCTCTCTCATTCATTCTCACTCAAACATTTCTTAACCAATTTCTTGAAAACAAATACATTTTAGCAATTTTTAATGTTAGAAGGCAAATGATTATACAATCTCTGTCCAATATAAACAAAGTGTATTTTACCTATATCGTTTTTTGCTACATCCATTTCATACATAATTTCATTTTTTTGATGAAGTCATTTGTTTTTTGTCGAGTGCAGTAAACATGATCTACAGGTTGTAAAAAATGTTTGTTTTTTGTAAAGATATATTAGTTCCACTTCAGCGTAGACCTGTCTTAAATACACTATTTCTGACTCATGGTATAGTTGATCAGTACAAAATCTGATGTTTCTATTTAAAATTATCTTTATAACTAATGTTTTACTTACACCTCGCCATGCTATTATACCATACTGTAATATCGACGCAACAAGAGCATAATACATTAATTTTAAACAATTTTCTATTTTGAATTTGTATATTAAATGTCGATGGTTTTCTGATTCTAGTACTGCTGATCTGTGTCTTCCACCTTAGATGACAATCAATTATTATCCCTTAGTATTTAATACTTGTAGTAGAAGCGATTTCCCGGTCATCCAGTGGTATTGTACCATAAAGTAAATATATAAGTTTGACAATAAGATTGCAGAGGCGTCTTGATTTGAATATGAATTTCTCTAGTAATAGGGAAATTGTCCACGGTAAATTACATTAAAAACATATTACATTACTGTATTACATTAAAAAGCTCTAAACATCTTTCTCGTTTTAGCGCCAGTATGTTGGTCAGGTAATGAAATACACAGAAAGTTGTAGTAAAACGTGCTTCTTGCTCCTAATGAAGATATACGTTATTGGAAACATAAATCTAATAGCTTGATTTGTGTTTGCGGTAGTTTCGGGTTCATAATAAATCAATGAAGTTTGTGGACCGATTCCGAACGCGACATATCAGGAGGCCACGGATGTCCTAGTGACTCGTGATAAGTAAATCATCCTGCGACACTATAAACCTTAAATGAAGAAAAATAGCACATATAACAAGTTTATTATCGGGGCTTACTAAATGTATGCTGGCATAATCCTAGTTAGTAGTAAGGGTATAATATTACCATAGATTAAGTGAATAGATAAGCAATCGTAACACACTTAATTCTCGTTCTAAATGATAAACGACATGTAGACAAACTGTATTGAAACCGAGGGTTCTAATGAGAATTTTAGATGGAGATGTAATACAGGTGGAAATAAATAGGGGCAAGCTGCAATTGACCTATTAGTTAGGTTATCAAAATCCGGGCGCGAAATTTGAAATGGGTTCCTACACAGTTCAGCAAATTTGACTGCCATGTGTTTTTTATGGGAGATTCAAAAGTGTGATTTTCAGACAGGAATTTCCCGGGTTTTGGGCATTTCTTAGTATTTAAACCTATTATACGTCAAACTTTAAACATATTTCTCTACAATTCAAGTCCCAATTATTTTTTTAGACCTATGATTTAGTAAAATAAATGTTTTTAAGTTAAATTGTTCCTTGGACGTACGACGCGTATTAGTTTTAACATTTCTTACGCAAGAGCGCCAGGCCAGCTGTAAAAGTAAGGTTAAGGGTTATGTTATGATATTGTCCGTGGGTTGTTTATTTATTTATTACTATTTTGGTCGATGTTTATCGATTTTTTACATTAATGATGTAATAATATACCTACTATGTACACTTTTATGAATGAATGATGGAAAAAATGGGCTCAAATGTGGATTTCTCCATATACATAATAATCCGGTAAGTATGTACCTAGATCCCAGATTATTATTTATATGGGCATTTTTGTTATGTAAGGTTTTTCATTAACTAAATAAACAGATACCGCACAGCAAACTTGATGATCAACTGATGTAAAAGTCTTGGAAAAACAATGGTATTGTGCTTTATATCTTTCGATCGAATAGATGTTCTGCACTTATTCCTATCATATGCACACTCTGTTCAGGTCGGGGCAACCAAGAACAAGATACATCAGTTGATGCTGATACTGAATAATGTACTTTTAATATATTTAATTAGTCATTAAATTGAAAAGATTTTAAGTTAACTTAGACTACATATTCTGGCCTCAAGGAAAAAAATCACTTATAGTTCGGAGTTTGATTAGGTAGGTACTCTATTTTCACCCATTTTCTAACCAACACTCAAAATAAATTATTTGCAATCAGAAAAAAAACAGATAAGTCTATGATGAAAACTGCAAAACGTGAAATAGGCAAATCAAAATAAAATGAGATTAGAAGTTACCTAGGACACGAATATAACACAAATTCAGCGAAGTTGCCACAAATATTGCCGGTTTTTAAATTAACACAATGAAATTATAATTTATTATGTAAGAAACTCTTATTAAATAAGTTTATCCAAAACCTTACAGTACCTACACAGATACTGTGGTACCTACCTCTCAAGGACCATATGTCAAACCCCTTCCTCTCTGAACCATTGGATCAAGCAACAACATACGTTTTTCATACAAACATCGCCTTCTATAATTGGTAATATTTTTATTTTGATAATGTTTAATCAATTTTTTAACACTCTCTCAGTCAAATAAAATATCAAACAATGTATTTATTCAACTTTTTTCACTAAGAGACTTTCTATATCACGTCTACAACCCCCTGAATTTGAGTCCCCATAAGACATCAATACATTTTTACAATTCATACATCAATTTTTAAACTAGGAACCCGCGCCAATTTGAGATCATAACCTAACTAATATAGTCAATTCAGTTTATTCTCCTTGTTTTGATGTGTTGAATACTATACTAAATTTGCACGGTCTATCGATCCCGAATTTGGCCGCCATATTGGAAAAAGATAATTGGAATATTAACGCTAGCGTATAATTCAATATATGCCTTAGATGTTAACTGCTATAACTTCAGAACAAGTAAGTTTACAGAATAAATGTATAAAACCCTCTTTGTAGAGAATTTAATTTGCTTAGTTTTGGTCGCTTGAAAAAATATCTACAATGTACCCAGACCGAGATATTTTTAAAAATCCATACAATAATTATTTTTATATGGGATTTTCCAATATGGCGGCCAAATCCGGGATTGATAGACCGTGCAAATTTAGTATAGTGTTAAATACATCCAAACAAAAAGAATAAACTGTATTGCAGCTTGCCCCCATTTATTTCCACCTAGGCCTATTAAAAACGACTAGGCTATTAAAAACGACTAGTAGAACTTGAAAGTTTCTATCAAATGAATAGACTAGTAAAGTTTATAGTTTCTAGTAATTGGTTTAAAAATGTTGCACTGTTCCAGTGTTTAAATATGATTTTGTGTGTTCCGAAATACGCTTTCCAAATGATCTACATGTTTGATCTATATAAAATTTATAAAGCTTTGATACTTCAATTCCATCTATTTCATCGTCCAAATTTTATGTTACCGGAAGTCACAAATGCACCATGATTTTTAGCATAAATTATACACATAAAACATAATTCTCTAATGTATATAATGCTACTAACTTGTAAAATTGACAGTTAACCTGTAAAAAATTTTCTGGGTAGCTTGAAAAAATAAGATTTCTTGACAGTGGAGTGTCGTTAGATTATATTCGCGTTGATTAAATCTTTTGGAATGTGTTTTCGAGCCTACATATTAAAATATTTATGTTGTTTTCTTTTGCTTTCAATTTTTTAATTTTTTAAATACATTTTTATATTTTATTATTTATTTAAGTTGTAACTCCTAGTGAAGTGAAGTTCTTTTAAATATTTGAGGTCTGGCAAAAGGGGCTGATTCTCAGCATTCTGTTCCAACAGACGCTCGAAGAAAGAGTAAGAGGTTTATAATGCAGAAAACATTTTTTGCAATACAATCCATTCCAAAATACTGATGATGTAACTTCTATCGCTACTGGAATAACTGATGGCCAATCGACCAATTATTAGGACCCTTAAGTGTTGCATAAAAATAAGTTCACAATGTCTCGACAGTGTAAAATAATATGTAATAATAAGTCCGAAAACTTTCGTCCCACCAGTTAATTAGGCAGGCACATGATTATTCAGGACTTTGATTTGGCAACGCTTTCACCCTTAAAATTATATACTATACAAAGAAAACATTAATATTAATTAATAAAATAGTGATTACATTACTATTCCCTATATTTTCCGTCCTTCCCGTTAGGAACTTTATTCTGTGTATTAACATGTATTCACGATAATGCTATGATATAATTGTTAGCACTTATACCGAGTTTTATTTTCTAAATGAGAGCGGCATCGAATATACTCCTATATTCGAACTGAGCAGCAAGAACAAATTGGAACCTCTGCTTGGCATCATCATTAAAGATAATGTTTGTGCCAAAACTTAACTAACGCAATCAAATCTGGTTCATGATTTCTGTTCTGAATAATTTAACCCCATTGTCACTATTCATATAATAACATCCTCTTTGATAATGCAAATGTGCTTCAGTGAATTGTGAGGAATAGCTCGATCGCTTTGGCAGTTTATTTTCACGAAACAAGATTTATATCGGGTGTTCCAATAAATGAAGAATTTTTTATTTTATCCTTGAAACTTTTGTTTTGTGGGTGCAAATATAATTGCTCCAGTAAGGCAAATAATTTAATTTAAAATGCGCTGCAAGTTTTGTACCAATTGTACCAATGACGATAGTTTTTTTCTCAAACATTGAAACACTCTATGGGACATATCCGACACCAATACTGTAAATCATAATTGATTGTTGAATAGCCTAATGCTTTCTTAACATTTCCTTTTTTTATTCGCTTTGATACCTCCATTTTTAATGAAAATATAGAGATTTTAAAATAACCATGTTTTCAAGTTTATCAAAGCTTTGGCCTCTGGTAAAAAATTTGGTAGAAAATTAAAAGTAGGCTTAGAGTAAAAACAATGAAAATTAATAAGTTGTCAAAACGTTGATATACAGAATTTATGTTTTGAATATGGAACAAGGTAAAAGAAGTCTTAACCATGATGATTGTGTTAAAGCAGTGACATTAATAAATGAAGGGTTGAATATCCGGGTAGTAGCTGATAGACTAGGAGTTTCTGTTTCAACCATATCAAGAGTCGTACAGTGGTTTCGAGAGTTACGACAGGCGGCGAGGACAAGGAAGACCTCGAAACATATCAGAAACAGAAACATATCAGGGAAGTTTGACATTTACCATTCATATATACAATAAGACTATTTAGGTAATTGTGGTCGGTTTTTCCAATGGAAATAAAATTGCGAAACATGTCTCGATTCTAGTTGAGAATTATACATCTTTAACTGCTACACAAAAGGGCTGTCGCTGGCATATATTTGGTGCGTATTTATTTATTCATTTGTCAATTATAAATAGACCATCAAGCATATAAATAAATAATCAATAACAGGGTTGCACGATATATACTTTAGAAACGTACACTCTTCACATAAAATATAAATCTAGGTATGTTATATATATATATATATATATATATATATATATATATATATATATATATATATATATATATATATATATATATATATATATATATATATATATATATATATATATATATATATACTGTGTTATGTATAATAGTGGGGATTTTGTTAACAAAAATTTTGATACCTTTAATATCCGAAAGTAATGTTTTAGATTATTTAAAGCGAATTAGGCCTAAACTTACTGCCTGACTGTACATTAATATTGGTAGGACCTTTATCTAATCTGTTTAATCTATCCTTGAAAACTAATATACCGGGTGTCTACGATATTACTAGCCAGTCTATAACTTCCTTGTAACAAAATATATCGATTTAAAATTTGGGGAAGTTATGGTTGACAACAGTGCACAGTTTGATTGCATCAAGATCTGATTGCCATATCCGGTTTAACCGGAAACAGTATAAACTTTGTTATTTTTAATAGAACACCCTACATATTATTAGACATTTAGATTGCCCAGAAAATTCTAGGTCCGAAACATGTAGCATAACCTATATCTATCTTTGACAGTTTTCGAGAAAATGGCGGTTGAAAATGTTATATCAATGATAAATTACTTCATTTTAAGGCTCAAATTTCTTCGATATTTTTAATGGAACACCCTGTAGTGAACATTAAATTTACATTCTACTTACTTTTCTGGATATTTTTTGTTTCTGCTGTCTCCTACCTAAACCTTATAGTTTATGAGATATCGGCGACTGAATGTTCACTTGCACTGTCACACAGGTGAGGCTAAACAATAAAAAAATTATGTTTAAACAGAACTTTGATTCACGAGGACTGTGTAAAACAAAAGAACGATTTGCCGATTTTCACAGTACTTTTGCATTATTTAAATGTTTCTCTGGACTGGATTTAAAATAAATTATACCTACCTATTACTTTTAGTGATTCATTTTTGATAGGTACTTATTTTATTTTTCTGCTTTGAGCAGATTTGTGACATATTTATAGTGCAGGTGAACATTAAGTCGCCGATATCTCATAAACTATTAGGTTTAGGTAGGGGACAGAAGAAACAAAAAATATGCAAAAAGGTTAGTAGAACGTAAATTTAATGTTCAATATAGGGTGTTCCATTAAAAATATCGAAGTAATTTCGGCCTGAAAATCACTTTTCGTAGTACTTCCGGTAAAGCCGGAAATGAAATTTTTATGACTTTATCAAATTTTACTCCCCAAAAAAACTGAATAACCGCAACAGATTTGTTCCTACATTCATTTGTTTTATGTGAAAATTAAGTAATTTAGCATTGATATAACATTTTCAACCGCCATTTTCTCGAAAACTGTCAAATATAGGTATAGGGTATGCTACATGTTTTGGTTCTAGAATTTTCTGGGCAATCTAAATTTCTAATAATATATAGGGTATTCTATTAAAAATAACAAAGTTTATACTGTTTCCTGTTAAACCGGAAATGACAATCAGATCTTGAAGCAATCAAACTGTGCACCGTTGTCAACCATACAACTTCCCAAAGTTTTAAATAGATATATTTTATTACAAGGAAGTTATAGGCTGGCTAGTAATATCGTAGGCACCCGGTATATTTCATTCCCAATGAAAATTATTCAAAATAATATATAATATAATAATAATAATAATAAATGCAGTTTTTATAAATGGGTTGACATTTATAACTATCGTCTTACTGCCCTACATTTTACAACTTGGCAAAATATTTTGAAATGCTCTTATTTAATCATATATTTTTTCATTTCAAACATATTACATATGATTACTAAACATGGTTTATGTAAAAGGATTATTTGCAAGCAGATTAATTTTGACTGATTTAAAGAAAGCCTTCGGTAAAATTGATCATGTTATACTATTAAATAAATTGATTGAATATTATTATTTAGATAGATTTACCACGGCAGCAACTCAGTCGAAGTGTTTGTCACGTCGGATGGTCCTCAAGGATCCATTTTGGGTCCCATTTCCTTTATTATATTTATAAATGACTACTGATGATTTGATATTTTTTGTATGATTACCAGTCATTATCAATCCACCTATCCACGTTGTTTATAGCAGAAGCCTGAGCAACAAACTCCTTGATGTCCGTCAGGTTGGCAGCCATTAAGATTACGTACGCAAGCCATTGTCGACTGGTGCAAGGAAAGCATGGCGAAAATAACGATGAATAATAATCTTGTGAAGTTCATGGTAAATGGTAGCGAATAAGACAGTTGCAACTGAAAGAAAATGTGATTGAATATGCCTTTCTATACATTATATTGGCAATTTGCAATTGCTGGGAATTTAATAAATATTATTTATATTGCTAATTGAAACTTTCTGATCCACTAGCGTTAATTGTAGGTATCTAAGTTAGGGAGCAGCGTTTACATAATACGAAATAAAAAAATACATCAATATAAAAGACCACTTACTGTTAGTTGTTGAAGAACTTGTTTGCCTTTTGCTTTTGATAACTGGTGATATGTTTATTGTCATTATATACATACATATAGTGACGCTGTTTGATAATTGGTGTAATGTACCAACACCCTGTACATCATATTTACTAAAATAAGTTGTGTATATCTATAAGTTAAGCAAATAATATTTCCTGTCTACAAGTTAATTTCTTTTATATCTAAATAGTTGTTGTCTAATGTACGAATATATTCAAATAATAATTGAGCTTGTCTGCTATAGATAACAATTTTATACTGTTAACGACACTAAATCTTAAATCTTTACCTTTACTTAAATCTTTAACTTTCTACTATCTATTCAATTATTTTTCAATTACTCTATTCAATTATTTGTATTATTGTGGTAATTACTCTTATTGGGAATATTTGTGACAACATCATTAAGATATCTAAATATTAGTAAACATTATGATTGTATAAAACTAAGTTGGGAAACGCAACAACTAAGAAGAGAATGTGTACAAACTTAACGAGAATAACATCAGTGCAAGTATATAATGTATAGTATAGTGAAAAAGGTTGTTTTATTTTTCTTGTGACCTAAAAGCGAACTTAAGAAGAGAACTCAAGAGCTCCAGTGCATTACAAAAAATATTGTTATACTATAAAATGGCCAATGCAGGGTTCCCCATGCAGCATACCACAATAACGATGCTGCAGACATCAAATATTGCCGTAGTATCAACAATTAGATTTGATCCTTCATATCTAAGAACATTACCTGGATTGCTTCAAGCAGGTCAACTTGTTCTCAATTTACTAGGATTTATATGTATTGAGACCAGTGGTGTATTTGCATACGATTCTCTAGGATCATGGTTCAACGTTGTAGCCATTACAGGTTTTTGGTTTACCAAAATTCTACTTATTCATCATTTATTCCACATAGTTGAGAAGTTTGACCAGATACCATGGTTAAAAATAGAGTTCTCATTTTGTGTCATATGGGCCGGACTGTACCTGATGGCTGCTTCTTTGGCAGTAGCCTATGTTGTAGAAGCATATAAAGCAGCAGGGTTCTTTGGATTCTGTGCGATGGTATTGTATGGATTCGATGCATTTTTTAAACTACAGGATATTAAAAGTTTACCAAAGATTGGCAGAGTAATTAAGGGACCAACAACTAATATTAGACCTCCTGCATATTAAAGAGACAATTCGAAGCTCATAGGTATTTTATAATAATCTATTGTATCTAGTGTGTTTCAATCACAGTTAACAATCAACTTATAATATTTCTCTGTCTTATGCATACAGACAGAAATTTGTACCATATAATTATTTGCTAATTTATTATGAATAAGCTTTAACAATAAGTTGTATATTTTTATACCTTATTATTATTTATATGCTTATAAATGTTTTTGAAGGTATTTACAACTATATAAGAATATATTTTATTCTGAAATATATAAAAGGGTTTACTACGTCTATGGAGCTGGAATATTAACGAAACTCATCTCAAGGCTTGCTGATGCTCCAGGGGTTTATTTATTCTATTTGTATCATTGCTTTGCTCAGGAACTCTTGATGTGCTTGTATATAAATAATCAATTTATCCAAGAAATATTTCATAAAATTATTATCTTATGCAGTAGGTATGTAACTTACATTGTATAGTAAAAAAATATTTATTTCTACTTGTTGATCAAAGTACAAAAAATGATGCACTAAAAAGGTATGCCTTGTAAACATTATCTGATTAAACTGTTACCAATAAAAAAATGGTGTCAGAAGTGGGATCCAATCAAATATATCATAAAGTTCTCAAAAGTTAACTAGTGAATCTTTCAACGTATTAGATTCAAATTGCTGGTTCTAAGAAGAATTGGATTTGCAGAACTAGAAGAAGACGATATTTTGGAAACCAATGTATCCAAATTCTCCGAAGGTCTAATCTTGGACAACTCTAAAGTTATACAACTCCAAAGAGGACCAAGGATCGATTTCCAAAAGGACACTTCGAGTACCTGCAACCGTAGACAGTCCCTGATAAAAAAGAACAATACTATACCGCTTTGTTGACAATGCTGGATTGTGCTGCTTCCCTCTACCGGAACGCTGCTATATTATTAGAACGCGGCTAACTTCTGTTGCACGCCTGCTGCCATCTACCTTACTTTGGAATGCTACTATTTTTTCTATATACGCGTGTTACTTACCTTGATCTTCTAAACTGTGAATCATCAGATTTTCCACTTACTGCTTCTTTAATTTATTCTTCTTTCGCCTTTACTTTCTCTCCTTGGACTACTTGCCACACTCGTCTATATCCTAGGGACGTTGCCTGGAGACGCTACTCTTATTATGTCGTAATTTCGATGAAAAACACTTAATACCAATGTTAAATTTACTTTTACAACGTTTCCCTCTGCGATTTCACTTATATCTCACTATTTAATCAATTTTCTTTACATTTTCACAATTAAACTACAATATTATAAATGTATCATTAGCGGGGCTATTTCTACTTTGAACGCTATAGCTGAACTCTCTTGCATTATTATTCGTAACCACGGATATGCTCCATATAAAACAATTGCACTTGATACGAACTTCTGCAGATCAGATGCATGGCTATTATTATATTTATTTAGCGTTACGTTTAAACTATAATTGGAAATATATTTAATTTAATTTAGAGTCTATACATCTAAAGTCAATACATCTCTCTAATCTCGAACCCCTTTTCTATGACGATGCTTTCGCATTCATCTATTAATATAGACATAATTTATGTATGTTTGATATTATATAAATTTTGTTGCGACTTGTATTGCAATCATGCTAAATATCGAATTTTGCGCCGATAAATAACTTAGATATAAAGGAATTAGATTCTATAATAACTAATTATCATTGAGTAATATTTCCTGAATGTAGGATATAGTCGTATACATCCATTGTTTGAAATTGAAACTTAATTTAATATTCAGCAGTAAAGGTATAATTAATTCCTTTAAGACATATAAACAATATAAACAATGTTTGGTAAAATTACGAGCAAAACTTGATTTCATCACCTCTTCTTAGAGAACATTTCATATCGGTACAGCACTCATCTGTGCTCTCGCACCTGCCATAAAATGATGTGCACGCCATAGCTGACTGATGAAGGGAAAGTATGGCAAAAATAAAAATCAATAAAATGTGCCTGATGTTCATAGTGAGTTCTGGTTGAAAATTAAGGTTATGAAATCCTGAAAGCAAAAAATCACTATAATTAGTTAATGTACTTTATATTATTCTCGACATAATGTGTTATATTTTAATTTACCATTTATCTGGTTTATGATGACAGCCAATGAAATTTATAAGTAAAATATAAATATTTAAGTCGATCTGCATGCTATTTTTTTAAAATGAAACCAGACTTTATGTGCAAAAATAGGTTATTTTATGTTTCGATAAGACAAGTCTGCCCTAATCGAGGTTTTATGATGATGTTAATTTTTCCAATATATACATATATAGGGTGAGCCTTTATTTTCTTAATTTTTTTCTATACACTGACAAATTATGTTTTTTTGAATACATATTTAAAAATCACTTGATATCTATTAATTCTCTACATAGCTTTTAGTTCCCTTCAGAATTATTTCTGAATATTTCGACGCTCGCAAAGAATAACATCGTATGTAAAAAATTGTTATTTTGCAGAAAACGAGTTCAAACTTTTGCAGGTTTTTTGTTCATAATAAGACGAATTTTCAAAATTAAAGCTTGTAATTTGGTCACAACCTAATGATGATATGTTGATATCATATCGTATAAATTACATAGCTCAAATATATTCAAGAATTTAAATGAATTAACTTTAAAAAGATACGACGTAAGTATTTGCTATTTATAAAATATCTAATATCTTATATAAAGATACGATGTAACCATTTGCTAGTTCTACAGTAGATAATATCTTTTCTAAAAGTACAATGTATGGAAAACTGGTGAGTAAATGAAAATAATTATTATTATGTTAGGCATCAAATGTGTCAATAGATATAAGCACTAAAAAAAACGTTACAAATCCAAAAAAGTTCTTTGACATTAAATTGACTTTTCAAAATTAAATTACTAATTAGAAAAATGTTAAATATTTTTATAATAAATTATAATTAATTTATGATCGGTAGATACCTATGCCTAACAAATTTTAAAACATAAATTAAAAAATGTAGCTATAATTCTTTAGGCACAATAAATAAAACTCATTGCCTACGAAAATACAAATTATTTATTTTGTGATTATATAAACTAAGTAAACCTAAATATATACCAAACAAGTATTACAACTTAAATAAGTAACTTAAATAGAAAAAGAGAAGATAACTTTGGCAATACAACACAGGTAAACAATAATACAAATAAACTTATTCTTACAAAGTTTTTTTTAATTTCCGTATCCTCATCAATATCATCTTCTACACAGAGAAGGTTTTTTAAAAAATTATATTACACTTCGGGCATTTGCGCTAAAGACTGTATATCAACTGGTAGATATTGGCGTTTTGAGTCTTTATGAATATAGTGTGACTCAGTAGTATGAAGGCTCGCTATATGTTCTCTTGTAAATATTCTTATTTTTTCTATTTTTGGATCTTTATTACTAAATTTTCCTCTGTTGTCTGAACTACCTATTCCAATTTCATTTTTATCAAGCTTCTTCGCAACACTTCTTACCCAAATATCAGTTATACAAAAAAAAGTTTTGCAAAATTTAATTATTGATTCTTCCACTGTTAAATTGATTGTTCCACTATTAAAGTAGTTCATTGTAAACTGACGTCGAAAATCTCTTTGTCTTACGGTTTCTACTTTCTTTTCTTGTTTCCTTACACGTTTTGCCAAAAAGTCCATGTGCTTATTCGGGTCACCCAATTTCCAAAATTTCTCAAAAATTACCAATCGTTGATCTTCTTAACTCGTATACCCACAAGGATTGGTACGAGTATGCGGAGTATGTATTATTAATAACATCGTATCTAAAGTTCCGATAAAAATAAAACCACTTTTGGGGAAAGTAGTAACATCTTATCTCTACTTCCGATAGTACAGGTATACTTTTAATGATTAACTTATTATTGAATTATTATTAACTTTAATGATGAACTTATTATTGGTTACAGCTTTTAACCAACTCTAGATAAGATAATATTGTTTACAGTAACAGTTATTCAATGCAATCGTAACTGTAGCTACGATAATATTTGTGCTGATTTTGTATCAGGATGAGATACGATAAAACACAACAACACCTCTAATACAAGGACAGTGCTGCCTCGTGACGTCACCATCCGGAGGCCTACGAGATACTTATGTTATTACGGACTTTATGTAGTTATTTAGGTAGGTATGTCTGAAATCGTTTTAATGCAGTTTTGGAGATCAATAAAAAGATCAAACTAAACAAAGATATTACGGCATAAATCTACCGGAGTCTATGAAAAAAACACAGGTAAAGAATAATTTAAATGGTTAACTGTTAACTGTTAACCATTTGTTAACCAATGTGTCTAATTATTAGAGTCTAGATGGTTAATTGTTCTAAGAAAACTGAAAAGTAATTCGTGATTAATTTTAGACACACGAGCAATATGAACAACTTCTTTAAAATTTTAACAAATGCTACTAATCATAAATGTATACGCAGATGTTGCTAACGAATCGTTATTATTTATTGCAGCTCCTACAATATTACCACCTTTATAATCTGAAAATGGATCAATGTGAATTTCATTAATTAGTAAACTAACATATTTGTCTTGGTCTTTTAAATATTTAAAGATTTTTTGTGCATATGTTTAAAAAGTTTTCTTCTCATCAATATGAGGATCAGTTAGAAAACCATAACAGACTCCTTTAATTGTTTCGGGATGGGGCAAAATTATAGGTCCACGATTTCGTAAATATCTATATGCATGAGGACTAATTATATATAAAATTGAACAAAAAACCATAGTGGTAATGGAATATTTATAACGTTCTTTTGATAATGTTCACACATCTAATCACATTCTGATCACATTTAAGTTGATCAGAAATAAATTCAATTCCTTGTGAAACATTTTCGTCCTCTATTTTTAAGTTTTTAAGTACATTGGACATAAAGTTCAAAACATGGTTAAGCTTTGACATGTCTGTATGTATGTCTGAAAATGTATGTCATGTAATTCGGTCAGTTTTTCGTCTTTGCATTTTCTATACGATATTTTCTTTGACAAGTTTCTTTTAATCAGGGTGAAGCTAAAATAACTGAAATGACCTCACCAGTTTTTGTATCCTGTTGGGAAATTTTGTAAATAAAATCTTCCTTTTCAAAGTGGCAATCACCCACTCGGGAATTGTCACTCGGCACAAAACTTTCACGTGGAATTGCAGAGAGCCATTTTCTGCGATACTCTTTGTCTCTGGGAAAACGCAACCCCCGAACTTTTCTACTTGTTTTGTAATTTCCTGTACAACCGGGAACACAACACTTTTGGGGCATTATGATATAATACCGCAACAAATAAACCGTTAAAAAAGATCAAGAATCGATTAGGAACTAGGCAAGCGCGCGTACAACAACAATAACCCCTCTAGAGGTGTTGTTGTTGGCGCGTGGCGGCGTCCTATACTAAAACCCAAAACAAAACATCGTTAACAGGGTTGCCAAATTACAAGTGACACGAGAGTTGTTAGTTGCTTGCTTCTTAATGACTTTTTGCGGCCAATTTGATTTGATAAGTGACTAATGAGAAAGAAATATTTTGTTTACATTCTAATTTGTTTACATTCTAAATACAGTACAACATATAGGCAGAGAAGCGTCGCAATGGAACGCCTTCTGGCATCGCCGCTTCGAACGACCTAGACAATCCTGTTGAATTAGCTTATAGAGTATATTAGCCTTCATCTAGGTTAAGCGCCCAGAGCATGACGTCCTTATTAGAGGGGTTATTGTAAAACAACTTTTTTCAAAATGTTATAAAAAAAATGCGACAAATATGATTTTTTATTAAAAAAAGAAACCATCATTATATACAAAGGATGTCTTAACTCATTAAAAAATCGAGATTCTTTGCGAGCGTCGATTTATTTCCAATATTTAAGTAAGTCACTACTGTGAAAATAGTTCACGTGACCACTGAGACGTTAATTGTAATTGCAAAAAAAAACCGTAGGTATGTAAATAATATGTGAAATCGAATACTAACAACATTATTCGTGAGGGTAGATTAAACGAAAAAAGTGCATTAAAAATGTGGTATTATCATAATATATCGCATGTGAAAAATATAAAGTAGGTACCTAACTATAGAAATCATTACTTACTTATTATCTCCCTGACTTATACTGAAGCGATAACTGCAAATACGTATACTTAATGCCTTTATATATTAGCCGCAATAATTTATTTTTGCTAATTAGAATTTCGTAGTTATAATGGCGTGAGCGGAAAGCTACTATCAAGATAATTGTAGTCCTAACCTACCAATTAGCTCACCAGAAAGCCTACAAATGTTAAGTAAAATCTACGTGAAATTTGTATTAAAGCATTAATTACTTTTCGGTTTCTCATTTTTTTTAATATTTATTTTCTATATTCTGTCCTCTTCGAATTAGGAACCTGAGTACTCATCATCATCTTTGGTTCTACAACCCATGATGGGTCAAGACCCGTTCTAGAATTAGTTTCCCTTCCTCCCTATTCTTTGCCTTGGCTTTCCAAGCTCTGACTCTCAGCGGTCTTAGGTTATGTTATACTTGGTTCTTGAATCTAACTCTGAGCCTATCAGTCCTTCGACCCCCAGCTATTTATGGTCAAGTATTTGCATTGTGGGTTCCCTTTCTGTTGATTTTGATGGATCGGGCGATATCAGATTATTCGTAGAGGCCGTAGACCTCAAAATTATAGCGCCTCGTCCCGTTCTCCTGGACACCTCTATATACGTGACGAAGTATTTTTCGTTCAAAGAAGCCCAGCAGCTCTTCATCGCTTTTCGTCATCGATCATGTTTCTGCTGCGTATGTGAGGACATGTTTAATAAGGTTTTTATATATCAATACCTTAGTTTTCTTGGTTACTATCTATACTCGATGTTAGAACTTTATAAGCCAAAGTCCATCCTGCGAAGGAGTGTGCCTCACTTATACCACGTCTTCTTTTAATTTAGTTTACCTGAATTTACCTGACCAAAGACTATCTGGAAGAAACACATGCCCATAAAGACTGTCCGCACTCGAGCCGAGAATAAAGTACTTCATCTTTCAGGAGTTACACCTAGAGCCAAGTTAGCTAAAACGCCTATCCAATGTTGGGAACTTTTATTCTCTGATGCCATATTAAACATTATTGTGGAAGAGACTAATACGTTCATTCAGACTCTAGAGGGTTCTTGTTTCTGTTGAGGTCAATACGTTTTGATGGTTTAATAACCCGAGATGTTCGAAGAACGTCATTAAAATTAGCCCTGATTAGATCGTTTTTAGAACTTTTTGCGATCAATTGCAAAATTAACTACACCATAAGTGAATACGCAACGATTGACGAAATGCTGTTGGGCTTTAGGGGGAGGTGTGGATTCCGACAATATATCCCCAGCAAGCCTAACAAATATGGCATAAAAATGTTTTCACTGGTGGACTCGAAAATGTTCTACATAAAGAATTTAGAAATTTACGTTGTACAGCAACCTGAAGGCCCACTTCAAGTTAAAAGCGACGCAGCAAGCATAGTTCAAAGATTAATTCAACCCATATCAGGAACAGGACGCAATATCACCTGTGAAAACTATTTCACGAGTTTCCCTTTGATTAATTCTTTGTTACATAATTCCAAATTGACATTCGTTGGCACTCTACGAAAGAACAAGAGGGAAATACCTCCTGAGTTCCTGTACACAAAAGGCAGTCGGATCGAGTATATTTGGATATCAAGCAAAAACTACTTTGGTTTCGTACATCCAAAAGAAGGAAAATGTCCTTCTTGCCTCCAGCCCTCATCATGGTGATTGTATCGATCCAACATCAGGAGATAAAAATAAACCAGAGACTATGATGTATTATAACTCGACTAAGGATGGAGTGGACACAGTGGACCTCTTATCGTCAAATTCGCTCGAAAAACAAGACGTTGGCCTATGGTCGTATTTTATGGACTAACGAATGTGGCTGGAATTAATGCGCAGGTAACTGTTGAGGCGAAAGTTCTTGAAGAGCATTTACCTTGTCCTTGATGGATGACCATTTAAAACGCCACTCTTTGCAAACAATGTGCCAATTGAGGTAAGACAAAGGCGACAAGAAGTGGCTGGAACGTCTGTGGAGAAGATGCAACAACATGTTTTTCCTCCTGGGACCAGAAAGAGATGTGCAGAATGCCGCAAAGAGAGCAAGACAAGATACTTCTGTATCGAATGTCAGAAGTTCTTGTGCATGACTCATGCTAAAATTTTCTGTTCTAAATGCGTGGAACAACTTCAAAACCACGTCCAATATAATCTACTGTTTTGTTACATTATGAAAAATTTGTGATTTAACCGTTTATCTTTTGTAAATTATTTCTTTTGTGGAATAATATTATTTTGTCTCAAAATCCCTAACACTCGGAGTAGTTTCCACAAACACCAAAACACTTTCACTTCGCTCGACGCGCGTTTCGCCAACCAAGTTGGCATCATCCGGAGCCGATTAAAACTAATCTTAAACTAAAAATCTACCCTATTTATACTAGTTATGGTGAAATCATTAGTCACGCTTCAATGATTAGTTGCTAAGCAACGCGTAAAGCGGGCTATACGGTATAGGTCCCTTGTCGCTATTCATACTACTTTTACATTTTACAATTTCTATGCTCTCAAATGCATCCAATTGTCTATTATTGGTCACATTTCTGACTAATCTTAAATTACTAATATCTATTCTATGATTGTTGTCAAAAGCATGTTGTGCAACACTAGACTTATCTGTTCTTCCGTATTTTAGATGATCCATATGTTCTTTAAGTCTGGTCTTAATTGATCGTTTGTCCAACATGTTTTCGATCATAATCATTACAACTAATTTCGTAAATCCCAGACCTTTCATTTGGAACAATTTTATCCTTTGGATTGTCTAAAAGTTGTTGTAATGTATTACTCGATGAATGAATCGCTGTTATACCCACGTTTTTGAAGACCTTACTCAAACCACGAGTAAACCGGGGTTCGTAAGGGATGGATACATATTTTGGAACTCTATATCCTTTTGAAAGGCCGTAGAATTACGAAGTATGTCCTTAAATGTACGCTTACTAATTAGTTTTTCAACTATATCTCTAGGATAACCATTACTCACAGCTATATCTTTAATCAATACTTTTTCTTTTTCAAACCTCTCATTACTGAGAGGGAAACTTAGTAAACGATGGACAAGAAAATTAAAACTTGCCATTTTATGTTGATAGCAGTGGTGAGAGTCATTAGGGATATATCTGATCGTACTGGTATCTTTTCTATATATATCAAATTCTAACCTATTGTCACTATTTTTAATTACTAATACATCTAAAAATGGAAGTTTTCCATTTCCTAGTTCATATGTAAACTTTACAGAAGTGAAACGACTATTTAATTTGGAAATGAAGTTTTCTACATCCGCAATCTTAGTGTCAAACACGGCAAAAATGTCATCCACATACCTTAGTCAAATCCTAAGAAAATACTCGAATTCTTCTTTTGCTTCAGTTTCAAATCGACTCATGAAGACATCAGCAATGAAAGGCGATAAACAGTTACTCATTGCGGTTCCTTCATGTTGTTCATAGAACTTGTCATTGAAACGGAAGCAATTTTGTTTCATACAAAGTTTTGTAAGGTTTATATATTCTTCTATTATTTCTTTTCTATAGTTGTTTAATTCAAGTAAATCCTCAAGATAGCCCAAGGTCTGTGGAATTGGTACACTCGGAAATAATGAACAAAAATCAAAGGAAATCAAAATTTCACCCTCTTGCAATTGAATATTCTTGACCTTATCAATGAAATCATTCGAATTTTTAACTGAAAAACTAGGCTGTGCAATGGGCAAACTTTCAAATTCCTTAGTCAACCATTTTGAAAAGTGGTAAGTCGGAGATCCAATAGACGATGCTATTTGACGCACTTCCCTGGCTTATGAATTTTTGGTAGACAATACAATCTAGGTACAGTAGGGTTAGATACACGTAACCTATTCTTAACAGGTGGAGTAATAATGTTGTTACATGATTTGAGGACATTTTATCAACGGAAATCAAAATCCCTCGCAAAATCTTGTACATACAAAATTCACCATAAATTTCAAATATTTGATATTTTTTACAGTGACAGTGTTTTAACAAACATATAAATGGTTAAGGCTGGGATTTTGTAGAGCGAGAGGAAAATAGATACATTTATTTTGGTTAAGTATAAATAATTAAAAAACTACATAATATCTGATTATCAAATTAGGTGCATTAACTAGCTATTATCATAGTGATAATTATAATATAAGTTTTTTGTCCCAAAATATTCTTATAAGTCTGTTCTGTGCGCTAGAAATGAAAATTTGCATTTTTTTTGTTAAAATCACATTATTTTCATTGCAAGCGCACAGAACAGATTTATCAATAGAACACAGAACACAGAACAGCCTTAATCAATAAAATGTGAAGTTAGACCCCCCCCCTTAAAATGTCCTAAATAATTTTTATTTAATTAAGAAGTCTGTAAAGCCCGGCGCCACCATATTTGTTAAAAACGGGGCGCCACTAGTGCAAGGTTAAATAAAAAGTAATTTTGTTGTAGAATCATATCATACTAGTAAAACACATTACTCCGAACAAAAAAATAAATAACGCAATTTTTTTTCACATAAGATTCCCTTTGACAGATACAAATTCTTTTAAGCTGACAAACACTGTTTTTTGACTTATCCCATATCTCATATCTCAAACACCTTCGAACCCACAACAATATAATCTTGTACAAAGAGGTTTTTGAAAGGTACCGATTGAGAATAATATCTTATTAGTTTTTAATTACTTCAAGTATTAAGAACGTAAGTAATGTACAATTTTTTTTAGATTGTTTAAGGTTTGTAGACATTATGGACAGCGAATTGATAGTTTAGGACTACTGTTATCATGACAGTAGCTTTCTGTTCACGACCCTTAAATAACGAAGTTTTAATTAGAATAATTACGAAATTCTAATTAGCAGAAATAAATGATTGTGGGTACTATATAAGGTACCTACTTCATTCATTCGCAGTTACTGTTCAAGTAAACAAGTAAAGGAGACAAAAAGTACGTAATAATTTCAAAACATAATTTATATTTTTCACATTATGACATTTATGATAATTAGGTAACTACTCAAATTTTTCAATGTATTATTTGTTTGGTGTATTTACAAAATATGGAATGTAATTACCAAAGGCAAAATTTAAAGACTATTAGGCCTCGAATAAGTTTTATTACGATTTTTGAAAAGTTAATAAAAAAGTGTCCCAACTTTAATGAAACTTGTTTAATGAAATTAGTTTGTACTATTTGCTCTTTAAAAGCTCGTCTACCTTGGTGAAAAAACTTTTTAAATACGCCTAAAGACTATAAGGATCTAGACTATAAGGATTAAGCCTACTTGTATCTAGAAACCATTTCGTTTTGCAAAAGTTTTATTATCGTCTTGGAGGTAGCTACAACCAAGGAATCTAGACTTCTTAAGGTCCAAAGCGCGATTTGGTTTATAATAGCTTAATAGGAACCTTATAACGTATATAATTAAAGGGAAATTTACGTACCCATTGAGACTATAATATGTATAAGCACTAATAGGTAGCCATTTTCCTATTTGTTGTACATTAAAATAATTCCATCGTCTTTCTTTAATTTCGACCTTAAATTTGTCAATCTACTTCTCGCCAAAGATATTTTTAAGGCAATGAAAATATGTTTTTAAACTCAAAAAGAGAATGTTCCATTTTTAGAAATGACAAACGTAGTTTCAAAATAGATTTAGAAACGTTATTCATATTGAGTAAGAGCCTTTCAGATTTCAATAAGATATGATTTCAATAAGACGGAGACCATTATAAAACGTAAATTGTTCCCTGGGTGTGGACTTGTGTATCGTTCATTCCCTTCCAGTAAATCTAACTAAAGATGGTAGTCCTTATGTCAGTGCTATATGCAATTTCATATTAAATTTTTGATTATTTTATAAACCTAATGTACCTAGCTAATAAAACTAATATAAATAAAATACAGGTCCATCCAGATTCTTTTCCAAAAATATAACAGAAACACTGTTTTTTCCAACACTTCAACTAACTCCCTAAGTATAATACTAAAAATTGTCTTTACTCAAAGGTAACTAGAAGTGGTCTTTGCATAAAGACGTAAAGTATTTAAAGAGTCGTCTACAATATTTATTTTTTTACTTCCATTGGCTGTCATTGCAAACATCAAATAAATGGCAAATTAAAATATAACACATTATTTAAGGAAGAGTAAATTAAATTAACGAATTTGCATTTTTTTCAGCATTTCTTAACCATAGTTCTGTACTCGAACTCAGTATGAACTTTTCAGGAGTTTTCTGCGTTGTTATTTTTGCCATAATTGCCCTTTATCAGTCAGGTATGGTATGGGCAGAAGAACCTAATCACAACGCAGAGACATATGGTTTTCCTCCATTTCCACCAAAAGCTCCTTCAAAGTGATGTATATATGCAATTTTTCGAAACATATATTATATGTCTCAAAAATTATACATTTACTGTGTATTACTTAATATATTTGTAATTTCAAACAGATGTATGTATTTTATTATATTATTTATATTCAGTAAAGAATAATCAATGATAATTAGTTATTATTGATACAGTAGGCATCAATGACTATCTTACTCCTGCCAACACTTATTGTGCAGAAGGTGACGACTTTTTGTAAGGGTAAGAACTGTCGTCACCACTCCACCGTATACTGCAAAATGCATGTTCGTAATCCAATGTGTAATCATACATAAAATGTGGAATATTTGGAAAAGAAAATCAAATCTAATTCTCATACCATAAAATGGGGCGACTTTGATCAGTTTAAACTGTATTTTGCAAATATTATTTTTGTTTGTTTACGTAAAAAAAATACCACGCAATTGGTATCGATTTGGAGAGTAGATTCTAGTTGAAAAGAGTAATATTTGTAAGATCTTTAATAAAAAAAATTAAATGATGCCGATCAACTTCACCCGCTAAGTGAGGTTACTTTGATGACCTCTAAAAAATACGTTTATAAACGGTACTGTCTAAATGTAGAATGATCATATTCGACCCATTTCAAAATCGGTGATGTAGTTTTTTAGATATGGGAAAATATATTTGAGGGGTGACTTTGATCAGCATTGCTTTAGTCACATTTTCTGTTCAAAAATATTTATTTATAAAAATAAAATGAAATCCAACAAATACAAGAGGGAATACAACTAGAAAGAGGTTACATCTAAATGAGTATGGGCAATATATGATGATATGTTGCAATATATAGCTATGTTGATGAAATTCACTTTGAAAATTCTAACACATCAATTTTGTTACCGAAGCTTATTGTGTTCTCATCATTAGCATTGACAACTGGTATTGGCAACACAGCACAAATATCTGATCATGACACAGTGTATAAATCGGTGAGCATAAGCTTAAAAGTGGTTTTTTCTTCATTATTGGATTTCAGTCCAACAACTCTGTATTAATTTTCTGAAAACCGCGCCTGAATGTTACATACGTATTTATATGTCCGTGAATTTGTTTTTCCACCTATTAAGTTGAGGGGAACGTAATATCTGGGAACTAAAACTTGTGATACTGGTTTCCACTTGTGGCGTAAGATGTTCGACGTTAGAGGACACATTATTATCTAGAGCAACCCTAGATAACCCGGCTTCGTCAGAGCTGCTGCTGTCTGCTGTGGTGATAATTTTTCCTGGTTCAACACTGATTCTCTTCCTTTTCCGTTGCACCTTTGTAGTCATTTGCCCAAATCGATTTTCTCGTAGCAATTCAGACAAAGCATCATTAACAACTGGGCCGGGATCTTCGCAACTTCCAGGAATTTGTTCTAACACTTTGTCTGAAAATGCATTCACAATGAAAATTTCACAACCTAAGAACTTCAAAGACTTGAGACCTATTAGCATTCTTCCTCCGCTATCAAAAGTTCTAGAAAAAATTACGTCAAATCAAATAAAAAGTCACTTAAACAAATATCACATTTTACCACAAACTCAATCGGGCTTTAGGCAAGGTCATAGTTGCACAACTGCTCTTTCTAGCATTTTAGATGATATATTCAAGGCATCGGATAATGATGAATTAACAGTGTTAATTCTGCTTGACTACTCAAAAGCTTTTGACTGTATTAATCATAAAATTTTGCTGTCAATATTACATTATATCGGCTTCAGTAACAATGTAGTAGAATTAATTCAAAATTATCTAATGAATCGCAAACAAATGGTAATGTTAAACAATGAATCATCTAATGAAGTAACTTTGGATCATGGAGTACCACAGGGTTCTATACTAGGACCATTACTATTTTCAATATATACCAGTCAAATGCATAAGGAACTATTAACGTGCAATATACACTGCTATGCAGATGACACACAACTCTATAAGTCATTTCCTCCATCGGATACGGTACATGTCATAAATGCAATTAATGCTGATTTGCAGACTTTGGTAAAAACCTCAGAAGACCACAGTTTATGTATAAATCCAAATAAGTCGACAGTTATGTTATTTGGAAAGAACAAATTGCGCAACAGTTTTAGTGATAATATAAAAATTGAAATTGATAATGTATCAATTGAATTTGTTAACGAGGCAAAGAACTTGGGGCTAGTAATCGATACGAATTTAAGATTTAAAACTCACGTTAATAGCTGCATTAAAAAATCATTTTGCAGCCTTAAAAAGATATATGCTAGTAAGCAGCTATTGAATAAAAGTACAATTAAATTATTGTGTGATTCTCTCGTTCTGTCTCATTTTGCATACTGTGATGTAATATATGGACCTTGTTTGGACTGTGTGATGACACTTCAAAAAAAATTCAAAGGGTGCAAAATTCGTGTGTAAGATTAATTTGTGGTATTACACGCAGAGAACATGTTTCTCACAAAATTTCTGAGATTAAATGGTTAAATATGACAAATAGACGTCTACTTCACTCCTCAATATTATTTCACAAGATAGTCCCCACGAAAACACCACCATATCTCTATCAAAAAATTAGATTTAGAACCGATGTTCATAACATTAACATAAGACGAAAATCTTTAATAACTCCTCCTGCTCATAGAACTGCTTTATTCCAAAGATCTTTTACTTATAATATTTCACAAATGTATAATAAAATACCTGCTAGTATCAAATCGTGCAATACAAAAGTATTTAAAATACGATTGCGTAACTCACTGTTAAATGGTCAATAGTTTTTATCATACTTTTGGGCAAGTGTAAAATGCAAGTGTACAATAAAATAGGTATACAATATTATATTAGGACGTAGAACTTAGGAATCCAGGGGGTTAAGTGGGAGAACAGTACCTGGGTACTGAACTTCGCCTCCCCATTTATTATTATTGTTATTATTGTTTTTTTTTATATGGAATAAAGGCCTTGTATTATTATTATTATTATTATTATTATTATAATTCTGTTATAACCTTACATACATTTCGTCTATTGTCAAAATATTAATTGATTTTTGCTACCAATTTATGGCCAACTTTTCTAAATGATCTGGAATTATCTTCGACTAAACGAACCAATTCAGAATTGCAGAAATGCATCAAAATTAAAATATTTAAAATCTCGATACGTCTTAAATACTGGTAAGGGTTTTTCTCTGATATTTTTGAAGTTACAAAAAATTAATTCATGGTCTGTCTGTAAATTATTGTAATGATCTACACCACTAGTACAAATGTCAACCCCACCAGAACAGATTATAGCATCAATTAAGGAAATTTGATTTATAGAAAAACGTGTGGGTTCACTTATTAGTTGGGAAAGTTCATAATCATTTAGCAAATTAGTAAATTGTATTGTACTATTACTCTGTAAATCCAATAAATTAATATTAATATCCCCCATACATATTATATCATCACAAATCGGTATAATATTTGAAATAGTATCCTCAAACAAATCCAGAAAATTTTTAAAGTTTGTATTGGGGGGATGATATAAAACTCCTACGCAATATTTTTTTTTTGAGAAAGTCATTTTTAACCAAAGTTGTTCCAGTGTATCATTAACACTTACCTCAACTTTCTGATATTTAATATTACTTTTTATGTAAATACATACTCCTCCACCTCTGAAATCTCCTGGTCTATCCTCCCTCACAAGAGAATATCCACGAATATTAACCACACCATTACGTACTTGACTACGTAACCAACTCTCACTGATTAGAAAGATGTCATAATTATTTATTTGAACCAGTTCGCTAAATTCCAAAAAACCTGCCATAAGAGATCGTGCATTAATATGTGCTATTTTAACAATATTCATGATACAAGTAATAATATGATAGTTATTTATTCTATTTTGATTAAAATGTAGAAGGAAGTAAATACAAATTTGAACACATTGTGTCCATCACTGTTAAATTAATCGAATTATATAGTTATTTAGTATATAAAGTCTGTTATTAAATTATATAATACAATATACTATAGAAAATGGTATGGTATATTTATACTGTATAAGTATAAATAAAATATATAAATATTATAAATATACTTAATATATTTGCAAATATGTAATTTTAACTATTATAGGGCAGTTACTATTTATAAAATGGGCAATATAATTAACAGTTAAGTATTACTTTAAATGAGAACGTAAACCTTTGGAATTTAATCAACCAAATTAACCTCAACCAAGCAACATTTGTTGAAGTTTGTCTCCTGTATCATTGTAATAGTAAGATACATAGCTAATAAACTAATAAACTATATACATTATTTATATGTGTGCAAAAACCCTAACATTGATAAATGATTTTTTTTTAATAATTTTATTATAACCACGAATATTAAAATTCTTCAACGTGAACATAGCAAATGAATTTTCTGCTTTTAAATTGTTTAAACTTATATAAATTTAACCATTAGAAACAATTTACATTAAATACCTACTAAATAATGCAAACTTTCCGCAGGAACAATTAATTATTACGTGAACATAGCATTTTAATAAATAATAACGTGTTATCTAGTTTTAAGGTTTGTTATGTCACATAAATCATTAATTCTATGCACAGTGTTATTAAACTTTTATAATTTACAAAATCTGGAAAACCAAAACAACGAACCCATTTCACATTATTTTGTAGAACATACTAGATATAGCATAAGGCCAGCTTGAAAAAATATAGAAAAAGAGCATTCAAGCCAAAATTTCTATATACCCTAGAAGTTGATGATATATACAGAAGATCGGATTTCTGTTTTTGGGCCCAGGGGGAATTTTTAAATAGTTTATCAGACTAAAAGCCAATATGTGTCAAAAGTTAACGTTTGGTGTGGCTTATGGACCAGATTATTGGGCCTATTTTCATTCCAAGATTGAATGGATAAACGTATTTAAAGGCAGCAGATATACGTAAAAAAAGTTTCTGTGAAATTACCTATTTTTTTGTGGATTTTAGATCTAGCCCTACTAATTAAATTGCCCATTAGCAAAACCCACCTTCCAGGATTGCTTTCGGATTTATGGTCATCCAAAGTTTTAGATCTTACATAACTGCAGCCATGTAGCTTTAGATGTGTAAACTTTTTAAATATTCTACTTAAATATTAAAAAAAAAAATTTTATTTAAATTTTTATTAATTTGCATACTGGTACAACACATTATTCTGAACAAAAAAATAAATAATGCATTTTTTTCACATGAGATTCCCTTTGACAGATTCAAATTCTTTTAAGCTGACACAAATTGTTTTTTGACTTATCCCATATCTCATATCTCAAACACCTTTTAACCCACAACAATATAATCTTGTACAAAGATGTTTCTAAAGGTGCCGATTGAGAATGATATCTTATTAGTTTTTAATTAGTTCAAGTATTGACAACGTAAGTAATGTACAATTTTTTTTAGATTGCTTAAGGTTTGTAGACATTTTGGAGAGCGAATTGATAGTTTAGGACTACTGTTATCGTGACAGTATCTTTTTGTTCACGACCCTTAAATAACGAAGTTTTAATTAGAATAATTACGAAACTCTAATTAGCAGAAATAAATGATTGTGGGTACTATATAAGGTACCTACTTTATTCATTCGCAGTTACTGTTCAAGTGAACAAGTAAAGAAGACAAATAGTAAGTAATAATTTCGAAATATAATTTATACTTTTCACATTATGTCCTTTATGATAAATAGGTAACTATTCAAATTTTTCAATGTATTTTTTGTTTGGTGTATTTACAAAATATCGAACGTAATTACCAAATGCAAAATTTAAAGACTATTAGGCATCGAACAAGATTTATTACGATTTTTGAAAAGTTAATAAAAAAGTGTCCCAACTTTAATGAAACTTGTTCAATGAAACTTGTTTAATGAAACTAGTTTGTACTATTTGCTCTTTAAAAGCTCGTCTACCTTGGTGAAAAAACTTTTTAAATACCCCTAAAGAATATAAGGATCTAAACTATAAGGATTGAGCCTACTTGTATCTAGAAACCATTTCGTTTTGCAAAAGTTTTATTACCGTCTTGCTACAACTAGCTTAATAGAAAGCTTATAACGTATATAATTAAAGGGAAATTTAAGTAGGTACCCATTGAGACTATAATATGTATAAGTACTAATAGGTAGCCATTTTACCATTTTTTGTACATTAAAATAATTCCATCGTCTTTCTTTAATTTCGATATTAAATTTGTCAATTTACTTCTCGCCAAAGATATTTTTAAGGCAATGAAAATATGTTTTTAAACATAAAAAGAGATTGTTCCATTTTTAGAAATGACAAACGTAGTTCCAAAATAGATTTAGAAACGTTATTCATATTGAATAAGAGTCTTTCAGATTTCAATAATACGTAGACCATTATAAAACGCAAATTATTCCCTGGGTGTGGACTTGTGTATAGTTCATTCCCTTCCTGTAAATTTAACTAAAGATGGTAGTACTTATGTCAGTGCTGTATGTAATTTCATATTAAATTTTTGATTATTTTATAAACCTAATGTACCTAGCTAATAAAACCAATATAAATAAAATACAGGTCCATCCAGTATTTTCCAAAAATATGCAACAGAGAAACTATTTTTTCCAACACTTCAACTAACCACCTAACTATAATACTAAGTCTATTGTCTTTATGCAAAGGTAACTAGAAGTGGTCTTTGCATAAAGACGTAAAGTATTTAAAGAGTCGTCAACAATATTTATTTTTTTACTTCCATTGGCTGTCATTGCAAACATCGAATAAATGGCAAATTCATATATAACACATTATTTAAAGAAGAGTAAATTAAATTAACGAATTTGCATTTTTTTTTATTTCAGCATTTCTTAACCATTGTTCTGTACCCGAACTCAGTATGAACTTTTCAAGAGTTTTCTGCGTTGTTATTTTTGCCATAATTGCCCTTCATCAGTCAGCTATGGTATGGGCAGAAGCACCTAAGAAGACAGGGCCAGGTGGTTTTCCATTGCCACCTGGAATGGAAGATCTTGCAAAAGATCTTGAAGCATATGATTTCAAGTGATGCAACATATATTATATGTCTCAAAAATTATACATTTACTATGGATTACTTAATATATTTGTAATTTCAAACCGATGTATGTATATTATTATATTACCTACATTCAGGAAAGAACACTCAATCATAATTAGTTATTATTGATACAGTAGGCATCAATGACTATCTTATCTCTTTCCAACACTTATTGTGCAGAAGGTGACGACTTTTTGTAAGGGTAAGAACTGTCGTCACCACTCCACCGCATACTGCAAAATGTATGTTCTTAATCCAATGTGTAATCATACATAAAATGTGGAAGATTTGGAAAAGAAAATCTAATTCTCATACCGTAAAATGGGGCGACTTTGATCAGTTTAAACTGTATTTTGCAAATATTACTTTTGTTTGTTTACGTAAAAAAATACCACGCAATTGGTATCGATTTGGAGAGTAGATTCTAGTTGAAAAGAGTAATATTTGCAAGATCTTTAGTGAAAAAAAATAAATGATGCTGATCAACTTCACCCGCCAAGCGAGGTTACTTTGATGACCTCCAGAAAATACGTTTAAAAACGGTACTGTCTAGATGTAGATTGATCATATTGGACCCATTTCAAAATCGGTGATGTAGTTTTTTAGATATGGGAAAATATATTTGAGGGGTGACTTTGATCAGCATTGCTTTAGTCGCATTTTCTGTTCAAAAATATTTATTTATAAAAATAAAATGAAAGCCAACAAATACAAGAGAATAGAACTAGAAAGAGGTTACATCTAAATGAGTATGGGTAATATATGATGATATGTTGCAATATATAGCTATGTTGATGAAATTCGCTTTGAAAATTCTAACACTACAATTTTTTTACCGAAGCTTATTGTGTTGTCATCATTAGCATCGACAACTGGTATTGGCAACACAGCACAAATATCTGATGATGACACAGTGGATACATCGGGGAGGATAAGCTTAAAAGTTGTTTTTTCTTCATTCGTGGATTTTAGTCCAACAACTGTGTATTAATTTTCTGAAAACTACGCCTGAATGTTACATACGCATTTATACGTCTGTTAATTTATTTTTTCACCTATAAAGTTGACGAGAACGTAACATCTGGGAACTAAAACTTCTGATACTGGTTGTAAGTATGTTACCTCTTCTATTTCCACTTGTGGCGTAAAATGTTCGACGTCAGACGACACATTATTATATAGGGTTGCTTCGTCAGAGCTGCTGCTGCTTTTCTTCATTTTTGGTCTCATTCGACTTCTCGGTGTTTCTGGTGTCACGGATCACCATTTTTTTTGGAGATCAAATAATATTCAAGATGACGGCTCCAAGAATCCTATGAATATTGCCATTTAGGGTCTAATAAGATTAAAAATATTTTTCGGATTTTTTCGGGTGGCAGATCACCAAGAAGGAAGATATACTTACCAGTGCTATATCTGGACATACATAACTTCTAAGTGGTTCGTTTCCGTATGTCTGTCCAGATATAGCACTGGTAAGTATATCTTTCTTCTTATTCGTCTATTTGCTTATTTCTCTATGTAATGAAATCCTACAAACCCAAGATTACTTTTCACAAAAAAATATGAATAGCAAAGAATTTTAAAGCTAATATATACAGGGTGAGTCAGTTTTTTGTAGACAAACTTTAACAGGGGATAGAACGCACGTTTTTAAAAAGAAAAGTGCCTATAAATATATGGCCGATCTAGCTTCCTAAGGAAGATACAAGGTGTTAAAGTTTCATTTTTTTTTACATTAATGTGTAATATTTTCTGAACGCAATGATATATTCACTAAATATTTTACACATATCTTAACCTGCATAGGATCAACATGTTGTATTGTTCCTGTCGAAAATACTATAGTGGATGTTACTTTTTTCGGGTCCTTCGGATATTCTGCATAATGGAACTTTTTTTCGTACGCCACTGACATTATCTGATACATATTTCTAAAATAACGGCCCCTTAGTAACAATTTTGATCTCTTGTAATTTTGCTCTAACTACGACAGTTTTAGAGATATTGGCCGTTGTTTCTCTGACAGTGTAATGTCGTTATTATATTTTTTTTCTCGAATTTTCTTTATGACTTATAAACGAACGCTTAGATTTTTTCATGTTTGGGGGATAATGCCTATTAATTAAGGCGCATAAAACAAGCGGTAAGAATGTTCAAAAACTTGCACAGTGGCGGGGTGGAAGGGGTGCTCCACCCCTTTCGTAAACAGAACATCTACGCCAAAGACTATTTAAAAAAAACTGTTATTTTCATTATCTACATACAGTTTAACAAAAATAATGTCCCTTCTTCTGTTTCGAAATTCCTGTGCGGTTCCTAGTTATTTTGATTTTTAGTGTTTGATGTGGTACTAAATTAAGTAATTTATTTATTAGCAATAATAATTATCGGCTAAATATTTAATTCTTTCAACGAAACCTAAATATTTGTTATATCAAGCCTTACTCAAATACAATACTTTTATATGTTGAAATCTGTTAAATTACAAATGTACTTACAATACAATAGATTATTGTGCAGTTGCCAAAAGTCTTAAAAATTTCCTTTAAGTTTTATTAAACTTGTGCATGTACCAATTTCTGTTTCAATTTTTGTTGTTGTTTGCTAAATAATTTCCATTTAAAACTAGCGTATTTGTAACTGTACGTAATAATTGCAACAAAATATTATACTCCTTGGAAAACAAGTAAGCATTATGTCATATTTTGAAACGACAGTTTGACGTATTACAAGTTTATCTACAAACAATTTTGCTTCATCTTGAATATTTTCACTGTTATTAATTATTATTTTTAAGATTAAAAAGTTATTTTATGTGATTTGCCAGATTTTAATTAGTGTAACATGCCGTTTACATTTACAAATAGCGAACAAGCCGACATTCATTTTATTTATGGGTTCGCAAATGGGAATTCAAGATACGCAGCTAGGGAGTATCGAAGAAGATTTCAAAATAGACGACAACCTCATCATTCCGTTTTTGTGAGTATCCAACGTCGATTTGTTAACCAGGGTTTGAAAAATGTACCCGGGGGCCGACAGAACAACCGTGGACGAGATAGAGACCGTATATTGCGGGAATTTAATAGGAACCCAACGACAAGTACTCGACGTGCTGCTATTGCTCTTGGTATTTCCCAAAGTAAAATTTCCCGGGTTTTAAAACGGGATCACAGACGCCCATATAATTTTCAACGTGTTCAAGGTTTATGTCCAGGTGACGCTGAACGAAGACTTACTTATTGTAGGTGGGTTCTTAACTCCATTCAAAATAATAGGGATTTCTTATCCAATATACTGTGGACTGATGAATCTTGTTTTACTCTTCGTGGTATAGTAAATTTTCACAATCTGCATGTATGGGCACATGAAAACCCACATGCCATTCGACCACGAAGTTTTCAACATGAAATTAGTACAAATGTCTGGATTGCAATTTACGGCAACCACGTGTTTGGACCTTATTTCTTGCCACAACGTGTAAATTCAGAAAATTTCCTACAATTTTTAGAAGAACACCATGGTAATATATGGGAATTCATTCCTTTGAATTTAAGAAGACAGTCTTGGATTCAACTTGATGGGTGCCCGGCCCATTATGGCAGAAATGTAAGAAATTGGCTAAACAATAACTATCCAGGGAGGTGGATAGGTCGTGGAGGTCCAGTGGCGTGGCCTCCCAGATCCCCCGATTTAACACCACTTGACTTTTTTGTGTGGGGATTCATTAAGGAAATAGTGTATACCACTCCGGTTAATACACTTGAGGAACTTCAAAATCGCATTAGAGATGCTTGCAATGAAATAAGGGTGCATCATTTAGTTAACTTAAGAGGTTCTATGATACGTCGCAGTGAAATGTGTATTGAGAAGAACGGTTTACATTTTGAACAAAATATCTAATTTTATGTATGTAGGTACTAGTGTTATTGTTATTAATTCTTGTAATTGTAATTTATAAATCATTATTGCTAACAATTGTTATTTATTCCACAATTATTATTGTTAATTAAATATTGCTATAAATTCAAAAATGTTTATATCTCCATAAACATTAACATCAATGCTCATCTAATGTTTTTTTTGTAATTGTAATTACTTGGAAAGAGATAAAGAGATTTCGGCTTTTTAGAATCCTTAACAAACCATATTTAGGTAGGTTTCGTTGAAAGAATTAAATATTTAGCCGATAATTATTATTGCTAATAAATAAATTACTTAATTTAGTACCACATCAAACACTAAAAATCAAAATAACTAGGAAACGCACAGGAATTTCGAAACAGAAGAAGGGACATTATTTTTGTTAAACTGTATGTAGATAATGAAAATAACAGTTTTTTTTTAAATAGTCTTTGCGTAGAAGTTCTGATTACGAAAGGGGTGGAGCACCCCTTCCACCCCGCCACTGTGCAAGTTTTTGAACATTCTTACCACTTGTTTTATGCGCCTTAATTAATAGGCATTATCCCCCAAACATGAAAAAATCTAAGCGTTCGTTTATAAGTCATAAAGAAAATTCGAGAAAAAAAAATTATAATAACGACATTACACTGTCAGAGAAACAACGGCCAATATCTCGAAAACTGTCATAGTTAGAGCAAAATTACAAGAGATCAAAATTGTTACTAAGGGGTCGTTATTTTAGAAATATGTATCAGATAATGTCAGTGGCGTACGAAAAAAAAGTTTTATAATGCAGAATAGTCGAAGTACCCGAAAAAAGTAACATCCACTATAGTATTTTCGACAGGAAAAATACAACATGTTGATCCTATGCAGGTTAAGATATGTGTAAAATATTTAGTGAATATATCATTCCGTTCAGAAAATATTACACATTAATGTAAAAAAAAATTAAATTTTAACACCCTGTATCTTCCTTAGGAAGCTAGATCGGCCATATCTTTATAGGCACTACACTGTCCGAGAAACAACGGCCAATATGTCGAAAACTGTCATAGTTAGAGCAAAATTACAAGAGATCAAAATTGTTACTAAGGGGCCGTTATTTTAGAAATATGTATCAGATAATGTCAGTGGCGTACGAAAAAAAAGTTCTATTATGCAGAATAGTCGAAGTACCCGAGAAAAGTAACATCCACTATAGTATTTTCGACAGGAACAATACAACATGTTGATCCTATGCAGGTTAAGATATGTGTAAAATATTTAGTGAATATATCATTCCGTTCAGAAAATATTACACATTAATGTAAAAAAAAATTAAATTTTAGCACCCTGTATCTTCCTTAGGAAGCTAGATCGGCCATATCTTTATAGGCACTTTTCTTTTTAAAAACGTGCGTTCTATCCCCTGTTAAAGTTTGTCTACAAAAAACTGACTCACCCTGTATATATATATATATATATATATATATATATATATATATATATATATATATATATATATTTATATATATATATATATATATATATATATATATATATATATATATATATATATATATATATATATATATATATATATATATATATATATATATATATATATATATATATATATATATATATATATATATATATATATATATGCAAAATGTCTGATACACCTCCAAAATATATAACCTTTCATAGAACACGCCTCCAAAATCGGAGGCCACTACGAAAAATCGGAGGTCATTACGAACATACGTGTATAATAGATTTATTTTAATGTTTACGTCATAATAAGGCATTTCCCAAATTTTTCGTTGGAGGTCACTTAGGGACCTATATATATGCAGTTATACAATGTAGTTCACTGTACCTCCACGATGTGGCGCTACCGTTTAATACACATATATACTACAAATAATGACCCAGTCGAATTAGCCTCTGTGTACTAGTCGTATCAATATGCCTCGAAAATATGGCAACAATGTACGGAGGTAAATTAATGCAGTGACTCTATAGATGTATTAGAAACTCAGCGTTCCCCTAATTTACCTTTTAGCACCATTATGCTAACAGAACTCCGAATATGTAAGTGTATAGCTATAGGGTCTTTCATAATTAGATACTGATCCTTAAGGATCATAATCCTTCAAGGATTTTAAGAAAAAAAGTTTACATATACATACTTAGTTCCGCGACGGGTTTATTTTTGAGATACTAGGGTGTTGAAAGTTAATTTAACTAAAAAAGAAATCCAAAATTTTTTCATAATAATAATAAGATTATTTTGACGGAACTTTCACTGGCAGATAGCTGATGTTATAAGGAGTAACCGAGGGATGTGCCACTTAGGACAATTTTGTACACCTAATTAAATTAAGTACCCAATATTTAACAGTAATTTTGTATTTTATGATAATTCTAAAATTTCGACATATTGATTGGTAATTCAGAAATGGCTTCACCTATTTTTTGGTAATTCCTTATTTCGTTGTATTTTTTTGTACCTTCTGTGACTTGAAAATAAAACATGAATCAAGCAAATGAACCAAGCCGATGTCGGCACTGTTTTAGATGAACTTGTTATAGTCTAGTCAACAAATGCCATTTTGATGAGTTTCTCTTAACCTGTACCGGAAATTATGATTTAGAACTGTTCGATTTGGAATGACATTTATCAACTTTTTTTCATAAAATTTTAAGTATTTTTGTATTTCTGTTTGTCACTTTCTTTCAATTTTTTCGATTGTTAATAACAAAGTGGAAAAGCAATTTTTTAATAATTTTCCAACGGGGATCTCTTCTAAAGCCTTTCAAGAAATGCTCCAAGAAGTTAACAAAATCTAAGATTTTTAGATTGGCAATTATCAGGTTTTTATGTTAATTTAAAACTTGAGAAAACAAGTTAATTTACAAAAGCATATCTAATTTAAAAAATTCGGGATTTTTTTTCCAAATGGATTAACGTTTATTCAAGTATTTAAAAGGTATGTGGATTTTGTGGTTTAAACAATTTTTATTGTTAAAGTGGCGCGTTAAATCGGTCGGCGCGCGCGGGAGTCACAGCACCCGTTTATAGCCCTATTTTCCTATTTACCTGTAAATTAAAATTATAAATATTGGTGGTAGAGGACCGGGACGTGGGACTTTTTGTAGGAAATTTCCTGTTCGTTAAGTATTATTTTTTTCGATTTGCGATATATGCAACAGTTTTTGAGGTATTTGCAAAAACGAAACCCTCCCTTATTTTTGCTAAATTGTGTAAAACTTTTTTACCCACTTCGAATACACGATTATATTTGTATTAGGGCAAAAAAACATGAAGGTACTACCCTCAACTGTCTTTTTGCCAAATATTAAATCTCATTTACTTCTCAAAACAATGATATGTTACACTTAATACTTGAAATATAATACTTATACACTATTTTTAAATTTAAAAATTTAAAACTAAAAGGGGTCTTTGATTTCCAAATCATAAAGCCACTCTAGGTCATGTTGCGTCATGCAATTTAAAAAAATAAATTTCCACAAATACCTAATTTCTATTATTTATCTGTAGAAATAATAAATATAACTTCAAAGTCCATTTTTTAAATTTATGGTCACTTAATTGTGGAAGGGAATTTTTAGTAGAAAACCATACATAGGTGAAATTGGAAAACCCAACGATAATTTCGGAGGCCGAAACATCGTGTGTATTTTCATATGTATTAAAGATAAATATCCCCCAACGTCTACGAATATAATAAAACTAATAGATACGTATTCGGTAGTCGACAGCTAAAAATAGATCCAAGGTCGTCACAACGGTTTATTTGCCTCAAACCAGTGAACGTTAACAAAGGCAACACTGCCGGAGGCAAGTACGAGTGTAGCCTTTATACACTTACACAAACTAGAGCCAAGTGAGACATTATCTCTTCGGAGGCGTGTTACATTAAAAAGTATACCGAAAAGCAGTATATATATTTCTTAAGAATTTGCTACCCCTCGTGTAGTGCCGAGATAGCTTATATTTTATCGTTGGTAAATATGCAAAATACACACAGGAACACGTATCGATTATAGTGGAGGCTTGGGTGCCTGTGTCATATACGGAGGCAGAAACGATAGCCATGCATGTATATATATATATATATATATATATATATATATATATATATATATATATATATATATATATATATATATATATATATATATATATATATATATATATATATATATATATATATATATATATATATATATATATATATATATATATATATATATATATATATATATATATATATATATATATATATATATATATATATATATATATATATATATATATATATATATATATATATATATATATATATATATATATATATATATATATATATATATATATATATATATATATATATATATATATATATATATATATATATATATTATTTACTATTTACTATTTCTCAATTGCTATTTATTGCATATGAGTTGCAACTTCCTATGCTACTCGCTATCATTTAACACGAACGTAATTACGGCAAGATAACGATATCGAGTAGTTAATTATAATAATAATAATGAATATAATATTTATTCATGAGAAAAGAACAAAAATCTATAAGTAATAATAAATAAGTATATAGTTCCAATAAATGTGTCTAAAATAATATTAAAACTAAAATTAAAGTAATAATTGATTGTTACAAATAAGCTGTGCTACCTAATAAATAAAAGTATCTGTTTGCAATGCCAAAATAGCATTTTTTTAATAGATGTATTTTAAAGTAGAATACGGTACTTATAACAATAACCAATTTTTAAATTTTTTGTCTTTCTGTTTGTTTCGGCAAATAGTCCGGCGATTTAGAACCTAACTTGACAAGAATTATACACAAGGGGTTAAAAACCGATTTCTCATTTCTCTCATATCAGTAGAGACCTAAGGGCCATATTCAGGACGGGAAACCATCCGACCACTCATATAAACACTGCTGTTGATGATGGCCGGGTAACGGTTGTTGTTTTTGCTAGATTTTAGCAAATTATTTGTAACTTCCGATTATGACATTCTTGTTGCCATTTTAAATTACTTAAATTAAATTTTAAATTGTTGCCATTTTAGTTGTGTTTTAGTGAATATTTTCGAACTTTCTTAAAAAAATATTTAACAGATATAAGACAAGTGGTAAACGATAAAAATAAAAGATATTTTCAAATCAAATTAACTTAATTTGTGGGGTGTCACAAGGATCCATTCTCGGTCCTTTATTATTTACAATCTTTACATCTACCCTTGAATCTCAAATTAAGTTTTGTAAATATCATGTTTATGCCGATGACACCCAAATATATTTACAATATTATAAACAGGATTTGCAGCACTCAATCTTAATACAGATTTAGAAAATATATCAAAATTCTCCATCGACCATAATTTGATAATTAATCCACTAAAGACAGTTGCCATTTTATTTTGTAAAAAAGCTGATAGAAATTTGATTGCTAATAACATTAATATCATTTAGTTTTAATAATAAATAATAATCAAATTGAATTGTCGGATGAAAATTTAGTATTATACTTGGACTCTGATTCGAGATTTTGGTCACATATTACTAATTGTATTAGAAGAGCTTATAGTAGTTTAAAATACTTATATAATAATAGAGATTTCCTTAATACTAAACTAAAAATTATACTCCGCAATTCACTGGTTCTCTCGCTGTTGCTAATCAATTTGCTCATTAATCCTCGAACTAAGTGTGTTACCTAGCGTTATCCATAGCGCCTTGGCATTATGCTACCTTTTGCATATTCACTGTAGAGATATTGCAACCGGATTTCTTAACAGGGCTTATGCTGGGGACGACTCTAGAGGAGTACCCTTGAGGCCTGAAGTCACAGACCTACTTCTTCACGTTTCGGCATCTCTGCGAGACTTCTTTAGTCTACCTGGGGTATCAGATAAGCTTTAGATATATATTACTGTGTTTTCTTTTGCCATTGTACTTTCTGTACGAGGCACTATATACACATATTGCTCCATTATAGTTTTTTATTAGCAATTGGGGTTAAGGACCTTTGTGTACAGAATTTTATGAACTAAGATAGTTCCTACGTATTTCCTTTGATTTCATATAGCTACGTCAGGGGTATTATTTACATCAGTCACCGTTGGCCACGGGTAACTTAACCCCCACTGTTATGTGAATATTTTTAAATTTATTGGTAGGCATATAGGTTTTATTTTTCTTTATCATAATCAGCACAGTAAGTCTATGCTACTTTTGTAGTATAATATAATTTTAAAATATAATTGCTAGTGTCAGCAAAGTACCGATTTCCATTGTCTTATTGAAGTAGGAATACTCTTTTTACATCTAGGTCTCATGCTAAAACTGCCTTCATTGTAGTGGAATTAACAGGCCCTGAGATCCTTTTTTGCTACCTTTTTGGGAGAAAAATTGGTAGCAAGCTGGTAATAGCACCCAAAAATTTGAGTAATTATCTACCAAAAGTAATTAGGTAATGCTTTAATACAAAATTTTCGTAGATTTTACTCAACATTAATAGGCTTTCTGGTGAGCTAATTAGTGGTATGGGTATGGTAGCCACTATCATTATCTTGATTGGTAGTAGCTTTACGCTCGCGCTACTCAAACTGCGTAATTCTAATTAGCAAAAATAAATGGTTGCTATATAAAGGCACTAAGTATACCCATTTGAACATATCCGTTCATTATAAGTCAGGGAGGTAATAAGTAAGTAATGATTTCTATACTTCATATTTATACTTCATATTTTTATGCATTTGTTCCGTTTAATCTGTTGTCCCAAGTATTATTATTATTCGATCGCTCATATTTTTTTAATACGTTTTTCTCTTATAATTACAATTAAGTGTTGGTTATTACAAATTATTTCAATACTATTTACTATGTTGTTAACTCTATATTGACATTATGTATGAGAAAATATTTCACCAAAAAAGTTTATATGCATAGAAAGATTTTATATTTTTATAATTTTAAGGCATCGTTTAACTTCTATATCTGTTTTTATAAAGTAGAAAAACATGTATACACTTTTATGCTTTAGTAATACTATTTACTCTTCAAGCTCGGCTACTACTACTGGCTCGTTAATAAACCTTGAAGTACACCTAAATTACGCTTTGAGTCTACTTCAATTTAGGCACCATTCGACTTCGTAAAAGTTCTAATGTAATCTATAAATGAACTATATATAAAGACAAATAACCATTTTGCGATTTGTACACAAAAGAACTTCCATGGCGTTAATTTTCTTAAATTGCATTCGATATTTGTAATATTGAAATATTTCTTGCCAAATATTTTTGAGACAATTTATAGAAATTATGTTTTGAAATTCAGAAGTGTTAAGGTTCTCTTATACCGAAATTAAAGATACAATTCTTGCTATTTCTAGAAATAACAAATATATTTCCAAAATAGAAACGTTTAGAAACGTTATTCATATTGAATCAGAGCTTTGTAATATTGGTAAAGCGTAGTTTCGGTATATTTCATTAACAATATATATTTTTTTAAATTGTGTTATTAATAGCCCTGAATAATTTAATAAACTGGTCATATATAGTTTAAAGGGAGTTTATGGTGGTATTTAAGTCGTTTTAGTTTTAAATTATTATCTCTGGTATTATATTTACCGATTATATTATTTTCTTAAAGGCTCATCGTAGGCCACATATTTTTTTGGTTCTATTATACATAAGATACTTTTCTAAATTCAATATAGAGAAAGCATAGGTCAATCCAGGTTTCTTTTGCAAAAATATGCAACTGAGACATTGTTTTCTGCTACACTTACTAATTATTGTCATATTTGCTACTTTAGTATATACATATACCTACTTAGACTACATATGCAAGAAGTGAACTTCAATATTTATATTTTACTTATAACATTGATTCTCATTGTAGACTTCAGATAAATGTTAAATTAAAATATAAAATATTTGGAGAATAATATAAATAACATTAACTAATTAGTGTTTTTATGCTTTCAGAGTTTCGTAACCTTAGTTTTGAAGAAAGAGGAGTATGAACATCAGAAAATTTGTATGCATAGTTATTTTTGCCATACTTTCCCTTCATCAGTCAGCTATGGCGTGCAAAAATTTGGGGGAGGAGTGCAGTAGCTATACCGATTGCTGTAATGAATGGTTTAGTTGCATTCCTCCTCTATTTAAGTCAAAAAAGGTTTGCACTTTACCTCATTATTAAAATACCGAACATTGTCTATATGTCTTAAAGAATTAATTATACATTTACTGTTGAATTGTAAATAAATTTGTAATTTCAATCCAATGTAGGTATGTATATTATTTTACATTATTCTACATTATTTTACATTATTCAGGAAATCTCCTGACAGCAGTCAACCACAGACTGAAAACTGTTTATTCGTAATCCATGAGCAAACCAAAAATTCATATATAGAACAATTGCAAAATAACCTAATTCTCATACTTTATTATAATTCCATAATGAATCAGCGATATCAGCAACACTGCTGATGGAAATCTTATTCTGCCTGCTCGTAATTACACTGATTTGTTTGTCGTCTTCGCTTCTTAATAATCCTTACCCGGATACGATGGAAAACACTTGAAACTATCTAGGACAACCTAGATATCTACTTATTGTTAGGATATTACTATTATTACTCAAAATTCTTCAATCTACACTATACAATATATTGGATACACTTATGACTACATTAGTGTCCAAACTTCAAATTAACTACTCGATATCGTTATCTTGCCCTAATTAAGTACGTGTTAAATGAAAGCGAGTAGCATAGGCAGTTGCAACTCATATGCAATAAATAGCAATGGAGAAATAGTACATAGTAAATAATATATATATATATATATATATATATATATATATATATATATATATATATATATATATATATATATATATATATATATATATATATATATATATATATATATATATATATATATATATTATATATATATATATATATATATATACATATATATATATATATATATATATATATATATATATATATATATATATATATATATATATATATATATATATATATATATATATATATATATATATATATACATATATATATATATATATATATATATATATATATATATATATATATATATATATATATATATATATATATATATATATATATATATATATATATATATATATATATATACATATATATATATATATATATATATATATATATATATATATTGAAACAAAAAGAGATTGTAGCGAGAGAGCGAACATATAAGTTCGATATACATATAAAACATATTCTAAATAAACTTTCATTGCATAGTATTAGTTAAAAACTCCATGTAAATAGTAGTTATAATAAGAAAAAAATAGTCAAGTACATTTTAAAACAAAAATATATAGATATTTATTCATAAAATAAAACAATTTCACATTCATCGATAAATATTTGACCAAAATTACCATGCAACGCAAGATTCAGTTAAACATTGAGCATCTTGTACTAAATACAGCCTATTCAAATTTGACAAAGTAATTGTAAATAAAATGAACCAAATTATGGCATACTGTACATTATAAAGCAAGTAGAAATAACGCTGGAATATTTAATCAAAGTAAAAATATGTCCAGATGGTGATATCATTTGACAGCTAATGTCACATGTAAGACTACTTTCATAATCCAAAATTATAATACCTTAAGAATATCAGAGAAATATAATTATATATAAAGTCAGAAAAAAACAATGTAATATAATATAATTAATAGTGATTTAAATGTGATTGATATATAAACATATATTGATATATAAGTATATAAGTCAAAACTAATAAAGTATAAATAAACAGTAAACAGAACTTTAAAACAAGTAGGTAAATATAAGGTTTCCAAGGAAGTAAAACAGATGAAAAACAATTTATTGAGTAGCAACGAGTGGGTTTTAGAGAAGAAAGCATGTTGCATAGAAAATGTTCATAACTTCTCCTTAAAAAGTAAGAAATTATAAGAAAAATACCAAGAATATAAATATTTACTACATCAACTACAAGAATATTCAATAAGCAGCAAGCAGACGAGGTTCCAGTTTCGTAAGAACATATATTGGCCATTTCAGAAGAGCATCCATGAGATATGGTATAAGCAGTGCATTAATGCAAACCGCAGCAAGGAAATAAGGCCTAAAAATAACAGCGAAAACAATATAAAAGGTACACCTTATAAACATTCATATATCTGATCAGAATAAGGTTTGAGATTTAGCTACGACTCGATAGATGGAGTGATGTGTAACATAGAATTTTATATTTAAATTAATGGACAATTTTTAGTAGGTAGGTACATAGTAATAATACAAGCAAATATTTAAATTTATACATAAATATGTATAATTTGATTGCATATAACGTAGAGGTATAAATATATTTCTCTGATCACAAACAATTTATAAAAATTTGATAAAAGATTGTGCATAAAATTATGTTAAATTTGGGTAAATTGTATATATATATATATATATATATATATATATATATATATATATATATATATATATATATATATATATATATATATATATATATATATATATATATATATATATATATATATATATATATATATATATATATATATATATATATATATATATATATATATATATATATATATATATATATATATATATATATATATATATATAATATATATATATATATATATATATATATATATATATATATATATATATATATATATATATATATATATATATATATATATTATATATATATATATATATATATATATATATATATATATATATATATATATATATATATATATATTTATATATATTATATATATATATAATATATATATATATATATATATATATATATATATATATATATATATATATATATATATATATATATATATATATATATATTTATATATATTATATATATATAATATATATATATATATATATATATATATATATATATATATATATATATATATATATATATATTTATATATTTATATATATATATATATATATATATATATATATATATATATATATATATATATTATATATATATATATATATATATATATATATATATATATATATATATATATATATATATATATATATATATATATATATATATATACGTTTTTACAACTTGCTTAAAACAGTCTTTAAAGTAAATAATAATTGAAGTTCTTAAAAAATCAGATCCCACTCATCTGAGATGCTCAAACTTTAAAACCGATTTTCTCAGGATTGTGTTTTGTAACATAGAACCTTATAATTTTAACCCAGCGATATGTAATAACACGTCCGTCGGTTTGAAATTAAAAATGCATTTAATATTCAACAGAAAATGTATATTTCCTTTAAAACATTAATCAGTATATACTTGAGAAAATTATTTACAATGACCGGATCCCCAATTTGGTTGCTTATAGCAATAACCCGAACAGCAGTTGCCTACACTTCCATCAGGTTGGCAGTCCTGACCGTTACCAATGCACGCCATAGCTGACTGAAGGGAAAGTATGGCGAAAATAACGATGAAGAAAATTCTGGTAAAGTCCATTCTGGTGGAGTTTTGTTTCAAAATTAAGGAAAAGAAATTCCTGGAAGTAAGAATATTAATCAGTTGATGAAAGTTACACTTTTATTTAAATAAATATGTTTTATTTCAATTTCTTACCACTAATCTGATGTTTGCAATGAGAGACAATGATAGTTTTAAGTGAAATGCAATACTGTAGACTATTCATATAGACTCAACTAAAAGTGAAAATTATAGCAATCATTGATTAAAAGCAGTGTCTCTATTGCATATTTTTGCTAAAAAAAAGATTCGCCTCATCGATTAAGTAAATTGTATTATAAATTTCACAATTGCTACTTCATATTACATATAACACATTACACATATATATCTATCGGTAAAGCAAACAATTTTTGTTGCAATTATGTTTTGACAGGTGCAGGAATCTACATTTAGCTATCATTAACACAAAGGCACATAAAGACCACATTTAAAATTTACATACTAATTGATTTCTTAAATATTTTTGCTGAAATATTTGCAGTGGATTAACTGGAAATATTTCTCAAACAAAATGTTAATATAGAGTTAACAAAATTGTTAATAGAATTGAAATAATACCTAAAAACGAGTACTGAATTCTATTAGAAAAAATCGTGTGTAAGTAATAAGTGCAATCGAATACTATCTATATTTTTGTAAGCAGATTACAACAAAAGAATGCACTCAAAAAATTTGTGAATATTTCTCATATAAAGTGAAAAGCTTCAATCAATTGAATGTTCAAATTATTACTTACTTTGTCTCAATTACTAGGTAATATGCTGCAGTGATAACTATAGTAAATTATTAGAACTAGGGCTTATATATACTAGCCACAATCATAAATAATTTTACTGATTGCAAAACTATTGCAGTAGAAATTCTACGAAATTAATCAAGTAAATTTTCCATTTATCACTTGTTTATATTACAATGTTCATCGCCTTGGTATATTTTTGCATTAAAGTGCATTATACATGTGCATAATAATTACTGCAGTTGCTACGGTCAAAAAAGGGTCTACCATTAAGAGTCGAAATATAGTAAATGAATTTCAAAGTAATCTTCTAAGTATATAATTTTTGCTTCTTCTCAAAGGTGAATAAAAAATCACATTAAAATATGTGCTTTTAATTTTTTGTACAAGAAAATGAATATTTGACAAATTAAAAATAATTGTATATCTCGCAAAAAATAGCAGATACAAAAAAAAGGAACCTAGATTTCGTAGCTTACCGAGACGCTTTTCATTTTTTGATCTCGGGCTGTCCTAAATATTGACCGAGTTATGACTTTTAAAACATATTTTTTAAAGATTAAAAATTAGCATCTTGTTTAAGAAAATTTCTTCTATTTGTTTCCATGTAGTCTTAGGGAAAATATCGTTCATTTGTTATTCAAAGAATATAGCGTATATCGGAATTTTTTCCATTTGTCAAATGGCGTTACGATTTCCAGTGCTTCTAAATTATTCAGGTAATTTTGTATTTTTGCAAAAAATAAAGGTGTGAAAAGGTGTTCCGCAGTTTCACTGTTAACGACTCTTGTAATCTAATATATAAAATGCTCGTGTCACGGTGTTTGCAATTAAACTCCTCCGAAATGGGTTGACCGATTTTCGTGAAATTTCTTGTGCATATCGGTTAGGTCGGCGAATCGAACAACATCTATTTTTCATCCCCCTAAATGTTAAGGGTGGTCTCATGTAAATAAACACGTGTTGTAAGCTCCCGCCAACATCGACCATTACCGTACCTGAATATATTGTACTAAACATTTTTTGGAAATACTTTTAAATCAAAACGAAAACGTGTACGTATTTAATAAATATACGTGTTTTATTATTGTGAAAGGTAAGTCAAATAATAAGCAAATGAATAGGTACAATATTATGGCACTGTTTTTCACTAATACACTGATACTTTCACTGACACTGACACTGACACCAATACTTTCTATCAGTTTAAGTATTTTAACTTTTAAGTATTTTAACATTTATTTATATGTTCTATGTACAGTCAGCAATGCCAAAAAGACGCAAAGGGGCCAATTTGAGTCGTCGAAAGATCAATTCTAGAGCCGTGCGAGATATAAGAGCACGAAGATCAGGCGAACAAATCCAAGAAAACAATGCAGATGTGCATGTGAGCATGGCGCAGTTACGTGAATCACAAACGCAAGAGGCACGAGATGAACGAAATCAACAAAGACAACTAGAACAAAGAGAAACGCGCAGATACATAGTCGACAGACGTAGAGGAATTGACCAACAACGCCAACAAGTTCATTGAGCATTTACATCAGATTTATTTCTTCGACTAGCATTCCAGTACGAGCCTGATGTTGAATATTATGCTCATTCCAAAGTGGTTATTGGTACTTTGGAAAAGGAATGCCCGCATTGTCAAGCACCAGTTGGGATATGTTGCTCATCGGGAAAAGTACAACTAACCGAAATTTCCGGTTAGTTGTACTAGGATCTCCGATCATTCTGCTTCGTAACTTGACCCACCACGGCTGTGTAATGTCACACGATTAGTCATAAAAAAAGTAATGAAAAACGTTATAGAAGCCATGAATAGCAAATTTCAAGGCGAAAATGTATTGCTGCCACGAATCCCTATGATTCCAATTGAAGTGCCAATTGAATTCAAACGCACTCAATTCCCAATTATTTTGGCATTCTCTATTACGATCAATAAGTCACAAGGCCAGACATTGTCTGTATGTGGCTTAAGACGACGTTACACGGCGTGGGGAGTGCCACGCCTGGAGTGAAAACTGTCGCGCCACACGCCGTATAATTGTGCTGGCGTGGCGTGGCGTGGCATGGCGTGGCGTGGCGTGCTGGGTCCCGTCGATTGGCGGTAAACTTTGCACACTTCAAAGCCGCGCAGCGCGCGAAGTGGGCTGACATGCGTATACAGTTACACGGCGCGGAATCTTCCTCCGTAAATTTTAAAAATTAGTCAAACTCAGTAGATATTTAGCTAAGCAAGTGACAACATGCCGTGGTCAAACGAAGCAATATCAGAATTTTTATGCCTATACGAGCAAGAACCAATAATTTGGAACCCGAAGCACAATGAGCACAAAGATAGAAATGCTGTAAATGATTCCTGGATGCGAATCCAACAAAATTTTAGTATTACTTGCACAATCAGCGAATTAAAGAAGAAGTGTTTACCGAGCATCCGTTTTCGACGAACGGACATGTTGAAAAGAAAAAGAAGCCACGCGCTCGCGTGGCGAGATACTCGTCAGTCTGCAGGTCGTGTAATCGCGATCGCCAATTTGCGAATTGATGTGTCACTCCGCACGCCACACTCCAGGCGTGGCACTCACCCACGCCGTGTAACGGCGCCTTTAGATTTGGAAACACCATGCTTTTCCCATGGACAACTATATGTGGCATGTCCTCGCGTGGGAAAACCATCCAATTTGTTTGTGTTGGCTAAAGACGGACTAACCAAGAATATTGTACACTCTATTACGCTGAGAGATTAATCTATTTTTTTTCAACTACCATAATTGATAGTAAAAATATGAATAATTATTTTTGATGTTTAGATAGCTATCAAGAATTGTATATATATTCGTTACTTTAATAAAGGCTAATTTATTAACCTAAATAAAGCATACTTTCATTGTTTACAACGCCTTCGATTATAAGTACGTCCCCGCACACTTATAGTAGATAGTTATTAAAGAACTAAGAAAGATAAATGTTTCCTAGAAATAAGATACATGGCAAAACAACGTTTCAACTAGTAGTTTATACTAAACAATATTTCGATCGTGGGAGACTATAGAAAACGAATCTGCTATGAATTTGATAAAACCCCAGATGATTCAGATTTAGGCGAGGATTTAGAACTTCACAAAAGAAGAAACATTTATTTTTGGACTACCAAGCAAAATAAACTTGTCTAAATGTGTATAACAACTTAAAACAATATCCTGTGCACATAGAACGTAGCAAATTTACAGTGCTAAGAAAACGGTCAAAGCTAACAGAGGTTCCTTACAGTACTTTATGTCAGCTTGTAAAGAAAGGAAACAAAACAAGAAAAAAGAGATCTCATACTGGAATATCCAGATATTTGCACTTGCCAAGCAAACTATTAAAACATTTAATTTACGAAACATATAAAAGAGTTCCCACCATAGAATTAATTTTAAAGAAACTTACAGTCTTCCTTAAAGAAACTTCCTAATAACAAGTAAAATTGAAAGGATTAAATGCAAACAAATATATGTTAATTTACTCAAAAAACAATCCTTTTTCTGTGACAGCTGTTGTCCAATGTTATAATTTGGTCGCTCAGCAGCAAAGAACCCTCAGTTAGAACCTTGTACCTCTCAAATAATGACTCAGTAAGAACCTTGAGAATTAATCTAAGAATCTATATATTCATCTATCTATATAAGTCCTTGTTTCAAATCGAATCATTTGTATGCAACTGGAATGCATAACTGATGAGCTTTTACTCCTATCATTTCCAAATAGACCGTAGAAGAAATATTATATATTACGAAAAAATAAACGGTAATATTAAAACATTATATATTTATTTTAAGTATTACATATTTATATTTATTAGGAAATATTCTGATCAAAATATTTTAAAGAATAAAAGTTATATGAATTATTGCTATCAGTGACAGTGTACTTTAATTAATATGCAGCAGGTATTTCCGTCAAGGTGTGACCGATAACCAACGCACACTAAACATTTAATATTCAATTATCTATTTTTGCAATAGCCTGCTACCCAACCTCGTTGTTTATAGCAGAAGCCTGAGCAGCAAACTCCTTGACGTCCGTCAGGTTGGCAGCCATTACGATTGCTTATGCAGGCCATTGACTGGTGAAGGGACAGGATGGCGAAAATAACGATGCAGAATATTCTTGTCAAGTTCATGGTAAAAGATAGTGAATCAGTTTCACCTGAAATAAGACATATCATTTAAATATTTTTACACGTGTTTTTACCTTATTGCGATGCATTAACTTTTAGGTGCAAATTGATAATAACGGAGGATTTAATATTGTTTGATTTCTTGAAACATGCGAGTAGTCTATTGATTCTACTCTCATTAAAAATGATTTAGTGTTATAGGAAATACTATTTGCATATACTAAGAATTTGAATATAATTTTGTTTAAAGTTGGTCAGAGAAGTTTAAGCTCCTTATACAAGTATTACTCAATGTAACTCCCTTCGACATTTTTCATTTTTTAGTATTATGAGTGGATACAGAGCCATTTGTACAAAATGTTGTTTCATCAATAAAAAAAACTGTGAATGGTTCTATCATTTATAATTTTATCGCCAATCAATAAACAAAATTCAAATTTTCTTCCACAATTCCCATTTTTTTGGTTTGTACGGCCGTGCTTTTAGACCGTTTTCTTAATGATACATTTTTATTGTCATTCACGAAACACGTTGCCAAATATGTTGCTGCATCATCTTCATCGTTTTTCTTTCGTTTATTTTTGACGTCTAAGACAGAACCAGTTTTATCAAATATCTTCAGCAGTTCTCGTAACGACTCAATTGAAATAGAAGTATGGGGAAACTTTTCATGAAACAAATTGATGCATATTGGTATGAAACTTATCCAATTCCATAACATTTCACTAGATAAATACATTCCACTGTAGTAAGTATTTTTGTTGTAATATAATAATATAAATTACAGAAACTATTACCAGATATAATGGTCATATTACTGTGACAGTTATCTACTACGTTGAGTTCATTACATTATTATTTCAGATGTTGGCCCACGACATTTTTGTTTATAATAACCGAAAAAAAAAATATTTTAATGATTTCATTGAAATATCAGTAATTTTGTTTTACAGAATTTAAGAAATTGTTGTAGTATTATATGATAAGGTTAGTGGCCCATACTTCATAGAAGAAAACTTAGACCAAAATGAATAAATATATAAGTATCTTTGCAAACTTTTCTACTATCTTGGTTACATACCCTTAATCCTGAACAAAGAGAAGAAACGTACTGGAATCAAGATAGTTGGCCAGCCCATGCAACGTAACTATAGCCGATTAAGTCACCTGATCTATCACATGGAATTTCTTTTATAGGACATTTTGAGGCAAAAGCTGTACCCTGACGGCCTTCCACACAGTTTAGATTTTTGAAATAAATAATTAATACTGTAATCCGGAAAATACTATAATCCGGAAAATGTACTGCTAGTTTATCAGAAAATGAAAAATACGTGGATGTTGGAGGCAGTTATAATGAATAACAGTTGCTTTAATAATATTATTACATAATTTATTAATTTATCTGTAATATTTTTTTAATTTAATCAGTTAAGTAGTTAAATTTTATTTAAAAGATTATTTATAAAAAAATTATAGAATCTCTCGTTTTCGATATCATGTAATTTGATTCAAATAACCACCTTTGTATATCAAATATTTATAATGAATAACAGTGTTTTACTAAATTTTGTGGTAAAAAGAAATTATTTTAACGTTACTTAGTAGTAACGGACCCCCTGTATCTGTAAACTCTAACTAAAGTGCATTCTTATGGATTTAAACACAAGCAAAATTTTTTACGAAAAATACTCTTTTTTAGTAAAATGCAAACAAAAAAATTTTCTCTTTTCAACCACATCCGTGAACACACTACATATATTTGAAAGAGCACCTATTTCTGAACACCATAGCATAAATGATATTAGTTTGCCTAAATAAAAATTGCATTTATTTCGAATATTTTTTACTACCGTTATATTCTACTTCAGGTTGGTTCAGATATGAATATTACTTAAATAATATTTTCCTCGACGATGAATAGATCGACGTAACCCTATAGAGTGGCCTCCTCGCTCTCCAGACCTTACCTCACTTGTTATTTTTATAGGGTTACTTACAAAGCAAAGTTTTTACTAACAGGCCAAAGAACATAGATGAATTAAAATAACGAATTCGGCAAGAAATCCTAAATATTGGACTAGAAGTAATCAATAACGTTCAAAATAAATAAATAAATTCGTTTTGCGTTTAGCTCTCGACTTTTCTCGTGCGAATTTAATTGGTCCAGGCCCTTAGGGCCGAGGAAAATAAACCATAAATGAGGGATACAAAAGAGATTTTAGTGTCTAGGTACACATTATGTTTTTTTCTAAATCGAAATGTCATTAAATAAAAAAAAAAAATTTTTAATTACCTACTATATTTTTGAATTCTTAAAGGTAATTTACTTGTAAACTAACAATAATTATTTATTTTGAGATGCAAAGTTATTCCACAAATATTCCACGCTATTGCGTGTTCTTTTGACGTTTTTCTAGAAAAAATGGATTAAATTACTCAATATTTCTCGTTCTATACTCGCTATTGGCGATCTTTAGTGCCATTTTTCTTAATTTTTTTCTCTTCTGCCGTTTTTTTCATATGTTTTGTTTTAAAAAAGGTTTTTTGAAATACCAAAAATGCATAGTTCTTTAGTTACAGTTAAAAGTGGACAAATTTCGAATTCCAATTTCGAAAAAATATTACTAATATTATGAAATATGCAATAATAGTACTTACTCTTGTTGAAGAGATGATTTGTAGTCGGCAAATGATAACTACAGATATGTCCAATGTCTTTATATACGTACTTGAAGAGAGAGCTAAATTTAATAACAATGAATACTGCTTAAATTAGTTCGCAGAAATTAATCAGGAAAGTTTGACATTTACCATTCATATATTCAAGAAGATGATTTAGGTAAGTGTGGACGGTTTTTCCAGTGGTGTCTAGTGCAAAGAGTATACTGCTTTATCAGCTACAATTAGGTCAGTACACAGAAAAATATTTCGTAGAAAAATAAAAATAACATTATTTATCAATTACAACATAAGCATACATCAAACAAGGTAGTACATTTTATGTAATATACATTCCTAAATAATCATAATGCGGCCAAAATTGGTGATTAATTAAAGTAATATTCTACACATTTCAAAAGGGACAGTTAGGTAAATCTCAACAGCGCTTACAACGTTGGAAAAATTTTACATCATGACTAGTTTCACTTGCTAAGCTCAATTTCCGGGGTTTCCAAAATTCTTCTCCAATATGCCTAATATTTTGCAAAGAGCATTTAATGCTAGCTAATAAGACATGAGGATGATAATTACATTACTGCAATGAACACGTCTTAAGTAGACTAAGTAAAAATACGCAACAAGTATCTTAATAGGTATTAAATACGAGTTCCATACACATTTTGTTCTAGGTTCAGTCATGATACTGAAAAATAAGTACCTTAGATGATACTCTCCCCTATAAGTACCTTGTGATATATTACATTTGATAGGGTAAAAATTAAATCGCCAAATTTTGGTAGATTTTGGAGATCAAACAATTGGTTACCATTGAATTTTAAACAACTTGCAAAATGTCCGTCTGTCCGTACGTCCGTGCGTCGTTTGTCTCTCTATCTATCTACCTGGGTGCCTTATTTTTTGTTAACAAGCACTCTAAGCCACGACATTTTTGCACAACATAATATTTGGCAGAAAATCTTTTACGGTTAGGGAAATACTCTAAATATTTGTGTCATATTTAGTAATAAATACCCCCACAGTGGGGCGTTAAACTATACAGGGTGTTTCTAAATTGATACGACAGATTTTAAGAGGTGAATGTTCAGCAAAAATTAAGGTTGCTTTTCATATATTTTTCTTCCAAAACCCGTTACAAAAATAAAAAATATATTATACATCCCCTTAATTTTTGCCGAACATCCGAAAATCCTTATACTAAACAAACCTTACAAACTCAATACTTCGCCAGTAAATGATTATGGCCAAGCAGCATATCCAGAATTTCATAAAAATCGGTCAATAAACAGGAGCCGTAAAGGAAAAGCATCTGTCAGTATTTTTTATATGATTATATCACTGAGAAGTCAATAAAAATTATATCTCGCTCGCGTTCTGATTTCACAGTCGATGGGACTTGAGTTTCAGTTCTACTGCAAGGACACATTGTTTAGTTTTTTATTATCTTTATACATAACTTGTTGCAACAATAGGTAAATTACGTATTTATAAAATATTCTTTAATAAATCAATCCAAAAAAATTACAATGAAACTTGTACGTAAAATATAAATACTGTAGTGGATACACTTGCACAAAGACTTAACCAAAAATAATAATTACGGCAATAACAATTTCCTTTAAATATTAATTTTGAACTTTTTTGGATAACGCAGGGTACTATCTTTAGTTAGCATTACACGGAGAGAATGGTCGAAACTTAACTGAATCATTCAATCAACGATGAAACATGATATCGACACCCAATGAAGAATTTCTATTTTATAATATCCTACAAGGTGTCTACAAGGGGTAGACTATGAAACTAGTTACAATAATTTATCTCTAAACTTACTTGCATGCCATCATAAAATCACTTTACAACAAATAAATAAATTACGCGTTTATAAAGTTCTTGACATTTATTAGAACACCATTTTTAAAACCTTATAATATTATTGAAATCTTCAGGAAATTATGCCTCAGGACTACTAAAAAGATTTTATTCAATATGAATTACGTTTCTGGTGATTTTGGAAAATGGAAAGATTTGTATGTACAGTTCGTACAATAAGTATGTATAGTTGAACGACCGGCAACCCTGACCTACACAATGCTTTTCATTGGCGTAGACATTTTTTTTCCTATGGGGGTGAAAGTAGAAGGGTTTTATAAGCATATTTTCAACACCACAGCTGATATTCAATGTAAGTTTCCACACCTCATGAAGTATTGCTTTCAGTGCGTTACCATTTTTTAGTGGGTGGTTCGCCAGTAGCCATATTTCCCACAAGTAAGAAACATAAATATGTACAAAACAGCTAAGTAGTCGAGAAAAATAAACTTTAAAACTGAAAAATAAAATAAATATACTTGCGATTGAAATACAATCATATTTATTGTGTAAGTAGGTACCTACCTAATCTACCAAATCGTTATCACTCAACAAAGACAAAGATTATTAACAGACAAGCTTTAACAAAGATCAGAGTTTGTTTGTTAATAGGTACCTATATAACAAAACCGAGACTAAATTCAACACATTTTTAAAAATCATTACAAATGCAATACATATCTACTTACCAGCTTCTCATCGCAAAGCGATTTCCCATACACACACTTTTACAGCCAATCAAAATTAGAAACTGGCCTTGAGGTATTTTACAGTCATTGAAAATTTTCCTTTCTTTTGTGGCTAGTTACGGTTATAATTTTATAAACAGTCTATAGAACTTTTAATTTTGCCCACTGATGTAAATTATTAATTTGTGATCTAAGTAGGTACCTACATAAAAATAAAATCAATGGACAATAGGTACCTACTTATGTAATAAACCAGAGAGCGTTTTCAGTTTTATAAATCCCAATAAAAAACCTAACTTATATCGTTGCATTTAGCATTTATAACCTAGCGGCCTCAAGCACTGGAATATTTTTTGGATAAAATTATTTGAGAAATGTCTTAAGTGGAGGATGTATTAGGTACCTACCTACCTCAGTACACGTCAGTACCTACTTCGAGCAGCCCATAAATCAACTTTTTTTTTGTTAAAGTCGGCGCTGCTCTAACACCCACTATCCATTTTTGCCGTCAAGTAATATTTTCCTTAAATTTTTTTAACATGCCTATCCTATATCGTACATAAAGCGAGGTCTGGTGGAAATCTACGTTTTTCAGGTTTCATACGAAACGAACAAACATGTTTGCTAACCGCCATACTCTTTTATTTCAACTCTCGTAGCGATGTATACCTACATAGGTAGGTATATAAATAATATATTAGCAATTCCCGCGAACACGCCACTGTAAGATATGCGAACCTGATCCTATTCGATCCGAGAATCCGATCCCGATCAGAGAGATACGATTCCAATAAGTTAAAAAGAGCGGCGTTTCCGCTTTTAACTATAAAAATATATGTTTACGTAATTGTCATATTTAAAGTAGACGAAAATAAATGTAAAAACGTAACATCTTGGCCTATAATATATTATTGTGTGCACAATTATTATTTAATAACATTCATAAATAATATATACAACTTTAATATAGTATTGTGGAATTTATTTTAATTGAATACTGAGAAAATTAAGAATTACATGTGGCAACTGCACGGTATCTTATATGGGGGTCAGTTAACTATACATACATATTGAATGAACTGTAGACAATATATTTTTGAAAGTCTAAAAACACATTGTTTCCTTAAATTTGCTATAAAATATCTTTGGCAAGAAGTACAGTGACAAATATCGATATATAAAGAAAATGAACACAATGGAACTCTTTTTATGTACAACAGATAATAAAATTACTATTAGTGCTTATAAATAGTTTCAATGTGTCCTCAAAATTCCCTTTAAATTAGAATTATATTAAGCTGTTAAAAACCAACATCGCTTAGGACCTTAATAAGTCAAGATTGCTTGGATGTAAAAACATCCAAGACCATAATAAAACTTCAAAGATCAAATAGTTTCTAGAATCAAATAGGCTCAAAGTTAAGGAGTACTTAAAGCTTCATTCTTCAAGAGCATCGTTTAAAGAGTAAATAGTGTAAACTGAAATACCATATCATAAAATATCAACCGCGATATAACTCAATCGATGGCTAATTACATTAAAATTATTGTACCATAGGTATTTACATTCCATATAAAGCTTAATACTTATTTTTTTTGGCATTAGACAGTAAGTCAAGTAATTTTTAACAGTATTAAAAAGGGTCTGCCAGGACATAATATATTTTTGACACAAATACATTTAGAGAAACTTTAGAGATTAAGGGATTAACTAAAGGAGAGATAGGAAAGGATACGAAGCTAACCTAAATAAAGCTAACCATAATAGAAATATGGTTTTGTCCAAAAAACCCATAAAACAATCAAAAATGTATTCATTAAATTGACATAGGGAGAGAACAATAAAGGATGTTTGGGTATAATAATATTACATTCTGTAAGGTTACCATACATATTATTACATGATGTTTTGTATTTGGTAGGAATCTACGGCATCAAAATTGCCCCGATTTTAGCAGATTCAGTGAGAAAGTTTAACGACTCTAAACTATTAAATAACTTAGATAGGACTGTTATATGACTGCACATGATTCCCATTTTCTGATATTGAGTTACACTGAATTAAAAATCCAAGTTTTAGAATAATAAGTGCAGTTAGAAATCAGGGTACAGACGTTGATATAAGGATACATACGTTTTTTATACACATTGGGAACTAAAACATTTATTTCTTTAAACATATATTATATTTACATCATTAGTACTAAAATTACATAGGTACATAGACAAATATTAAGAATGCCACAAAAAAAAACCATTGGAAATTGATTTTAAAAAAAATTCTTCCTTTAAATAAGTGATGCATTTCTTTATTCTAAGGTTATAGCAACATTTTAGATATCTTAAACTTTTAATATCGGATTTTAGAATCTATTTACAATAACCAGCTACCCAACCAGGTTGCTTATGGCAAAATCCTGAGCAACAAACTCCTTGACGTCCGTCGGGTTGGCAGCCATCACGATTGCGGATGCAGGCCAATGCTGACTGATGTAGGGAAAGGATGGCGATAATAACGATGAATAGGATTTTTGTGAGGTCCATTACGAATGCTTAAAAAAAAATTAAATTGTCAAAAAACCTGTAAAGAAAAAAAATATCCTCTGAATATATCCGTATGTTCAATTTTAATAATTATGCTAATATCAGTGTGTTTTTATTGATATATGTACTAAATGTTCCCCTGGTAATATGTTTCTAATAAACTTAAGTTAAATTACTTGAGAAATATTTTTATAAAAACTATCAGACACTCAGTACTTGCTTATATTTTTTATTCGATTACTACAAAATTATTAATGGGCGTTAAATATTTTGTCATATTCTAGTGATCGTTACTAAAGCATTACAAAAGTCGTTAATTTAAAAAATTATATTTAGAGATGGAAAATTAAATGAGGCAACTAAGAAATAATTATAATCATGAGTACTTAGGTATGCTCCTATAGTATGTGTATATAAGATATCGAAAGAAACATTATTGGGTAAATATAATATAATATAATATAGAGAGCAAATAAAAGAAAAATTGATACTCACTTTTAAGGCACGACTACTGATTATTTGTGACTTCTTTGATGATGTCCAGTGACTTTATATATGTCCCTACTTATTTAATAACTGATTTAGTGAATAACAATGATAACCATTATTTCGCGGAAACAATCTGGGCATTTGGACATTATTTATATTTATAGAATTATTTATAGTATTATTTATACATACATGTATAATAAATATGTTATTTGGAACGCCCAGGGTTTTACCGATAACCTGTATGTTACCATAGGTTATGGTAAACCGACGCGACGTACCAAGAGGCCAAGAGACGTACGCGAATTGTTTAATAATGCTGCTGTTCAAAATTATCGCACCACCTTAATATTTGCTAAAATTTGAGGTCTCATAACTTTTTTACTTTTAGTCCAATTTTGATAATTTTTTTAGAATACTGTAGATAAAACGACTAATTTCGGACGGGTTGAGGGTAAATGACGGGTTGAGGAATATTATCCCACTCATGAAGAGTAACCTGTTCCAGCTGTTGAAGGTTCTGTGGGGCTGGTAGACGTCGTCTCACTGCTCTCTTAATGATGTCCCATAGGTGTTCGATGGGATTTAAATCCGGGCTTCGTGCTGGCCAGTTCATAACATCAATATGGACTTCATTCAAGTACTCAACACAAATTCTTGCTACATGTGGTCTTGCATTATCTTGCATGAATATGAAACAATTTCAAAACTTATTGACAGGTGACGGCACTTTCCAGTAAAAACGTGAGAAGTTGCTCAAAATAGATATAGCCATACCTTATATGCATACATGAAAATTGTTATCTTCTGTCGATTGTATTCATAATATATGAAGTGTCCAATTTAAAAAAAGTGACTGGTTTTTCAAACTTGTCAATAGTAACGTACTTTTTAAACACCCTGTGAAAGATATGGTGGATTTGTTTCATTATAAATATTTCCGTTTTCAATAATATGTACTATCTTACAATATTTACTGGAATAAATAATTCTCAAGGAATAAATAGTATTTACAACATTTTCCAATATCTGCTTATTGGGTAGGTATTTATAATATCATAAATATTGTTGTTTTATTAATTATTATTATTGATATTCTTATATTAAAGTAAGTATTTATGATATAATAATATTGTTTGTTTATTATGTTTTGCTATTTGCTTTAGATAAGCGATGTAAACGCATATTTCTTAATTTATCTGTATTCATTACTACTGTCTGCGATTAATGTATAAACCCACGTACCGAGAAAACATTAGCACAACTTAGTAGTAGCAGAATTTCTGTGGTCAAAATTGCCTGACCTCTAACCTTGCTCTGGGCAGTCGATAGGAATTGTCTTCGTTACGACTGTACCTTGTTTATAAACATAAAATTACAGTAAGACAGTCAGTAGTGCTTTCATGAATAACCGATTAAAATCAGGCTAGTCAAGTGCGCAGTGTAATAAATTATTTGTATGAAACAATTTATAATAATACAATACTTTATCTCTATTGGAAAATATGTGCAATTTAACTGATGATAATCTGTTATGATGCGTTACCTTTCAGGTAACTACAATATACCGGGTGTCAACGAGATAACTTTCCGGCTGACAGCCGGAAAGTTATCTCGTTTTCATATTCTCGTTTTCACAATTTTACTCCGTACTTCCTTAATAATAATCACTATTATTTAAAAGGGACAACTAATAATTAATTATTATGGAGGGACCCGCATGGACGTATGTGATGAACGTTGAGCAGACGAAAACTAAACGCTCTGGCCGGCGCACGCGTCGCGGTTACCTAGTAGGTATATAAAAATCGTACGCCGAGTACGGGGAAGCTTGTAACAAATATATTTATTATTGGATTAGCCTTGAAAACGATTGGGGCAAATATTTTAAATAGTTCTTTAAACTCTAAAGATTGTACAAATTTCTACAATTCAGCTTATCATCGACGCATTTAGGCCAACTTATCATAAATTGATTAATAATAATAATTTCATTGAAGTAACTCTAATTTTTGATTCAAACAGCATTGTTCAAACATGTGATAGATGGATATCAAATATGCAAATTTCGTTAATTCAAGTCATTCGTGATTGATTTAATTGAATAGGTACTTAGGTCAATTAAACATAGCTCAACTACACGATATATTTGTCTTCTCATGATGCAATTTTTTCTGTGTATTTGATAAAAAAACCTTTTTTTGATTTGAAAATGATTATGGAAGATTTCAACCTATCATCCAAAAAAAAACATCCATATCGGACAAACCACTCTAAAGATAACACCATAAAACTTATGTAACATTTTCGGTGATGCGATAATTTTTGTGGGGTGTGTATAAATAATGACAATATTTTGCTGTGGAATAACAATAAATTCAAAGCATTACAAACATAGCATAATTATCAAATTAGTGTAATTGATAAACGTAATTGCGTAAATTATATAAAAATAATTGCAATAAAGTTATACCCGTTATAGCAAAGGCGAATTAACAAAATCTCTGTAGAGCGCTAGTTATAGTTAAAGCTATGGGAGGAACTAGATCCCTACTCAATGGTTTCTTTATTTGTTAACTGTTCGAGATGAAACTTGGTGGAGGCCACATGTTATCAAGACGACAGTTTTTTATCTACTCTTCAAGTTAATACGAGCTTCCGGTTTTCCTGGAAGTGGTCCAAACTTTTAATTTTTAAATATGATACCGTTTTAATTTTAGCATTTTTGGATTATAGAGTTCATTCTGCATATTATAACTATGCCATTATAACTATTCTTGTCTGTTTACACCATTTCAAATTTTAATCAATTTTTATTTTTATGTAGTGTGTCGTGACGGATATATAATTATTGTTGTAATATTTAAAAATAATCAAATGAGTGTAACAATTGCATTTTGTGTTCCTGATTTATGTTAAAGAGAGCGCAAGTTGTAGAACTTACATTTTTGCATAACTGCTCTTTCAGACCTTCAGACCTATAAAGTGATCTAAATCATCTAATAGAAAATACTTGAATATCCTTCAATTCAATTTTGAACTAGCAAAGATTTGTAAAATGTGAAATATTCTTCGCAGATTCGGGGATTTAATATAAAAAACAAAGCATGCAGCCAGAATTTGTAAATCTCAAAGGGGTTACGAATTAGAATTAGATTGTAACGTTAGTTAGGATGAGGTTAGGATTTATTAGATTTAGGATATGCTGTAGATTCCTATTAAATTAAATCACGTCACAAAATTCATCGGTCATATTGCTGCTGACATCTTGAGACTGGATATTGAGCATATTGGAGCTGACCCTCAAGCCTCCATCTTGAATATTTATTTTGATCAAAAAAATCGAGGTATGGGACTCCAAAATTCTCGAAACACAGATTTTCATTCGACTGGGACCATAAACCGTAAAAATGTCTACCATATTAAAGCCGCCATGTTGAATGTTCCGTTTTAATAAAAAAATATCAGAGATCACAAGTTTAAGCCGAATAGAACCATATTTGAGAAAATTGTCGGCCTTATTAGATCCGCCAACGTATACATTATTTATTTTGACAAATATATAACCATAAAGGTATCAAAAATACTAAAATTTACTAAAAAATACTAAAAATTAAAGTTTTTACCTTCTCCCTCCGCGGCCTCGTATTTCTTTCATAATATCTCTTCCACAAAAAAAAATCTCCTCCAACTCTACTCCCCCTCGATGAAAAACTAATTTGATTTTCCTATTTTCTGAAATACGATTTTTTGATTTCGCTCAGTGACTAAATGTAAATGAAGGTGTGTGTTTTGTCGTAACCTTCATTTTTCATGTCATTTTTTCCATGCTTTTAATTGATCGTTCCCTCCCACCCCATTGACCCCGTCTGCACAAATCATGCCAAAATTATGGCAGGACCCGATTTGGTAGATTGGAAAATTTTAAAATTGAGTCTGCTTTCGACCCAATTTCTCTCCCGATCCACTACACTATTAGTCCTGGAAAATAAACTTTAAAAATAGACAATACTATTGGACGCACCGACTTCCCTGGCTTATGAATTTTTGGTAGACCATACAATCTAGGTACAGTAGGGTTAGATACACGTAAACCTATTCTTAGCAGGTGGAGTAATAAGGTTGTTACATGATTTGAGGACATTTTTTATTTCAGTGGTCATCCTTGGTAAAGGGTTTCTAGTAAGTTCTTTATAAGGACCATTACTAATTAGGTTGTTTACCCGTTCATAATAGTCCTCTTTAAATAAGAACCTTATTACCTTTACCTGCTTTTAAATAAAAACAGTCTTTCTCGCGCAATCTTTTGAAAATCTTCCTAGGATTCTTTGAGCATGACTTTCTATTGTGTACGTTATTCATTATATTTTTAGAAATTTGGTTCCTGCAAGCCACTCTGACGAGACCCTTGGATGAATCAGGCAGATATTGAATTGAACGTTCAATCCCTGCCACGACATCATCCAAAATCTCATCAGAAGGGGCTACAGCAAAGTTTAAACCCTTGTTTAGAAGGTCAAGTTCTTCTTTATCAAAAGAGTGTGACGAGTGATTTTCCTCAATGTTAATGACCTTCCGAGGGACATTTTTTGGTAGGTACATTAGTAGTCAATTTTTAATTTTTTTTATTTTGTGAAGACATTTTTTTGGTAAATTTCGCGTTGCTTAATAAAAACATGTTCCTCTGAAATTATTCTAAATTATTTAACTTAAAAGTAAGCTTCTTGTAAAGTATGCTTGTATTTCAAGCATATTCCGTTTACTATACATATAATTGCCAGCCATAACAGCCATAATAGCAATAACAGCCATTTTTGTTTTGCAAATAAAGCAACCTTATTTGAAATATTCGAACAATTTGGAATTTTAACTTGAATCAAACTCGGAAAAACGGAATGACGCTTACAGGATTTTAGAAACCAAATATCAGAACCTATTAACCTAATTTTAGTACTGTACTTACGATAGAGATTCAGTTCCGTTGACCGTGAAGTCATCTTACTACTGGATTGGGCTGGAACCTTTGATGTAACTATAACACTCGGAGTAGTTTCCACAAACACCAAAACACTTTTACTTCGCTAGACGCGCGTTTCGCCAACCAAGTTGGCACCATCCGGAGACGATTAAAAACTAATCTTAAACTAAAAATCTACCCTATTTATACTATTTATGGTGAAATCATTAGTCACGCTATTCATACTACTTTTACATTTTATAATTTCTATGCTCTCAAATGCATCCAACTGTCTATTATTGGTCACATTTCTAACTAATCTTAAATTACTAATATCTATTCAATGATTGTTGTCAAAAGCATGTTGTTCAACTGCTCTTTAAATCTGGTGTTAATTGATCGTCTCGTTTGTCCAACATATTTTCGATCGCAATCATTACAACTAATTGCGTAAATCCCAGACCATTCATTTGGAACAATTTTATCCTTTGGATTGTCTAAAAGTTGTTGTAGTTTATTAGTTGACGAATCTGTTATACCCACGTTTTTGAAGACCTTACTCAAACCACGAGTAAACCGGGGTTCGTACGGGATGGATACATATTTTGGAGCCTCTATATCCTTTTGAAAGGTCGTAGAATTACGAAGTGTGTCCTTAAATTTACGCTTCCTAATTAGTTTTTCAACTATATCTCTAGGATAACCATTACTCACAACTATATCTTTAATTAATACTTTTTCTTTTTCAAACCTCTCATTACTGAGAGGGAAACTTAGTAAACGATGGACAAGAAAATTAAAACTTGCCATTTTATGTTGATAGCAGTGGTGAGAGTCATTAGGGATATATCTGATCGTACTGGTATATTTTCTATATATATCAAATTCTAACCTATGGTCACTATTTTTAATTACTAATACATCTAAAAATGGAAGTTTTCCATTATTTCCTAGTTCATACGTAAACTTTACAGAAGTGAAACGACTATTTAATTTGGAAATTAAGTTTTCTACATCCTCAATCTTAGTGTCAAACACGGCAAAAATGTCATCCACATACCTCAGCCAAATCCTAGGAAAATACTCGATTTCTTCTTTTGCTTCAGTTTCAAATCGACTCATGAAGTCATCAGCAATGAAAGGCCATAAACAGTTACCCATTGCGGTTCCTTCATGTTGTTCATAGAACTTGTCATTGAAACGGAAGCAATTTTGTTTCAAACAAAGTTTTGTAAGGTTTATATATTCTTCTATTACTTCTTTTCTATAGTTGTTTAATTCGAGTAAATCCTAAAGATAGTCCAAGGTCTGTGGAATTGGTACACTCGGAAATAATGAACAAACATCAAAGGAAATCAAAATTTCATCCTCTTGCAATTGAATATTCTTGATCTTATCAATGAAATCATTCGAATTTTTAACTGAAAAACTAGGCTGTGCAATGGGCAAACTTTCAAATTCCTTAGTCAACCATTTTGATAAGTGGTAAGTCGGAGATCCAATAGACGATACTATTGGACGCACCGACTTCCCTGGCTTATGAATTTTTGGTAGACAATACAATCTAGGTACAGTAGGGTTAGATACAATTGAAATAAATAAATTATTCATGTACCTTATCTGGAAAATCGATATATTCTTAATTCAAGTACTCGACGATATATGTTTTATCTCTATTTCACTACCGCGATCCTATCACATTTTTAGACTATTAAATTTAATATTTTGTAACGATATCATTACTACACATCAAGATCTTTAGTTATCGATAAAGTACCTATACTCGGTTTCAAAAATAAATGAGACTGCTCTATACCCGCTGTCTTCTTCTTATACAATTACAAAAAAGCCGCTGTCTCCGTCTTGGTCTTTGAAACGTTCTCTGAATCACTAACACTTATTTCCGAAACTGAGTATATACCTATATACGTACCTAAGTACGCGTAAATGCTAAATATTATATCAATATCATGAAGCAGTAAGTGTAATAATTGTCTTTGAAATACAATGTCGTTAATAGGGTTTGCATTTTTAATTATATGTTTAATTAACGCGTCTGTAAGTATTATTAGAGTGTAAATATTTTCACTCGTTCTCTCGAAACTCATTCATACTCGTATATTTATTTCAGTGCGAAATAACAAAAAATATTTTTGTTAAACAAAATTCAAATGCATGGTTTTGGTAAAGAGATTAGTGAAACTAACCCTCATTGAACTTACGATGTTATGTTACAGAGTTCGGAGGTTATTGTCACACTCCCAAATGGCCAGATTCGTGGACGTGTTGAAGTGACGTATAGTAACGTTACATTCTATGCGTTTGATCAGATTCCTTATGCTGAGCCGCCCATTGACAAACTTAGGTTTCTGGTGAGTAAAGTGTGTTTCACATTTTGTTATATTTCATGTGTAATTAAGTGAAATTTGTAATTAAAATAATGCCAATCTTAATTACTTTTATATATCACCGGCATTTTTCAGTACGTAGAAGATTATCTGTATCTGCAATGTATACAATCCAGAGTTTAAATAATTCCACGATATGATTAAATAATTCCATGATAAGCAATTTATTATTTTCTATTTTATTAAAAACAATTTAATTGTTTAATGCACTCACCTATTTTAAAGTTAAAGTTAAAATATATTCTGCTTTTGTAATATATAAAATAAAATACATACATATAAAATGAAAGGGAGAACGCGGCCTAAGAGTAGGTCCTTCTGCACCTGAACTGAATTGAACAATAATTTTTTATTCCATCCACAAACTTTTTACTACAGGAACTTCAGACGAAAGATGGGATCATCTTCAGAAAAATTTATAGTGAACCATACATTGGTGTACACGTACCTTTCAGCTCCCCAAACAATCGGTGCAGATGCACAAAAATTCCTGCGTATGCATAATTTTTGACAGCAGAAACACGGCCCAAAAGTACCTTTGTTCGGTTTTTTGCCAATATCTTCGTTCCCAATGATCCTACGGCGATGAAGTATACTTATAAAGAAGAAAGAATAGAAAATTTCCTACAAAAAAGGTAATATAAAGTTCTGTGCAGCGGCAGCGGTACATATTGGCGTAAAGCGTCATTAAGAAATCAATTATATGTACTCGGCATACTTATTTTAAGAAAAATATACAATATTTAAGATTTTTGCTTTAATAGGCTGTCGGTTCTCCAATTAGTACATAACTGGTTGCCCACCTATGAGTGTTACCCCTGGTTTGCTCCGCGAGGATCTCCCTTTTCTTTTCGTCTTCGTTAATATTGTACATTGTAAAATAATTCTCTGATTTATTTAAGAACATCTGTGGATCTTCGTGGTCCGCTCCCTCGAAGATGGGTACTGGTCTCCTAGGTACTCGATCTGTTTCCATATGCGCTAAGGTCCTCGTGGTTGCGGTGAGCGCGTCGGCCATTTGTTTTAGGGATTGTTCCAGACCTGAGGTTTGCGCTGTATTTTCTAAGTTATTTGTTGGCTATCGTGACGGAACTCAGTATTTAACTATTCTTGTTTATTTTAACGTTTACGATATTTGGTTACGTCGTATTGGGAATCATAGTTTGAGGAATTGCACCTAGAGCAAGTCTATAAAAATTATAGATTTTTTTTTAGATTTTGCCACAATAACTTAAGTGGATATTCCATTATTGTTGGTTTTTTGGTTTTATTTTACAATAAAATAAGATTAAGGGTTGTCAAATACATGAAAAATGTAAAAAATGTAAATATTAATGGTAGTATTTGCTAACTTATTTGCTAATGGTATTTTATAACTAAGCTAAGCTTATAACTAAGGAATTTTTTTAAAGAAATTCAGAGTTCTTATTAAATATTTCAATGCAACAGCAGAATAACTCAATTGCCACCTAGTGATGAATATATAGATATAGACTGTTTTATGAGGTCTCAAGTTTTCTGGAAGAAAAAGCAACTACACTTAATAATTCTTAAAATAATAAAATAATACCGAGAGGGAGCTATATTTTATTGAATTCTAGAGTGTTATTTATTTTGCAGGAGGGACGCTTTCGTTATGTACATAGAAATATTTACATATTGTTATATGCCCTAATTGAATTGAATATTTTTTAAGGCTCCTCAACCTGTCAAGCAATGGGAAGGAATTTTGGACTGCACTGCTAATACGAAAATTTGCAGACAGATGAAAAAAAATAACACTCTGGAAAATGAGGATTGCCTATACCTAAATGTTTATACTCCTGCGGTAAGTATATAATAAACGGTACATTTCAATAAATTATAAACAGGTTATATTACAAACGAGCCATTAAACTGATCGACGAAATAAATAGGCCAAAAATCTATTCCAGCGACACTACACTCGACCCCCCGCACCCCCTGTGGGCGGTGGCGCCCAATTTTTATTACAGATTGGTATTCTAGGTATTCATCGTCCTATGAACTCTTATGCAGGTCCATGATCTACTATTTTTAGTCGTCTTTTTTACCTTGACCATTTGCAATGGAAATAACAAGTCTAGTTTTTGTGTAAATGAGTCACAAAATTTCTTAAATTCATTAAGAAATTGAAAGAATGCGAAAATATAGAAACAAAATAATTTTCTATATATTTTTACCAATTTGTCAAAGAGAAAATAATAGTAGGAACAAATTTTGATACATTCTTTGCTTCAATGTTTCTGTTCAAGTGACTGAAAATTTACACTTTCTAAAATCAACGAATACCTAGGTATGATTCATATTTCAGGTGCCAGGAAGTGGTGCGAATCTCTCTGTAATGTATTACATCTACGGGGGAGGATTTGAACACGGAGCAGCCATATTTCAGGGAGCTGGCCCGCATTATTTCATGGAATATGATGTGGTTATTGTAGCAGTGAACTACCGCACTGGTCCTCTTGGTAACACATTTCCATTTACTAGATAATAATTAATATTAAAAGAAAATTTCATTAGCTAATTTAAATACTGATACTAAAATTATTGATTGACACTAACTTTGACTTAGGATTTCTCTCAACTGGTGACACAACAATTCCTGGAAACAGTGGATTGAAAGATCAGCAGCTCGGTTTAAAGTGGGTGCAAGAGAACATTCATCTGTTTGGAGGCGATCCGGATAAGGTAACTATTTTTGGTCAAAGTGCAGGTGCCGCATCAGTCACTTATCAAATTCTCAGCAGGCAATCAAAAGGTAACGTAATATTTCAACGGATGATTGAAACATTGACATTTGATTAATTTCATATAAACTCATTTTCATGTAATTCTAGGTTTATTCAGGACTGCAATAGCCCAAAGTGGCGCAGCATTGAGTCCCTGGGCGTACCAAAGACATGCCAGAGATATAGCTTACCAGTTTGCATCGCAGTTTGACTCTACCTTTACCAAAAATCGCAGTTCACAGGACCTACTTGAATTATTACAAAGCGTACCACAAGATGACATTGCTAGAGTTGCATCTAATTTTAAACCAGTAATTATCTTATGGAAATTTTCCATTGGTTTTATGAAAATGTCATAATTTTATTACAGGAAGGAATTAATGAGGAAGAAATTATCCAAGGCTTTTATTATGCTCCTGTCATAGAGTCTGAGCATGACGGTGCCTTTCTAACGGAAAAACAGTATGGCCTCTTGGAATCTGGAGACATCAATAAGGTGCCTTTAGTTATCGGTATCTGCTCAGAAGAATCCATACAGAGGGCCTTAAGTAAGTGACATGTTTTCCGTTTCTTTAGCTTGTTCAGAAACGCCGTCAATAATTTCACGAGGGTTAACCCTACATTTGACGGGTTCGGTGTCTCAGATAGCCGTGATACAAAACCTACTACAAAATTGTCTCCGGTCATTCGATTTTGGTTTACTTACAAGTAGCTTATCATCATAAGATCAAACGAACTTACCTTAAGTGATATATGAATTTTATTTGTTATAATAATATCTTATAAGGGGACCGCCTACCCGCGAGACTTGACCGATAAGATTTCGATCTTCGAAGTTAAGCAAGGCGCTCGTTGGTGGCACTTGGATGTGTGACCTAGGCAGGCTTGGGGATGGACTGCGGCAGTCCAACTGAGACCTGGGAAACATCTGCTGCGGGCGCGTGGTCTTCGATAAATGAAATGACAGAGTAATAAATCTCGGTAACTCTGAACTATGCTATCATACATAAAAATTGTAAAGAGACTTTGCCACCAAGCCACCCGTAATAAATAGGATGATTTGAATAAAAGTACTCAAGTAAAAAGGAGGAATGCACGAAGGGCCTAACGAGGCCTAAATGCTGTAATGGAAGTGAAACCACTACACTCCAAACCATATACATACAAAATACATACATATTTTCTTGTTAACCAACAATATTTACCAACGTTAAAATATAACAATATTTTTGTAAATAGGTACAAGGTACACCCTACATACATACAATATTACAATGTTTTAGATCGAACAGAATTCGAGAAAAAAATTGCAGATTACGAGACTGATATCACAAACTTAATCAGCGAAGACCTTCAGTTAGAAGACGAATTTAATAAAACTCAGGCAGGAGAACAGATACGGAAAATATACACCGAGGATCAGCTAGCTACGAATTTATCATCTGCTATTAGGGTAAGATATAGTAATAGGGTAAATGTAATTAATAACCGATATTATTATGTTGTTTCAGTTTTATTCTGATACGTCCTTCACAAGGGCTATCATTCGTTATGGCGAACTACAGGCAAGGTTTACAGATGTGTATTTCTACCAGTTTTCGTATTTTGGCGAGATGACTGGTTATAAAGAAATTGACCTTCCTGGTAAATATCTTGATACCAACTTCTCAATCATGATCAACTTCATATCAACTCCTTCTTTAATTTTAGATAAGTCTATAATGTGATATTTCCTAACAATGCTTTACATACGGATTATATTAAAGTCGTATATAGGCAGCATTCGTTCTATATTTAGTTATAATAATAGTTGCATCGTAGACAAGTATTCTTTTAGGTGCTGGAAAAGTACCACATGCAGGCGACACGCATTATCAATGGGCTCCAAATAACAAAAGTGACGTCCATGTCTACCCCGAAGATGATGTTACAACACACGAAAGATACATGAAGTTGTTTACCGACTTTAGTAAATATTTGTAAGTACGTTTACACCACTTTTCTTTCCAAGATTCACCAAAAGAGTTAGATATTATTGAACGATGTATGATGTCATTATAGTCCCCACTATAAATACTGCACTACAATAATGTAACAATTCTGGATAGGTTCTTACAAATGAGCAATAATTCACTTAATCATCATGTGCTCTTGTTCTTAGGCGCCTCTGTTAATGACGGCGGTAGTATTAACAGATACAGTGGCATTCAAAGTAGACAAATTTAATTGTATTCCAATTTGCAATAAAGCTAACTATTCCGAAGTACGAGTCTATATTACGAGTGCTTATAAATTATTGATAGTTTTGTAGTGCCATAATTACCACACTTACCCTCATTATCTTATTTCTTATTATGTTATTCTTTTAAGGTAAACTATGTCATATATGAAAACAATAACCAATATAGTGCTGACATAGAGACTAGGTCAAGGCCGGCTTATTAAACAACTAATGAGAACTAGGTTACTCCTTTGTACTGACCTGGGTAAACGTTATATATACCTGTGTAACTAGTTCAATTAATCATTGATTATTATTAAGCATTAATCGTTGTACGTCTCGCCGTACCTATTACTATTCGTCGGGCCAACCGATCACAAGTTAATTATAAGTACTATGTTTTAATGTACCGGGCTTCAATAAACCATTATTAAAGTGTTCCTACTATGTTTCCGTTCATAGGTAGTCTAACTCACTACCTGGTGATCTCCATAGATTACCACTACAGTTTTTATGAAAGCTCTTTATTCTTATATTGTAAAACACGCTTATATGCGCGGAAATAAATGAGAGTGACGTATGCCCGATGTCTTCGTCTTCCGCATGGCTAGGCTGCTTTAATGGATCGAAATACGCAGACATCTAATGGCTGTTTTAATTGAGTGCTATTTGGTGGCAAAAGTATAAATTTGATATTATTTTCTTCGCATATTGTAATAATACTTAAAGATAAGTGACTGGCCAAGTTATCTCCAATAAGTACCTTTGGCCCCTCTGGTAAGTTTCTAAAATATGGAAGAATGACATTAGTAAACCAGTCTTCAAAAATATTGCCATCAAACCATCCAGAACGGCTTCTATTATACCTCGTACCATGTGGACCATTTTCGGTCCAAGTTGACAATAAGTGATCAGCTTTATAGACAATGTAAATAGGAAGCATGTGCCCTGATGCTGTACATGAAAATATTACAGAGGTGGCTGATTTTGAAGTGTGAATCACTTTTCAGCTCTTTTAGACGATCTGCGGACTACCACTTTAACTCGACCAGAATCGTCTGTGAAATTGGTCTAATCATATCTTCGTCTTAGCCATTCAAAAGCTGTGTGGGTCACTTTCATTAATTTCCGAAATTGAGTATCGCTGGTTAAATTTAAATTTAAATTTAAAGCAGCATTTATGATTTAGGATGAATATTTCTCAAAAAAAATGCATAAATGATGAATTTATCATAATACGCATGCAACACAAGAAAAATGTAGTTAATATCGAATTACATACGAGACAAATTTTTTTCGACTTTTTTAAATGCTTATTTCTTACGTAAAATCATCCACTAAAACTTCTGATTCAAAATTTTTCACTAAAATCATTAATTTCTCCATTGCTCAGAAAAACTAAAAATTGAGCCTACTTAGCATAATATTATTAAGGTAATTTACTGGCAATAATTTTGTATTCATCAAGTTTTATAGTAAATAAGTTTCTTTCTATTTGCAATACTCTCAATACATATGTCTGTATGTGTACGTGTTTTATTTGTGTATATATAGAACTGCTATTTTGAACGTCCTTTTCATGTATAATATTTATCATGTGTAATATTATCCTGTAATTGGGCGCTTCTGCCTTTCAGATATGTAGTTAAATAAAATAAAAAACGAACTAATTAAGAAAAGTTGTAGTTAGTAGTGAATGTTGTCAAAATCTAGACAGTCTTCAGGCAATAAATGCATAATTTAAATAATTTTACCTTACTTTTCCAATTCTTTTGATTCATTTTAGTTCCTATGAGGAATATGACAATATGCCTTAAATAATTGATTAATAATAATTATAATGATATCGGATTGTTTCAGAAATCCCACGCCTGAAGAATCAACTTTAATCCAGAATCTCACCTGGCCCAAAGTAACAGCTGACAAATTTTGGTACCTGGATATTGATGAAGACTTGTCAATAAAGCTGAATCCCAAGGCAGATTCTTATGAAAAGTGGGTGGACGTGTATGATACTTGGGGAGTTCCACCTTTCGATACATATTAAGTCTTTGTAGATGTAAAAGATACTATCAATGATTATTATTTACCCCTGACTTATATCCCTTACTGTTTAATTCATAGAAATATATTAATTCACTATTGATAACTTGGTTATAATAATTTTGTAATCTAGTGTAGTTTCAATAGACAAATTGCAATTTAAAATATACGACGAATGAGTTAATATACGACGGAGTAGAATATACTCCATTCATATTGTACTATGAAATTAGTACAATACAGGGTCCAGTGGTATAAAAATGAGACAAATTTCATGTCTTTCAATTTTTCAGGGGCAAAAAATTATTATGTTACCTTGAATATTTTTATAGCTAATATCCCTTAGATGGTAAAGCAGATTCCCAGCTTGAATTTTTTCTCTTTGCTTCCAGAATGCATTAAAAAAATGAAATTCGGTCTCATTTTTAACCTCTGCTTTGGACAAAAAGGAGATAATGGGGGGTAAAAACAGGACACAGCGAATTCTGCGAGGCTTTACGGTTTAGCTAACTAGGGGAAATACGACACGATATAGGTAAAACAATATTCATCAATTATCAACTGAACTTAGTTTCAACATTTATTTCTCAAAATTATTGAAAATATGAACCGAAAATAGTCTCTCCTAGAAAAACATAAAAATATATCCATACATACTATACATACATACTATAATAGTACATGCGTACAAAGGTATTTTTTTAGCAAAAATTAGAAGTGAACCTTAGCTATTTAACATATTTGGTAAAATCTATTGAAAATATATACTGCATTGTCATGGATAAATGGATAACAATATTTGTGGGGTGAACACAGAAAAACTCTTCTTAGGCTTAGATCCTTCGTTCTCCAAAAACGATACAATTATGACCTTTCTGAGATACTCTTTCTACATTAATTAGTTAGCTATTAATTCGTTTTTTAAGGAAATATTATTCTAATATTATCTTTGGGGTAATCCTTGACCATTTCCCTATTTGATATATTTTGAATATAACACTGAATATTAATTTACCAATACCGGAAACCATAATTTAAGTGCGCCTTCTAACTGCCAACTGACCCAAGGAATAGCAATTTATGATTTTACTGTAGAATCTTTAAGAGTCACTGATTTTATGAGACGTACCACCGGGGCACCCAATTAAGCCTACAGAAGGGAGAATAAGATTTTAGATATTTTAGTTCTTGTCAGTTCGGCATCACACATCAGTTTACGTTTTGAAATTTAGAAGTGATATAGTACTTAAAGAGAAAACAAAATACAAGAAAAATTACCCATTTATTGTGGACGTACTTAGAATTTCTGGCAATAAACAAAAGACAAACGAATTTTGGGTCGATATCATACTTAAAAAATATAGGCCTGGACTGTACCATTTCGATACATCATGCTGAGTAAGCCGTAATAGATGCATCAAACTTGGAGAGGAAAAAAAGCTTATTTATATTTTATATGTAATCCTCTTGCAATGGAAACAGCCCCTCCTCAGCCGCAACTGCTTATTTTGTTATTTACAGTTAACAACAATAATTGAAAACGTATAATATTCATGGAATATATCGGTAAAATCCTTACCTTATACTATGCTATATAAAAAGTTCTCATAACATTCTCGCATTATACGTGACTGTATATTTTATTGTAACAGACACAGTGTCACTGCTATCGGAGATTTATAGAGGATCGCGTAGCGTCATCGATATCCAGTAAGTCAGTAATGGAAGTTGTCAAACGCCGCGCCGCAGTGATGGATATTTCAAGAGTCCATTTGCTGCTATCTGTTCGCCAATATATTTCGGATAGTTCGTCACTTAACTTACCGAAATGACAAATTATTATGCTCTTAATGTATGACATCAGCAAGGCAACCCCCGTGGAAACATATCGGCACCTATAATTTTCACTTCACTCAAATGTTTTAATTCAATTATTTTAATATCAATAAAGTAACTTTGATATTAATAACCTTACAGACTACATTAACTTTGATATTGACAACCTAAATGACTGCAATAAAATATTTAGCCATATTTACTTTACCCATAATGCTCATTTTGAATTAAATAATTTTCTTTCAAGAAAAAACTAAGTTAAATATTCAAAATTATTGCCATTGTTCCTTGACAAGTGTACGCTAATCGTTTTTGTAAAATAGGAATTTTATATTAATCCCATCTCATGTGTTATGAGCATTGTAGGAGTCTGTACAAAAATATATGTCACAAGTCAATTACTACCCAACTTATTAATCTGACTGAAATATTGTACAAAAAAATGAATTCCCAAAAGCCCTTTATTTGAACGGTAGAATATACCGCAAAACTTCTTCTAAATTTCAAAAACTGAACATAAGAGCTTATTTAAAGACAGTTGTGTGACATAAATTCGGTATCCTCGAGATTACGCCGACAATTATTAAAAATATCACTATCTAGAATCATATTCCTATGTATTGTTTTGCGCATACTTCTTTCTGTGAAGGAATCGTAAATTTAGCTTAATGATAGAGAAAATAATGCAAAAACATGTGAAGAACCTTCGTCATTCGCGAACACTCGCTCTAAAGCACTGAAAATATTTAGGGCCATGCAGGTAATTATTTTTCTAGCTAGTCTTTGCCTTTGGCCAGTCAGCCTCTCGTATGACAAACTTTGTTGGAGCTCGTGGTGCAGACAGGCGCTGACACGTGATTTACTGGTCGTTTCCCTGCAGCTCCATTTGAATTCAAAACGTGCCCCAAGTAGGAGCGCTCGTCGATCGGCATGTTGCGCATCCAGCAAATTGATCACACCGTTGAGGTTATGTGAAATGTGACTTTGTTGTTTTATGGGCATTATCATCATAATATGTATGATGCCGCGTGCGCGAAGCTATATGTCTTCCGGCATCCTGTTGACTATTCTGGCGATTTGAACGTATTTTAAATTTTAAGGCTATTCGAACACTCAAGGAAACTTTTTAAATTGCCTGCCTAGGATGCGTATTCGTTCAAAGGTGAAATTCAAGGATGAGAGCTTTGCCATTGTGATTATTAGGCCAGTTGGTTATTTGGATAATTGCCACTATTAACGAATTATTCTAGGTTCACAAAATTTTATGTTAATTATTGGTAAGTGTAGCCCAGTCGTTGAGGGTTTTCCACTTCAAGTTCTTTGAAATCTGACCGATTTACGTGCAATTTGGTCAGTTGTAAGGGAATCACTCAATGAGTAAAAATTATATAGCGTCGATGTGTACATATTTGATTTTTCCCTGAGGGTGGATACCATCCGTTTTCGGAGGTGGGAATATTTTCACGCAAAATAAAATGGAAATGGATAGAGCGTGAAATTTTCAGTAAAAAGTGAAGTTTTTTCGATAGATCTATAGTTTTCTGATAGATCTATAGGGTTGACAGATGGGGAAGTCAGAGAAGTTGTGGACTACAGTATTGGGGACTAATTGGTGTTAATGGGATTTTGTATGGGGAGGAGTTGGGAAAGTTTGTGCTTTTGTGTTTTAGGATTACCAGGGGAGTAGGCAGATTGAGGCCCCAGTGTCGAAACCTTTTCATAATAAAAACCCTCATGACTCTTGAAGATGGCATCAAAGCAGGTGCCGAACCGTCGAGATTTAACAAACCTCAGATGCGGTTCAACCCGAGAACTTAGTAATTTTCATTTTGACAACCGCGGAACCCTTTTCACTTTTCCCATTCCCTACCCTTTTAATAGTTTTAAATTTAATAGTTTTAAGTTTAACAGTATTAAGTGAAATTAAATAAATTAAATATTATGAATCAATCTGATTGGCCAGATCAAAATAACATAACAAGAAAAGAAGTAGATAACTAGGAAGTTGCATTTGTTTTTTATTACGGTACATCCGTAGAAACTACAAACATTATGAGAGTCTAGTTAAGGCGCGGCGTTCGAGGAAGCAACAGCCCCCTTCCGAATTTCATGAAAATTGATTATAAAATAATTGTAAATTCTAATAATTGTAATAATTGTTAATTTGTGATTAGCAAGAAATAATACCAGTTTGAATGGTCTAGAAGCAGGAAAAACTGCATGAATGAGTGTTTTCGTTGTTTTTACAAGTAAGAATTGAGAGGCTTGGTAGCGTTCCAGCCCAGTAGAAGAAATTTGGGATCAACATTAAACAACAAAAGGAAATAATTTATCACAGTAATTAAAGTGATAGAAGATTAAAAATACAGCAGCAGTAAGTTATAAATTTGGGGGTGAATAAATCCAAAGCAGAGATTCCAGCGAATGCAGTCGGCATTCCAGAGGCACTACAGCGACATCCCGCTAGATGACGCCACCACCACCACCATCACCAGAGCACAGCAGCATTTGTTAGTTCGTGTATCAGTGAAATAAAAAAAAAGTGATAAGTTTTGTGCGTGGTCATAAAAGGAATAATATATTTTACAAGGACAATTAGCTAAGGACAATTAGCTAAGGACAATTAGCAAGGACTAACATAGGTTCACAAGGAAAATTAGAAATTTGCTAATATTATAGTCAGAGGACTTGGTCCCATGCAATAGATTTAAGTTACGTAGGTTTTGTCGCATTTTTTTTACGGATAGGAATAAGGTTCCAAGATTTTGTTTATTTTGTTAACCATATATCTGATAATAAACAGAGTCATATGCAATCGCCTTCTTCTTTCTTGTTTTTTTGAAAATTTCAGGAAATAATTTAAAACTAATACAATTTGAGCTTCATTAAAATTTAATATAATGTAATAAAATGTTGCATATATATATATATATATATATATATATATATATATATATATATATATATATATATATATATATATATATATATATATATATATATATATATATATATATATATATATATATATATACTTTTCCTTGTTATCGATGGGATATCTCAGAAGATACAAATATAATTCTAAACCATAATACATATTTTGTTTTCAGCGTCATTGACTCTGCATTACAAAGAGGGCAGTGAAATCAATCAAGCGGCTATCTATAACAGTAAATACATTGAAATTGTGTAGTGCATAGGAGGCATTGAGAATGCTTCTCATGTAGCCCGGCATAGGCAGTAAACAAAATTCTTAAAAGTTGGAAGTGCTCCTCCGGGACCTACTGACGAAATTGCTTTTGACTAGCTCTCTAACTTTTGATGAAAAAAATATAACTTATGATGTATTTTCCTTTGTCAAAGATATATGTTTATTCCATTTTCACATTCGATAAGATAGAAAAGTAATTATCATGAGAGTACCATACTGACATCAAGATATACGGAGTAGAATCAGAAATTAATCTAATTAATGGCTTAATAGCGTGGAACAATGTCATTATCTTTTGTATTTTTATCTCTCATTAAATTTTCATGAACTTTTTCATGGCCAGCCAAAGACAAATGTGTAAACTTTGGTTTCAGTCTATATAAACTTCTAATTATAACTTTCTGCTGCATGACTGACAGAAAACGAAAAGTACGGTGTTTTACCTGAATTATAGTTTCTAACTTCAACTCTTTGATCGTAAATTATTCCATCTGTCGATTCTCAGCTATTCCTAGGATTACTGTCACAAAATTAGGTAACATAGATATACACTATGAGGAGCTATACGTATGTGTGTATACGTAATAAGAAGGAAGATATACTTACCAGTGCTATATCTGGACATACATACGGAAACGAACCACTTAGAAGTTGTACAAGTTCTTTCACCTTTATTGAGGATCTTCAGAGCAGTGTACGATTTGTTCCATTGATCATTTATACTTGAATTTAAAATATTAATACTCCAACACTTACAGTGACGTTTTATGACATTAGTTTTTGACGGAACTCAAATTCTTAGAAAACACAAACCTAGTCTACTATTTATATTTGTTCTATTTGAACATATTATATATAAAAGCATTAGGCATACAGTTATCCAGAAGATGTTAAACTTTAAAATGCATAAAATCTTGTTGAACCTATTGAAAAACAACTACTTCCTCCAACTATGTGCTGGAGAATATTGAATTACATATACATGAATATGTAATTCAATATTCTCCAGCACATAGTTGGAGGAAGTAGTTGTTTTTCAATAGGTTCAACAAGATTTTATGCATTTTAAAGTTTAACATCTTCTGGATAACTGTATGCCTAATGCTTTTATATATAATATGTTCAAATAGAGCACATAGTTGGAGGAAGTAGTTGTTTTTCAATAGGTTCAACAAGATTTTATGTTGTTTTATGATTTTATGGAAGTAGTTGTTTTTCAATAGGTTCAACAAGTTTCAGTACAGTTTTTTTTGCATAAATCGCTAATAAATATATATGACACGACACAATAATTAATATATACCCACACGATTTTCAGTCCCAGGAGCAAACCGCACAAAATTAGGTTAACGTAGATGTCCACAATGCGGAACTATACGGTTGTATGGTTCCCTGTGTAAGAGGTCAAATTGAACACATTTAAGGGATCGCTTTTTCAGAGCTGCATTAATATTTAGGTAAACTGCCATATTTCCATAGTCCTAATACACTAATATTGTACCATCCAATATGCAAGAATGGTCATTACTGGATTTATATATATATATATATATATATATATATATATATATATATATATATATATATATATATATATATATATATATATATATATATATATATATATATATATATATATATATATATATATATATATATATATTGTAACGGGTCAAAAATCGCGACCATAAATGCATAATTGCATAATAATTCATCCGGGATTAAAATCATTTTTGCGTTGCCTAGATGCACCCATTGTAGGCAACACGCATCGCCAACAACGAGTAGTGGGTTGCATACCTGCATTGTCACATGTTGTAAGAATTTGAATGTTGCCATCCCAAGATTCAAATTCTTAAACTTAAAATATACTACCTACAAATGGCACAGATTACGTGGGGGTGCACTCCACAGCCTTTTCCAGATGTCTGAGTGATGAGTTATTAATCTGTTCAAAGATGAGTTTTGTTTGTGAGTGACAGCAAAGGTCATCTGGGGAATTTGTAAAGTTACCGAAATGAGAGGGGACATTTTTTTGCGGAGTGCTAACAAAAAGAGGGCAGATTTTTTTTGCAAATTTTGGGGAACTGTGGTAAGGTGTTCATGGAATTTTTGTATAGGAGAGAGCCTAATAACAACTAAAGCTTGCTCCCGGACCCTGCTCCTGGACGTTGCTAGTGGGCATTGTTTCCTGGTTCGATTTTCCAATGTACTTCCTGTATGGAATACTTTTATGGTGGGATATTTCCCTTGTCTGCCTATTTTGAGACGTCCGCTGCCCTCTTCACGTTACGACTCACGCAATATCTCCGACGTTGCTTTGCACTTGGATTCACCACCAAACGGGCCTGAAACACCAGCTTTCGTGTCCTGTTGGGGATAATATCACTCCTACCCCAGATACTCATCACCAGACAGTCTGGAGGAGCAGAGCTGCACCTCGGACCCCTGTGATATATCCGGCTTGGCAGAGTGACCGGTTACAGTTTCCTTAGTTGAGGCGCTGATCAAGTTACGTCCTCATGGCAGTGGTATAGTATCACGGTGCACGTGAGTAGAAACTGTTTCATTACCATAAGTGTTTTCGCACTTCTTCGAACTGCACATCCGGTAACCTGCTTAACGGAGGTTATGTGACCGCAGGCTTCTATCTTCTCCTGAAATAAGGTTCACTTTATCTATACACACATATCTTGGCACACTAATAAGCATTATATTTTGCCTTAAAATTCTAAAATATACCAAACTGTCACATACAGGGTTGAATTTGTTTAAGGGGCATACTGTAAACGTAAGCAGCTGTTTGGGTCTTATGCATGTAAGTAAGTTTAGTATCTTTAATGAGTACTTACCTGGTGTGTAGGCACTATAATAAGTAGTTTATGACCTTGATAAGGATTCATACCTGGTTTCATTTTGTTCTGTAAGTCTCAACAGTCAAATTTGTGGTTAATGTTAATTTGCTTTGTGATTCACGGTCTGTGTTTTATGACAGCACAGCTGTGGTGCTAAACAAGTAGCTAGTGTAGGCGCTAACCACTACTCGTGCGCCGCCCGGATTATCTGCCCTGGCGAGTTTATGCACTTCCGTTGTTTGTCATTTTCTCTTTGAGCGTAAATTGTTAATGTTTATTCATGTTTATACTTTATACACCCGTACTGTCATTTGTTTACTTATTTACACTTCTTAATATATTTATTTACAATTCGTCCTTGTGTTTGTTTCTGTCGTCTGACTTCCCCTCCCTCGTCAAACTCCCCTCCTTCTACAACATTAATTTAGGTAACTCTCAAGCATCAATAAAATAAAACCTTCACCCACGACCTGGCTCCCAGACTGAGAAGAGCTAGCGGTTACAATATATATATATATATATATATATATATATATATATATATATATATATATATATATATATATATATATATATATATATATATATATATATATATATATATATATATATATATATATATATATATAAAAAGGGACTATTGCAAAAATCTATCCGCTACATAACCTAATATAAAATTATTGATATTTATCACATTAGTAGAATTTTGGAAAATTTTAATTAAGTCCGAATTGGTTTCACTAAAAATCTTATATCCATGAGCTCTAATTAAAAATTGTTTTTTTATGAAGGTAAGCAATTGATAATTTAGATAAATAATTGTTCAAAAGTTTTTATATCTCATTTTATAGTCATGACTTTTATTCGAATGTAGAGTGAACTAATATTATGGCTCAATTAGATTCTGCTTATTAGAAAAATGTGAGACATAATGAAAATGTATCAAAAAATATAAATTTTATTAAATTTTTTGGAGCTTTTGAACTGAGATACATCTGGGAATCCGGGAATATTTCATGGACTTTACAGCGTAGGATAAGACTTGATTTATAAAAAGTAGGAGTTTGTTTTGCAAAAATTGCAGAGCACTAATACTTTTACCAGGAGAGGCCACTGAAGAATAAATCTTTGAAATAGCGCTGAGAACGACGGATTTTTAAGAAAGTTGATAAAAAGTTCACATGTCTATACATAACTTCTAACCTTTCTTTGCAAAATCTACAGCTATTTTTGATGTTTCTACCAGTAGTACCATATAAAACAATCTGCTCATTAAGCTAATACAATCAACTCTTGTAACAGGAGCTTACTTAAATTTTTAAATTCAGCTAAAAATTTGTTCGTTCATATGAGAACATGGTAAAATCCTTGGTACCCGGAAAGTCCGGGTTTGATTTTTGCGGGTTAATAGTTAATAGTTTATTAAATACTAAATAAAACACAAAGGTTAGAATGCAAACTATGTATTAGGCAACACTGCTGTTAACTATAAGACGTCTAAATCCAAATCCCATTATACAGTTTTTTGTATGCTCTAGGTTTTAACAGTCCTTGTAGTGCTTTGTTAGGAGCAAAAGGAGCAGAAAAACAAATGTGACGATTACATTTCACTAGAAACGCCTTCACATTGATTGCTGCATCTAAATCCATAAGTCACTATAAAATCGTTGATATAAGTTGCAGTGAGTTTCTTTCTGTGAGAAATTATTTGGTACTCTTGTTGAACCTTTATTATATGAGTATAATTGAAATTATACATACTAATTATATATTGGGATTGGGAGTTTGAAGTCTCAAAAAATGTAATATATGTATAATAATCAGAGCAATTATTGCAACTAAATACCTACTCTAACCTAATTGTTTACTGGAACATGATATTATTCACTCATATGATAGTTTAACATGGATATTGACATACAAAATTACGCTTTGCCTTACAGTCATTATCATTCCATTTACCGTTATCAAATTCAATACAATTTTCTTCACGTCCTGCATTGTTAGGTTCGCCGGTATTCCAATTAAAGTAATTTACTGATGCCCCAGCTTCCCACGTCCATTCACCATCTACTTTTTCAGCTCCTATCCATAATGGAGTTTCAGCTCCTGAATGGTCATATTTTGAGGATCCTGAATAAATATAAAATAACTTAAATTAATAACTAAAATATGATATGTTCATACGCATTGAATAATAAATAGACTAATTAACTACAACACACACACCCTCACACCATCACACACACATATATAATCAAGCCTTGGCAATGATTTTTGGACTTTGGTCGGCAAACTGTGTTCGTTTTATGGCAACTAGATCACCTTGATTATAAGCTCTTGTTTTCTTCGTTCGTAGATTGTATCCTTTTTCATTATCTTCTTGTATTTTCAAAATTTGCTGCTTACTCTCTTTACGCAATTGTTCTTTGTCTTCATTAATTACTTGTATCACTTCTAGCTCTAGTAATTATTTAATCTGGATGTCTTTTTCACTTTTCATTTTTGCTCCCATTAATACTTCAAAAGATTAGTTAGTATGGTAGTTGCTATGCTTCGTTGATACGTTGAGTTAAGTGCTCTCTGGACCTGATGACGTATTTATACCATTTCATTGGGTCTACTATGCTTACTGTCTACTATGCTTGGGTCTACGAGCTACTGCTGTCATTATAGTTATGTGGTTTATATTTTCCTCTTGACAATATTCTTTAAATTCATTTACAGTAAAATCACTTCCTTTGGACTAGGTAATATTTTTTTTTGTCTTTTATTGCAATTTACAATCTACTACATTAGTGTATTTAGTAAATGTGTTGGAAGTCTTCGGCATGAAAGGGAGATGCCCATTCACATTTCTCCTTATATATCACTAATCTAGGTTAGTGTTGCTGGAGGAGATCTACTGGCCAGGATTTATTTAGTCTTCTGTTGGGACGTCTGTCCATATACAGGTTTTCTATCAGTTCGCATTGATGTCCTGTAAGTCTCTGTTGGTAGTTAGTAGCTATAGTATGTATCTCTTCTGTTATGAATGGGATTTGTAGGTCCCTGTGCAGTGTTAGGTTACTAATATAACGAGGTGCGTTCACAATCGCACGAAGTGTTTTATTTTGGAACCTTTGTATGATTTTCAGGCGTGATGGTTTGGTGCATCCCTAAAGTTGGAGACCGTATGACCATACGGGTTTCAGTATTGCTTTATATAAGAGGACTTTATTCTTGACTGATAGTTTGTATTTACGACCCATGAGCCAATACATCTGCCTGGATTTTAGGTCTGGACTAGGTAATATTGGTAATTTTTTCTAGTCGATGGAATGGGTCCTAAATGATCCACATGGAAATTATGCAAAAGTCCATTTATTTTAGGGATGGGATGCAAAAAAAAATATTTTTTACCTTATTTACGGCTTCCTAAAATACATGGTACACAATTTCCAATTACTGTCTCTATTTTTTCTTTCGACTGCGGTATGTAAAATTTTTCTTTAAATAATTCTTGTGTCTTCTTAACGGAAAAATGACCACTCTCGTGTAGCCTTCTTATGATTTCATTTTGAATACCTTTAGGAACTACTAGCAGTTCCTTTCCATTCAAATATCTGTACAGAACATCATGTTTTAAAAAGTAATCATCATAAGTTTCTTTTGTTTGTTTGTTGTATTACCGGATAATCTAAATTTAATATATGACAAACCGCAATTAAAACTGGTAATTGGAAATTAGTTTCAACATCTTTTAACTTTTTGACTTTGTGTTTTGTAACGTTTTAACTTTGTCAAAACTGGGATAATTACGCAGTTTATTGTCTCTACTCGACTGTTACTTCGAGCTACTCCTGTCATTATAGTTTGTCTGTCATTTGCGTTAAAAGAATTTCCATTGGAGTAGGTAATTTTGGTAATTTTTTCTAGTCGATGGAATGGGTCCTAAATGATCCACATGGAAATTATGCAAAGGTTTTCTTTTTTACCTTCTTTTTCTGCTAATATATTATTTATATACTTACCTATGTAGGTATACATCGCTACGAGAGTTGAAATAAAAGAGTATGGCGGTTCGCAAACATGTTTGTTCGTTACGTATGAAACCTGAAAAACGTAGATTTCCACCAGACCTCGCTTTATTTACGAGATAGGATAGACAGGTTAAAAAAATTTAAGGAAAATATTATTTGACGGCAAAAATGGTGTTAGAGCAGAGCCGACTTTAACAAAAAAAAAAGTTGATTTATGGGCTGCTCGAAGTAGGTACTGACGTGGACTGAGGTAGGTAGGTACCTATTACATCCTCCACTTAAGACATTTCTCAAATAATTTTATCCAAAAAATATTCCAGTGCTTGAGGCCGCTAGGTTATAAATGCTAAATGCAACGTTATAAGTTAGGTTTTTTATTGGGATTTACAAAACTGAAAACGCTCTCTGGTTTGTTTCATAAGTAGGTACCTATTGTCCATTGACTATATTTTTATGTAGGTAATTAAATCGCTTTACGATGAGAAGCTGGTAGGTAGGTATGTATTGCATTTGCAATGATTTTTAAAAATGAATTTAGTCTCGGTTTAGTTATGTAGGTACCTATTAACAAACAAGCTCTGATCTTTGTCAAAGCTTGTCTGTTAATAATCTTTGTCTTTGTTGAGTGTTAACGATTTGGTAGATTAGGTAGGTACCTACTTACACAATAAATATGATTGTATTTCAATCGCAAGTATATTTATTTTATTTTTCCGTTTTAATGTTTATTTTTCTCGACTACTTAGCTGTTTTGTACATATTTATTTTTGTTACTTTTGGGAAATATGGTATAAAGTTTTAACCGTTTTTAAATTGCGTTTAGTTATATTATATTCAATACTTGCAATGTTGCCTAATGTCGTCATTTATAATAGTGAATAATGATAAAAATCTCTCACGGTAATGATCCACCTATTACCTCAGTGATCGGAGTGATTTTATGTACTTTACATAAAAATACTAATATTAAGTAAACTATCTATAGCTCATTTAAATAAATATTTAAACACATCTATAAAAGAAGACGTTGCTATAAAAATCAAATATTTATCTATATGAATTTATACTTCCGTTGATATCACTTGTTCAGTAAGAAAGTCTCTGAAGTGTCTTTCAATATAATGAAAATGGACAACCATGCATCCTACTTCGAAAAATCCTTTTTGATTGCTTACGTCGACGACCAAAGTAGTCCTCGGCTTTCCTACTTATTTGATTGTTTACGTCCATGACCAAAGTAGTCTTCGGCTTTTGGTACATTCTGTGAGTCGGACGAATATGTAAGTATTTTAGAACGCTACCAAAAAACCTTTCCCCCCCGTTTTCGAGGATCCTGAGCACGATGGCGGGGGTTAAAATTCTTTTTCGGTGGGACAACCCCCCGAAAACGGCCAAACACCAACCCCAAACGGGCGAATCCGTTTTCGATGACGCCGGAAACTATGGCGATGTCTATCATCCCCGACTTGACCCCACCCTCTGAACGGCCAAGAACCACCCTCGACGGGGGTGAAAAGTGATTTTCTCGTGATGAAGGGAGAAACCCGCGTCGTCACCCGTTTTCGATGATGCTGAATGAATGAATAAAATGAGCGAATTAAAATAAGAAAAATAACTTACCATAGATCATATCTTGCAGAATTTTATTTTCCGCTTCGTCTTTGATTATGGCCAAGTCCATATCAAAAGCATCACAATACATCCCCGCGAGGCGTTTTGTTAACTTCTAGAATAAATATAGCATCATTTAAGATTAATATACCAAAAGTATGTATACATTTGTTACATATATATAGACAAATATAAGTAGGAATATTGACATCATTCCACTAGTTTAATTAGGAACTCGTCTTTTAAGTACGATTTTGATCTGAATTATTTTCATTTAAATTTGACTTGGTTCTTAAGAACTTTGAAATATATTTGCTATAAATCAGGTATAGAATAACGCACTAAAATTAAGTAAAACATTCCAGTCCATATGGATGTTTTGGAAACATAAACAGGAATATTAAGTTTATTTATTTAATTTTTTCTTGATATTCAAAGTCTTGTTGGTATTTCCTCACATTTATGATTTTGGAAAACTGTTGATAATCATGACATTTTTAAAAGAAAGTCTATTAAAGCTAAGTTTACATCATTTAAGTTTTCACACTGTTATGTTCAGATAATAATTCATTTGGCTTTATAATTGAATTATGTAGAGTGTAGAGTATTAAGTTTAACAAAAGAAATGGCTACTTTTATTTTGTGAAGTACAGTATCAATTGTTTGATATCTGAAATCTTTAATTTCTGATACATGTGATTAAATTAAGTGGTTCTATGAAATATTATGAGCGAATTAATTAAAAATGTTTATAGAAGAATTTAACAAGGATTCTTGAATTTTCTAAAATAATTTTTATAAAAATTGGTATTTTGGTCGGTTTATTCCTGGTTGGATGAACCTACATCTGAAATAATATGAGGTTTCTTAAGCTCTTTAAGATGTATTATCTCAGTATTATTAGTTTTACTATTTCTTATTTTTGCTTTATTATGTTCAAGTAACTCTGCTAATATATATGGTCCTCTAAATCTATTTTTATGTTTAGAGCGTTATTCTAGTCTCTTATAGACAGTTTGATTAATTTTAGACTGGAATTGATTTTCGCCTTCTTTACTAATTCTATCAATAGTTTTTTGTTTATTTAATTCTTGATCTAGTTAGTTTATCTTTATGGCTTGTAATATAGTCAGAGTAAAATGTCGTAGGAATAGGGCCAAAAGGATCTCTGAGGTTAGTATGTCCAAACGTTAACTCGAAAGGAGTATATTTTGTTGCAGAATGTATTGTTTAATAGATTGTTTTAGGATTCTCAGGTGTTCGATTAATGTTGAGTGAAATCTTCCAAGAGGAGAATTTGATTCCTGATGCTTAGGCGCATTGAAATGAGTTTTGATTTTTTGTACCTTTAAGAGTTCTTTTATTGACCCATTTTTAAATTCTGTACCGTTGTCTACGATTATAGTTTCGGGGATTCCGCAGAAAGAGAAAAACTTAACTTGATTTTCTTATACTGATATGGCGTCTTTAGTACGTGCGATTGGTTGTCCTAATTTTGTAAATTTATCTACACTCCCCGGCACAAAATTCCGTCACCCTAAAATTTTGCCCAATTTTGATGTTTTATAACTTTTTTATTTTTCATCTGATTTTCATAAATTTTTTACCAGTCTGTAGATCAGTTCATTGTGTGTCTTTTTAATTATTGTAATAAGTCATATTTTTCGTCCAGGCAATATTATACAGGGGTAAATCAAAGTGTTGTTTTTTGTCGTAAACTGAAAACACCCTGTGGAAAAATTGAGGCGAATAATTTTGTTTACAAACTGTTTGCTGCAATCTTAGACGTATTGTAAACATTTTGTTTTTTGATTCATCCCATTATCTCATTTCTTCTGCGAGCAGCAAAATTTTAAATGAAACGCTGTTAATTTTATCATTTTTAATTAAAAAACATCGACGTTGTCTAAATACGCGGTTATTGTGACAGAATATTTGACAGTACAGTTAATTTAGTGTGTTGTCATCATGGTAACTACAGCAGACGTAGGTAGAATTGTTGCCTTAATAGAGGATGGCCGCAATAAGAGTTATGTCTCCCGTACTCTGGGAATTGCGCGGTCTACAGTTTGTGATGTTTGGAATAGGTATCTACAGACGGGAAACTTTATTAGGCGGCAAGGCTCTGGCAGAAGGAGAATGACCACTCAAGCTGATGATCACTTTGTCATTATGAGTTCTTTAAGAGATCGAAGAGCTACTGCTGTATATCTAAAAAACGACTTGCAAATGGTACGTCGAGTAAGTGTAAGTGAAAGAACGATACGTAGAAGATTGTTAGAAGCAGGATTGCATTCACGAAGGCCAGCAGTATGTCCAAAATTGCTTCCTCGGCATCGACAACACGGACTGAGATTTGCAAGAGCGCATGCTGACTGGACTGTAGAACAGTGGGGAAACGTACTATTCACAGATGAATCCAGGGTTTGTTTAAGGTAGCCGGATGGTCGTGAACGGGTATACAGACGTAGAAATGAAAGATATGCAGACTGCATCATATCTGAGCGACTGCAATATTACGGTGGTTCAGTCATGGTTTGGGCGGGTATTTCTACCGATGCACGTACTGACCTTGTATTTGTTGAAAATGGAGCACTAACCGCCCACCGTTACATTGAGGAAATCCTCCAAGAAATTGTTGTTCCATTTGCTCCTTTCATTGGGAACCAATTTACATTAATGCATGATAATGCTAGACCTCACGTTGCACGGTAGTGAGCGAATATCTGGATGAGGTTGGACTTCCAAGATTGGACTGGCCCGCATGTAGCCCGGATCTCAACCCAATCGAACATCTTTGGGATGTTCTTAAAAGAGCACTCCGTCGCCGTCCTGTGCAACCACTAACCTTGCAAGACTTACGGCTGGCGCTGACAGAAGAATATCAGGCTATTCCTCAAGACAGAATAAGTAATCTTATTAATTCGATGCCACGAAGAATGCAAGCTGTCATTGCTGCGAGAGGAGGACATACACGTTATTAAAATTTGTCTTTGTTAATTAATTTTGTGATATACCTAGTGGATGTTTTTGTTAATAGAAATAAGCTTGAAATCAGCGTTTCATTTAAAATTTTGCTGCTCGCAGAAGAAATAAGATAATGGGATGAATCAAAAAACAAAATGTTTACAATACGTCTAAGATGGCAGCAAACAGTTTGTAAACAAAATTATTCGCCTCAATTTTTCCACAGGGTGTTTTGAGTTTACGACAAAAACAACACTTTGATTTACCCCTGTATAATATTGCCTGGACGAAAAATATGACTTATTACAATAATAAAAAAGACACACAATGAACTGATCTACAGACTGGTAAAAAATTTATGAAAATCAGATGAAAAATAAAAAAGTTACAAAACATCAAAATTGGACAAAATTTTAGGGTGACGGAATTTTGTGCCGGGGAGTGTATAATAGGAATATTTGCTTTTCGAATGAGAAAAGATCTATATGTAAAATTTGGAAAGGTTTATTTGGTGTCTCAGTTAATACTAATGGGACATATGGATTTTGTGGAGAATATTTAGCAATTTGACAAATGTCACATTGGTTAATAAAATCTGTGATATCAGTTTTCATGTTTTTCCAGTAATAATTATTAGTTCTTAGCTTTTCGTATGTTTCATTAATTCCGCGATGATTAGTCCTGCTCTCATGTTGATATCTGATTAGCATTATACGTTCATCATTATATTATTATGCTATTCATTATATTATTAACATATTTTGTACATTGGTACAATTTCAGAGGTCGAAAATATTCTATATATGTTTGAGTAAATATCGGTATTAAGTCTTTACATTGAAAATATATATACGTTTATTTTTATGGACTTTATATGGACTATAAGTTTTTCAGAATATACAGCACTGCTGCTGAGTCATTTAAAGGTATCTTAAAATTTGTTATATTATTATCGTCAATTTGATTGTATTTAATATTTGGATGGGGGTTTCTATCAATTAAAATGTGGTTTAATTTATTATTAATAATGTCGTCTAATATTTCTTTTTACATTGCCTGGATTGTTAATTATTGATTCTGTTTCATTTATATTTAGTTGGATTCGAGATAATGTGTCAGCATTAGTATTCTGTCTGATTTGTTTTTATTACAATTTCCTAATCGTAAGTTTTGTTTCGGCAGTTTATTATAAGTGGAACTATTAATATTTAAAGTATTTTCGAATGGTAATTTATTAGAGTTATTTTTTATTTCTACTAGTGATTCTGGTATTTCAATATTTGCTGTCTTGCAATAATGTAATAATTCTATGCCATTGTCCTGGACAGTGGGTACTTTGATTATCTTTTGCGTTCTTGCAGGAATCGTTATCTGGTAAGACTGGAATTTCTGAGTTGGAGTATTGTTTTGTCGTAACGTAGAAAGGATTATCAAGGTGGCATTAGGTGTGAAAAGTTGTAAATTATATAGGTCAATGATAGCGTCGTATTCTCCGTACTCAAGGTATTGTGAAAATCCTGATTTCTTATATCATTGGGATTATACTTTTCTTGCTGTTCTATATATGGATAACTGTCGTATTCGTTAGAATTTAAAGGTGTATAATTTATTTCAGAATCGTAATGATTAACAGTATAATCATTATTTTGTAAACTTTAATTAGCAGTATAACCATTTGGTGGTGTGTTTATTGAATTTTGATTGTCAGTAGATTCATAATTAAAGTCGGTTTGCTCGAATGGATTCTCAAAACGTATTTGATCCATGACTTCTTGGTTAAATAATTCTTCATGCGTAAAATTAGGTTTTTGATTAGGATTATTTTGGAAATAATTTGGTCTATTAAATGGAATTGAATTTCTACTAGTTGTGCTCATAGGCGTTGGCTTATAAGTAGGTTGCATATTTCCCGGTTTAAAAACATTTTTTGGTAGGCCAAATACATGACTATTTGTCGGATATTTTTGAGTATAATTAGGTTTTGGTGTAATTGGTATTGGGGCTTGATGAAAGCGTGGTGGAAAGTTATTTGTAGAATTTGGTTGATTATTATATACTTGAGGCGGTTTATAGTTATTCTGTATATTCGTCTGTGGTAAAGTCTGAGGTCTATTGTTTGTCATTGGTTTCTAATCTTGATTAAATTGATTATTATTATTATTTGAATTCCTAAATTTAAATTGTTGAAATTTTCTTCTTCTTGTACAGAACTCATAGCTTGCTCTAATGAATCTGGTTTTTAAGTCTGTCTACCAATTGTGTGTTATACGGTAAATTATTTATATAAGTTTTTAAAGTGAAATCATTATAATAGTCTATTTTCATTAATTTAGTATTGTGCTCGTCGCTACCAGCATTTAATTCAGCAAATAAAAGGCCTCTAGTGTCTTGGAGTCTCATGACAAAGCTTAATAGATTTTCATTTCTATTTATTTTCGTATTTAAGAGGTCCTGTATTAAACAATCGATACTTCTTTGATCAGCGAATGTTGTTACCAAAATATTTTTAAATAATTTTCAATTATTTATTTCTGATTGAGAACAGATTAGGTCTGCTGCTCGTCCTCTTATTTTAGAAAATATAGTATCAAGTAAACAAATATTTATAGGTGCATCAGGGTTTGTTCTATTTTGAAATGCTCGTAATAAATTCTCAGATGAAGTTACAAATCTCTGTAATAATTTGGGGTTGCCATCGAAATTTGGAATATTATCAGCTTGGTATTTTAGTAAAGAATAATTTATTTGTGCCATTTTTTGATTTTCTGTTGAATTATTTTCAGAACTATCTAGATTTAAATTGTTTAACATATTTAAATGTTCCTTCAGTTTAATATTAAAATTTTATAATACAAAATATTTTAATACGAAAATGATTTTTTTTAATTTGGATTAAATATAAAATGAGTAATATGCAGTGATAAAATAATAAATTTGTAAGGTTACAGTATTAATATGAGTAAAGATGTTTTCTGGGTTTTCTTTCTTGCGTGGAGTCTTCTTTCTTTATTCTCTCTTGAGAGCCGTTTTCTTTCTTTGTTCTTTCTTGAACTATTGGCTTCTTGCTTCTTAAATCTAACTTACATCTATGGTGTCGGTGAAGAGACTAGGCGATACTAGATATCCAGGGTTGATTCCCCTCCTCGTGACGTGATCTCGATGATCGGCTTTTCTTAATTACCTGGCCTGATTGCCCAGTAATAACAACGATTGTAATTGGTAATTAAGGTGACTTTTCCCTCGGGTCACTGTCGGTCTTCTCATTCAGCTACAGAGTACTGAACTGGAAATGTTCTTCTGGTGTAGGATCTTCGGTAATTTAAGAATTGAAATTCACAATAATCAGCGATTGGTTAAGTTATACCATCCGGACGACTGCGCCAGTTCCGATTCGGGTCGAGCGAAACAAATTTTTAAAAAAGAACAAAACTCTATTTCCGGAGAGAGACAAAAACAGGTTCAAGCAAAAAATGTTAAACAAATGCATGAAAGCCTATTTATAATGTCGGTGTTATCTATTCCTGACTTTGCAGTCCGCATTATGCATTTATGTTATTATAAGCGTAGCTTAAAATGTGGGATCGTAGCTCGCATCGTATAACCAGCGTATATCGCAATAAAAAAGAATAATATTAGATGCTGCTGTTCAATTGATTGATAATATTAGAGTCAAACACAGAAATGTTTTAACATTAATCCCATAGTCTATAAAAATCAATTCTATCGAAAACTAGTGTTTAATAACTTCCAACGTTACCATAGACTTAATATTAAGTAATTTAAAAAACCCATAAATGGCATAGTTTTCCACAAACAATTAGTTACAAACAAGAGTTTTAAACACAACAACTTAGTTTTTAAACACAGTGACTAAACAATAATCATTGGCTGTATCAGAAATTTCTATGATAAAGTTTTTTTTAATACTATTATTATTTTAATACGTGTACTTACTGTGTCGGCGACAATATGATATACCAACTCTCCATTCCTCTCCTCATACAAACGTATGAGGTTTCCCTGATGAGGTGCACATTTACCTGAATATCGGAAAATTAGGATTAGTTGTTGTTGCAAGGGATAAAGAAGAAACGGATAAAAGATAAGATAGAAGAGATATAAAAAAGTAGATCATAAATCAAGAAAAGAAGATAAAGTGCATATATTTTTTGAAAATTTTCACGAGTCGCGAAGTATATTTATTATATTCTCGCGAGAATAAATTTTAATTTTTTCACATATACAACTTCTTGGGTTCGTTTGCATAAAGCCAAAGCTTTACTTATGCTAATGATTCTCTATCTGCTACTGATATTATGGCTTTATATGTCAGTTTGACAGTGATTTTTTTTTTGCTCTTGTTGAAGATGATCGTAATTATGAATATGTTGCAAGAATCCTTCATGTTCATCGCTCTACCATCAAAAGAGTAGTCGAACGTTTCAGACAAACGGGCACATATAACCGTAGAGCAGGTAATGGCAGAAAAGAAAAACTACTTCTATTAATGATGTTGATTTCTTCTCGTACAAACTTCGCAGGACCGCCTCTTAACGTCAGCAAAGTCAAGAAATCAAGTCCAAGAGGTCCGTGGTATAAATGTTCAAAGACTTTAGTTTGAAAGCTTGCATAACAGCAACTGGACCCAAATTGCTCCCGCGTCACCGCGTAGCTAGACTGCAATTTTCCAATAGACATTTGTTTGCATTGGAACTTACGGCAATGGAACAATGTTTTTTTTTAGTGACGATTCCAGAATCTGCTTACATTCTCCAGATCTACCAGATCGATCGAAAAGAGTATGGAGAAAGAAGTTGATATTAAAAAATTAACTGGCCAGCATGTTTGCCTGATCTCAACCCCGTAGCGCATGTGTGGGACATGCGAGTCAGGCAACGCGAAGTAGCTCCGTCTACGGTAAGTGAGCTTCGTTTAGCCCTTCAGGACGAATGGCAAAATATCCCTCAAGGTGATATTCGTAACCTTATTGACAGTATGAACCGACGAATGCAGGCAGTTATAAGAGCTAGAGAGCCAGAGGTGGCAATACAAAATATTAAGGTAAATTTATTGTAAAAAGGACGTTGTTCAGGTAAGTTAAGTTACAGTTGAACCGGATTGTTTTGAAGTTTTATTTTGAAATTTTACTTTGTTATTTTGCAATCATTGCTTATTAAATAATATGTTGTATTTTCATGAATGAAAGGAATGGTTCCTCTGAAATGGTTTCCTTGAAAATTTATTTGTGTGGTATTTTGCAATAATTTGGTTATGAAATTATTATATGAAATTATTTACTTAAAAACTGTGACAATTTGATTTTGCTCTGAAAAATTAATAAAGACACATGAAGACATGAACTAAAAAACAAAATGTAGAAAAGGCATTGTTCTTCACAAAAATTGGTATTTTTCAAGAAATTGGTTATGAAGTTATTCCACAGAGTGCCTTAAAATGTGTGTTCTAAAACAACAGAGTGTTCTAAAACAACAATTGAATTAACCCTTTATAATGACTAAAATGCAAAATTCATCATTTGGTCATTTTATCTACAGTTTCCTAAAAAAATTATGAAAATTGAACTTAAAATAAAAAAGTTAGTATTCGCCACCTAATTGGGATTTACAGAATACCAGAACTTGACGGAAACCACCGATTCGCCGCTTTTTCGTCATTTTACTTTTTAACCATCCCTTAACTAATGAATTTTTGCTAATTTTAATTGCTTATGCAACGGTACTCTAGGCAATGCTAGGAGCTGGGATTGGGATCCTGGAAAACTGGACACATAATGGGTCTAAGACGCCGATAACAATGGATTTATATTTTCTCTCAAAGAATTTATTTTGTTAGAATTAGAAAATTTACATCAGGGTCCACTGTGAATTTTCTTCACAGTGGATTTGTGGGGCCATAACCTCAAAATCCACCATATGACGTACGACAGTGATTTACACATATATACGCTAAAATTTACCCCTCGAATAAATGAATTCTTCCGACATATTCGGCAGTTAATACATGCTGATAGATCTAAGAATAAAAAATATTAACTAAATCCAATTCAAATAGATGACAAAACATTATAGCATATTATTTTTAAATTTAATATTTTATTTTCTGGCAGTTGGCAACGGTAAAATGAGGCCATACCTGATGAAACTACTTATATTTACTGATAGTTTTTTAATCATAATGACTACTCTGGTGGCATTATTTTGAGAGCTAGTTTTTAAAAATCGTACAAAAACTTGCGAAGCTGTACCAGAAAATGTAGAAGTTGATAAAAATACCTATAGAAATTGTAATTGATTTTTAATAGCATCAATTGTGGCGTTACGCTAAATTTAACAAGCGAATTAAATACCATCTTTATTGTTCAGCTTGGCGATACTTATTGTTGCTTAAATATTGTTAATAAACGCAGACAAAATGTTTATTGGAAAACCACTGACCCATGGTTATAAAGCCTCAAGAGCCTTTAGTATTTCCATTTTCATAATTCTAATAAAAGCACTTTTAGCGACTAGTGAAAATGGTACTGTTAATAAAATTGTTAATACCTCCCGATAAATTCAAAATTAAAGTCTTACCCTCAGAACTTCCAACATAACAGCAGAGACATACTAAGAAGAGATTTACAAACATTATGTTATTTAAATGTTTATTAGAAAACCACTGACCCAGGGTTATAAAGCCTCAAGGGCCTTTAATATTTCCATTTTCATAATTCTAATAAAAGCACTTTTAGCGACTAGTGAAAATGGTACTGCTAATAAAATTGTTAATGCGTCCCGATAAATTCAAAATTAAAGTCTTACCCTCAGAACTTCCAACATAACAGCAGAGACATACTAATAAGAGATTTACAAACATTATGTTATTCCCTATAGCAAACACAAGTACTGCCAAAACTTAGTTGCAACTGGTTTATATAGAATAACAGTCAACGGGTTGAGATACGTTATCTAAATTTGCAAAATAATAGTCGAGTCATAAGAGAGCTAAAACTGCGATCAATAACCGTGAACCCGTTATATCCATGACTGCATCTTTTGTGAAGTTTTTAGTATCATTAACATTTTTCTCTTGTTTTAAAAACGCAGCGTTCCCTTCCTCGGGTGTATGCTCATGATACTAAATAGTCTTAGTATCATGGTGTATACTGGTTCAAGTGCTCGTCAGCGAATATGAATTTCTCGTCGGCATGCTCATTATATGATTTTTGTGATATGTGATTTTTTCACAAACCATCCCCCTGTCGTTTACAATTGGAGAACCAAAATAACTATTAAGATGCGGTCTTGACATAAAATTTAAAAAAATCGGGAACAATGTTAACAAAATTTAGAAGATAGTCTAACAAAATTAATGAAGATATGAGATTATGACATGAGATATTAGTGATGAAATGATAACATGATAACATTTGTAACATTTTCTTGAAAGAAAAGAAACGGGTAGTAAGACGGATGTAACAGATAAGTATTGTTCAACAATGGCATTAAAAACGTGAGGGACATCTAAGAAATACAGTGCCTTATTTCCATTTCGTATTTCCTCATTCTCTAAGGACACAATAGATTCAAGTGTGTTAACTATGTTGCTGATAATCATATGTGAGTTATATGTGATAATCATATGTAAGATTGTGAATCATATGTAAGATATGTAAGAAAAATAAGGAAAATGTTAATATGTTTAGCTCGCAGTGGGACAATTCTTCTATTATTTTGTTTGACGAGTTTCTTTGATTCTTGATACTTCTTTAAGGATCAATGTTGTTTGTAGTCCGTACGATTTATTTCTACAAAAAAGACCATGTTTGAGGAATTTAGGATGTATTTTCGAGGAAAAGTTAGTTCAAAGAAGATTGCCTTTCAGAATTATATATGAAGAAATAAAATAAGATTGATATGAGAAAAGATAAGATGAGAACCTTTAGGATAAACGAATGACATGTCTCCCTAACTTATTGTAAATAAAATTCATTGGTTTTTAGATGCTAAATCCTTACCTTATCTGATGACTGATTGCACGTAACCTGCTAACTTTCTGATGGCCAACGAAGTGGTTTTTAGAAAAATCTGGCGACTTAGGTAACATGGCTGACTCGGCGTCCTGAACCAAATACCAAAGTTACTAAAATAAACTTATGAATTTCCTGTTTCAGTTACATCGCAGATTTCTGCTCCTGACCCCTCACCACTTTATCGTATCCACATCCATATCGGTTGCCCACATTGTCTTAAGGGTTGGTGGGGGGGTTGTTGGGGTGGGGTGAGGGATTTAAATGGATAATACACAGACTTTTTAAAAGTCCAAGCAGTCGGTAAATATTCATTGAAAAGGATTTTCAACAATTTTGTGCGGCATATGGCATTATTGTAATTTTAATGAGGTTTGGGGGTGGCTAAATAGGGGCTAATTTAATAAAAATCGGATGGCATTGATACACACTATTATTTGTACTTAGGACAGTATAAATTTCGACGCCAACTGATATCAACAATTTTTAGTATGTTTTTTAATTATTGTTGAAACATTTGAAGAAAAGGGTTTTTCGGCGACTTGAGGAGTTGTATCTCCGAAACTGCCCATCAGGATGGCAATTTTTTCCCATTGATTGGTGGTGTCAATAAGTATGCTCACTAATTTTGAAGCGGTTGCCTCATAAGTTTTTTTCTTGTTTTTTTTATTCGCTTGTGCAAAAACGGCCCGTGTGTTTTGGCTGGCAAAAAAATATTATTACATAATTAGGGTATTACCTTCAATACTACCGCATTTTGCTCCACCCCCATATCGCCGCCCCTCCCTGCCCATTTGGGGTCACTTTGGCAGCTACGAGGGAGCTCTTTACTACTCAAAGGCCCAGATTACCACTCGCCATCCGGCTTACCTATAAAACATGGAACCCTTACATTATTGTCTATGCCTCTTCATTTTCTGGAAATTCTTCCTCTATATCTTGCTCAGAGTCTGTATTGTAGTTTTGTTCCTCAAGATTGTCTTCATCCAAACTATCATCCTGTTGATGTTACGATGTTGATGTGTATATTCCTGTTGTTCTTCATAATTCCTGTTATCCTTAAATAAAATAAATTACTTCGGGAAATAATGACCATTTCCGGATCGGTTGGTCTGTGAGACAGCATGTTAACTCTGGAAGGTTACATGAAATTTGTCTTGACTCGTTGTAAAATACATGGTCATAAGTCGTCATCGAAGAGAATATTAATAGACAACGAAACTTTTGCACGTCGACGACGTTGTTTAGCAGTTTTGATATTTTTTTGATGGGCATTATAACCATCGAATACAATTATAACATTATTATCCCAACTTTTTAAATCGAATTTCTCGAAAACCGTCTTACGAAAAAAAGTAATGCTGCATTTTTTGTAGGCGATTTTCGAGTAGGCCAGTAACAATTTGATACTATTTTCACGATAAATGTTATCGTTGACGAGATTTTCGCGAAAAACCGCTTTCCGTATCCCCGAGTATCATTTTCAGCGCTACATAGTATCGATGGAGACTTATGGCATGTTATTTAGAACCACAGATTGAAGGTTAATGCAAAAATCCATCTTTCTCCTTATTTTCGAAGTTTGGCCTATTTTTGTCTTTATTCCTTGACGAAGAAACTGATAAAACTTGGAGAAATTGGAGAAAATTTGGAGATTTTCGCGTAAAACCGCTTTCCGTATCCCCAAATATCATTTTCACCGCCACATAGTATCGATGCAGACTTTTGGCATGTTATTTAGAACCACAGATTGAAGGTTTATGATAAAATCCATCTTTCCCCTTATTTCCGAAGTTTGGCCTTTTTTTGTGTCTTTATTCCCTGAAGAAGAAACTGATAAAAATTTATTAAATATTATTAAAATTTGAAACATTACTTTATTAAGACTTATCAATGGATGTTGCATTTATTTTTAGATGCTAATAAGGATACATTATGTGTCTGTATCTTGTTTATCGTATAATGATTTGTGTTTTTCTATATGATATAATTTAATTTTACACATCACAATCGCGGGTAAAACCAATTCCGTAATTGGAAAAAAATATGTCAAATGCTAATTGTTATGAAAACAAACAGATAAGGATTAACCTATTTAACCCTGTGGATTACACTATTATTTTATAAAATCTGGATTTTCCTTAAATAATTGTTGTTAAGTGGGTATTGTTAAATCATGAAAAATTATATTTAAAAAAAATGGGCTGTGATGGGTCGAAAAATGATGCCCGTTTAAAAGGACGGTAGGCGCATATGCTGCTTTCTATCAATTAAAGGCCTCATATTTTGGATATCTTATTTTCCAGTATGGTAGAATATTTTAGTCATATTATGCTATGTTCTATATTTTAGAAAAATTTGGATCATTCTTCATCCTCATCATTCTTACTGGCTAAGGCCTTCATTAAAATTTTAGATTTTCTATCTATCCTAAAAACAAAATAAAGCTTACACAATGATTGATAAATTTTACAATTCCACCAAAGTTTACAGATGCTTTCTTTAACTTCGTCGTGCTAAAAACAAAGCTAAAGTTTACAACACTTTATTGTTCCGCACTTCTAGACGCAATCCACTATATGACTGTTGACACAAAACACGCAGTCTACGCATGCGCGCAACATGGCAACAATGTACGGCCCTCACTTTAGTCTGTCCAGGTCGTTATATACGTTGAGAGGTCATCACAGCGTACGGATAAAAAAAGAAGGTATACGGTGTTCACTTTAATAGAGGGATAATACAGTCCCCACTTTGTACTAATATATTAAAAAAAAAATCGACAACTTTGTTATGGAACGAATTATAGTATTATGGGACGAATTTGGGTCAATTAGTAGCTGCTATCATAAACCAGTAGACGTCAATATTTTTTTTTATTAATCCCCTTTTCATTCCGTTGTCACACCCCATGCGCCCCTACGACAAATTCTAGATATCTAGCTAGGTAGGTTACATTCAGGATACTATAGGGAACAACTTAAAACCGTCGCTTGCTTCCTTCACTAAAAGGTACACACCCACATTTCGTTTGCGAAGTTTTTAGCATCGTTCAAATTTTAAAAACACTCGTTAGATCTCGCAGAGATAAATTTTAAAAGGCCAGTTCCAACAGTTCTGTCAGCAGTTTTTTACCCCTTGTTCAAGAGCTACGACTGGTCTATTATACAAAGAAGACTATTTTTTCTAAGTTAATGCAAAAACCAAAAAAAATTTAATTCAGGTGATATTAATGTGACGATATTAGGTGACATGTCATGATCTTTATGTCAAAACACTGTAGCAAAATGAGAGATGAGTGATAGTTTTTTCATTAAATATAGTTCAATAAAGTTTTGTTTTTTGCATGAACGTGGAAAAAAATATTTTATAATAAATTATTCACCATATTCTAACTCGTTCTGTAAGACACATTCTAATAATTATATCATCTTAGTAGGAATAGTAATAAAGACACCAAAATCCAGATAAAAAATATTAACTACATCCATTGACAGAAGGAAAATATAAATTTATTTGCACTAATTACATGAAAAATTGAAAATCATAAACGATATTACATAGGTCGAGAACATAAACAAACCCGCTACCTAATAGAATAAGTTCCAACAACTCTTTCACTCTCTGGGTTGTTTTTCGCAAATGAAGGAGTACCGTTTTTGACACTCCTCGTCATACCAGAGCATTTTCCCTATATTTTTTTTGTAAAATACATTCAGGCAATACTGCAAGCCACCACTTGGTTCTTGTTCTGGTTTCCAGTTGAAATACTCTATACGTTGACCAGTTATCATCCAGATCCAGGTTTTACGATCTGCCATGTTCGATCCAGAAACCCAGAAGTCCATATTCGCTATGAGGTTTTTATATGAAAAAAAAAAGAAGGAATAGTGGCATAGTCATTAGGGATATTTAGAATTTTCTTCAGTTGCTGTTGTATTGGCTAATAACAAAAACATTTATAGGGTAAAGCGAGGAGCGATGGTACACTAGGAGAGACGGACCACTCGCGATATGTTCTGCATCGTGGAAACAATGTCCGAGTCGGTACGATGAACGCAACCGCATTCATCTGTTGAATTTACCACGTGTCTCGTGTCTCGCAGTTTATCAATGTTTTTGTTAGTTACAAGTGGTCGTTTTTTTCGAATAAAGAAAAGAGGATCAGGAATTTAAGAGGATCATTTTGGCCGCCGATTAAAGTAATTTAAGGTAAGTTGTAGGCGAAATTTTTGTATTATTGTCATCAAACTTACTTTCCGGTGTACACCTAACCTTAAAATAATAATAACATAACGTTTTTCATGTAGAAATTGCCTGGGCCTTTACACTTTTAGGTGAAACGGAGCAGCATTTGCAAAATCTGCAAAATCTCTTACAAATCGGTCATGAACATGACTCTTCTTCTGCAGATTCCGTTGACATGATTTTACACGATTCATCCAGTGGAGAGGAGCATTTGAGTGATTAGGAAAACGAATGCGTTGGGTTGGGAATACGAAGGCGACTGGATTAAGTGTATTTTGTGTTTAAGCACGTATTTTGTGTGTCTGCACGATGGCTGCACATCATATAACAACGTTTGTCAAGGACGTGGCGTCAGTGCAACAAAGAGATAGTGTTAAAAGTTTAATGTTCATCTATCCTATCAATAATAGGCCTACTATACTCCTACAATAATTGTTGCATGCTGCCGGAAATGCATGGGTCGTTATCGACCAATTGGGCTCTAAGAGTACTAATATTTTTTTATTATTTTATTATATAGGAAACGTCATCTAACGACTACTGAACTCTTAGAGCAGATTGAAAATTTAGAAGTGGACGACGTGATTGCAGACCGAATAGTTATATTGCCACTTGATGATGCCGAAGATTCAGACGACGACGAATGTAATGATCCTGAGCGTTTGCAAAACAGTTGATTGCAAAAGCCGAGTTCTTTTTTGAGGATAGTAGTAATAAGCTGGTTAATAAATAAATTGCAGATACCTCCAAACTGTAAAAACCCCTCAACAACATCAAACCACAGAACTCATTTTTAGAAAAACACTACTGACAATCGAATCTTTCATATGGCAAGCAGGTGGAGATTTTTCGAAGAAAATGCAAGAGAATTTAAAATTTTGTAAGCCACTAACCCTTTCCAGTGCAACTCATCCTTTAGATTTTTTTAAATTTTGTTTCCAAAAAGCCAAAAAGTAAACCTGTTTTTGAATTGGATGTAGGCGATATATGCAGTGTACACATATATACAAATAATTCTGCTTTTGAGTGGATATGCACCACTACCGCGTAGAAGAATGTATTGCCAAGTCAATTCGTAGGAAATGATTTTTTAAAGTTACTTCAAATTTACACGCAGCTGATAATTTTTTTGAAAATGATTAAATTGGTAAGGCTGGATTAAAGCACTAAATACCAATTTTCTCCTGTATGCACCATTCGAAAGTAACATATCCATTGGCGAATCCATGATTCCTTATTATAAAAGGCATGGATGCAAACAGTAAGTAAAACAAGGGGTAAACCTAATCGCTTTGGATACAAGGCCTGAGTTGCAGCTCTAAAGTCCGGCTATTGTGAAACTACACAATTGTGTACACAATTGTGTACACTTTGAAATTTATTAAGGCAAGGATAAAATCATTGATGCTTCCAAAGGTATGGGACTTGGAAAATCAGTAGTATTTTATTTTGCAAGCATCTTGAAAAACCACTTTACGTATCAAAAGCTGTCGTTATTTTGCGACAACTTTTTACTTCTTCAAAACCTATTTCTATGTTAGGACAAATAGCACTTACCGCATTGCATTTAGGGGTTAAAAGTGGTATACTCCAATTATGTTTTAGCTCTTTGATGTGAGTGTCACATCAATAAAATGTCAATAAAAGAACGTGTGGCTGTTAGCCCGTGAGTACCGTACTCACATTTAACCTAGCATTACTAAAGAACCAAAAAGATCTATTAGGAATCCGAAAATTGTGACCGACACATCATTCTAACCTATCAGAAGAGACGGCGATTTGAAGTATGTAAAAACAAGACAAAATCCTGTGAAGTCATCAATGTTTTGAAGGATATCATAAAATTTAATGGTCGTTAGTAAAAATCTATTAATATGCGGTAGAGCGTTTCCATAGAAATTACCCTAGAATTAATAAGATTCTTGATATTTCTGTTGGGAAATATTACATTAGGTAATATGTAATTATGTATGTAAGATATAATTATGTATGTCTTTTGACTGTCGTGTTATATGATATGTTTTATATAACTTATATTTAAGAGATGTAATGTATAATATATTTAAATGTATTCCATAAAGTATTAAATCCACAGGACGTCGTCTATTATTTAAATTATCATCCTGATATTTTGCGTGTAAGAAATTTCAAAACTTAGAGAAAATAGAGAAACGGTGAAAACGTAGTGGGCTAAATCTGCTGCGGTATTAACTCGAGGTCGAACTTCTGCATCGCCCTCGTTAATTTTCTGGAAAGGTAGTCCTTTAAGATTCGCGTCACCGCATTCATCGCCGCAACATTGTCTCTGACTAAATAAGCTAAAGATATACTGCTGCAATTCATTCTTTACCAGTGCAGCGTTTTCAATGTAATTCCGAAAGTGGCATTTAAAAAGCATGTTTAAATCTGAAATAAAGTTATCTAAAATGAGTTTTAATGGATTATAGGGTGATTAATTTCTCTTGTTCTCGTATTCGATCTTCCCAGCAGCGGCGGCTGGTGCCTAGGCGCTGCAGATCTCCCAAAAAATAATCAAGCAGTCTAACTATTATAAAGTATTTTCTGGTGTAATTTCTTGACGTCTGTCAATATCGGTCAATTCTTTATTTATAAAAGATAGGTACTTTACGTAAAAATTTTTACGGGCCGCTACTTATCCTTATGGCATGATCAATGATGCTTTCGCTCTTATTATTGCCACACAAGCCACACACCTTATGCCATAACCTCAATAAAAGTAAATCATGGGGAACGCAGTCAAATGCTATAGTGAGGTCACATAAAGCAATAACTGAGTGTATTCCTTCCTCAAAACCCTGAACTATGCCGCTTACCCGTTGCACAGCTTGCACGAAACTGACACTCCGCTATTAAAGAGTTTGATTCGAAATACTGTGTTAGTGTCCGTTTCAAAATATATTCTATCACTTTGCCAAAAATAGGTATAATGGAAATAGGTCGCTCAACAGTGCCTATATCACTCTTGTTATAAAGGGGATATAATTTGACTTATTTTAAAAGATTCTGGAAAGACGCCTTTGCTTGAACATCTATTATATCAATGAGGTAAGAGGGTACAATGTTATATCAATACTATCTTTAATTAATTGGCTAATTAAAGAATACCAATCGAAACATGTAGTTTTTTAATGACTTGACAGCATCTAGAACTTCATATGCTGTAACCGGCTTAAGAAAAAGCGATCCGACGATACGACGTATATTTTTTGTTGTCAATAAAAGATGTGTTACTATCTGGCATCGAGGAAAAAATATTTTCAGCGGCAGAACTAAAATAGCGATTGCAGTTGAAATACTATATATTAAATAATGTATACAAGAATGGTAAACATAATATGCTTAATATAATAGCTATTCGTGCAACATATTAGGCAAAGATAATTTTTCTAATTTTGACATTTATAGTGACACTTTTCAGAACCCTTTGACGTTAAAAAAACGTCTTAATTTTCACAACAAAATACGGAAATTACGCAACTGGTTTTATAAAGTTCATTTCATAGTAGGTTGTTTAGACCTGACAAGCTATGAAAGTGACAAGCTGTCACACCGTTGCAACCTACTGGATTGTTTTTAAACGTATAAAATCAGAGTTTTCTTCTCATGAAATATAAAATTGTGAAAATTAGAAATTATCTTGTATGAAACACGTTGAGAAACAACAGTTTTTCCCAACTGATTACATAAATAGCTATTGCCTACGAGTTGCATATATGATTTTTTAATAGTGTTTTGAAAATTGCTCAAATAACTGTTTTCATCATATTATTTTTTATTGAAAATTCTGCAATTCGAAAATGTGAATCATGAGTCCCGAGGGAATGTTGATACAGAAACGAGTTTGTTTATTAGGTTATCGTTAATATTACCGTGTCAGTGATTTATGAAAAATTCCGAATGGTCCGACTCTAAAGATAATATAGAAGATAATATAGAAGAATCAGCAAAAATCGCGTCACACATTAATTCCGAAAAAACTTAAAGGTATGTAAAATAATCGTACCGTTTATAAGGGTAACGATTGAAGATCAGGGTGACGTTTTCCCTGACACCAGAGATATGTAAAATTACCTTTCCCAAAACTAAATAGGTATAGAAACGATCTGAAAATTCCTCAATGAGTCAATCTAATACTATTTGTACTTTAGGCCTACCTGAAGCTATACAGTATCATGAAGCCATCACTAAAAAATTGTAGCTACGGATTCTAGATTTTATTTAATGTACACACATTTTTTTAAATAAATTTTACTATTCCTCAGACTACGTACTTTTTCATGTAATTGCAATTATAAGTTTATTTTATTCATTTGTCTACAATGTCATATAAGTATTTCATTTGTCTGCAATCACCTGTTAGTTTCGAACAGCATAATTTGGTACTATCTGGAGCATAAATGTGCGTTTATATATAGGAATTGAATAGCTAGCTGATTAATTTGTTGATTGTAGATCATTTCTATTTGAAATATTTTATTAGATACTAAAAATACAATATTGCTTAGATTTTTTAATACAATTTCTTCAGATTGCAATTTCTGGTAATATTAACTTGCAATTCAATTTTATATAAATATTCCAACTTTATCTTGTATTAAAATTCCCTCTTTATATTATATTATGAATTAATCAGTAATTCTTAAAATACTATAAGGATATATTATTTTAATAATTAGTGTAAATTTTTGCAAGATTAAATTATCGACATTCGGCACCGTCGCGCGTCATGGCTAATTATAATCGATCTAGATCTGATTCCTTCTTAAAATTTTGTGTAATCACCAGAAGAATTGCGTGCCTGAAGAATTAGAGCCTGAAGAATTGGAGCTGCCATCTCCGAGACATTTCATGTTGTCCATTTTGATCACTCGAATATATGGAATGCACTCTCATTTCGCGTTTACTCAGGAAATAAAGTTAAGTTATAATATAATAGCGTATAATATAAGATAATGATGTTATAATACTTAGGATACGTTATACATTATATTTATAATAACTGCATAGATACACCATGTATTTTTCTTGAGGTCCTTCACATCTTCTCTTCTAAATTTAACGTGGACATTGACATAAGAAGTTACGTTTCGCCACGCAAGGTGTTTTCTCCCAATCAGCACCTGAATAAGGATGGATTGACACGCATTTAGGGAATCCTAGCTTGGCAGGTTGCTCCTTATACCACTTAAACTTAAAGGTTACTGGTTCATCAGGTCCCCACATCCACGGACTACTTTCCTTTGCCTTTTCAGCTGCTATCCATATTTGATCATTTAATCTACCTATAACATACGAATTTTTTATGGCTTTTACATAAGTATGGCTAATTGCAACCGACTTGAGAAATGACAAACATGTAAGAGTATCATTGTGAAGAATTTTCCGTTGTTGTTCAATACGCATTATGTATAATATCTTATACGAGTACATATTATGATAAATAAATATATTGTAGTCCAGCATATTCATCCACCTAGCACTGGGCCTGGAAAAAAATTGGTAATGCTTGTTATTCTTTCGATATATTTTAAACGTTCTGATGAATAAAAAAACTAGAATACATTGTTAAACACACCATGTTTGTATAATTTTTTAAGTTCGTTGACAAGTTAAGTTAATTCCAGAGAGACGACGTCCTTATATGCAAAAATACAAATGCAAAGATTAGGAATACCGACTCTCTGAGAGACAAGAATAGCACGAGGCGAAAAATCAAAATAGGACCAGACAGAACTCAACGTGTTACTTTATTTTATTGAAAATTCATCTAAATAATCTTATGCCGACAATAGAATTGGACATATCTCAAAAAATTGTGAAAAAAATATTACAGTCCCGTCATTGTAAACCATATTGTACTTGCCTGTTCAATGTTTAGATAGGTTCTAGACAGGTTAACCTTTTGTCGAGACAGTTAATAGAATAGAGGAAGATGATGGCTTTCTAAGTAATGTTTTTGGCATTGACGAAAGTGATTTCTACTGGGGTAATTTTTAATAGAAATTATTTAATATTTTATCACCCAGTGGAAAGTCCACGTTGCTAAGAAATCAGAAAAACAGGGATACCAATAGTGTGAGTGTGTGAATGTGGGAGTATGTGGTGTGTGTGTGTATGGTGTAGCATTGACAAATTAGGTCCTGTATTATATATAAATGATTAAAATCCTGTATTAAAATCAAATTGAAAATTATTTAGATAATATTAATTTAGTGGATATGTTATTTGGCATCAGAACTATCCCACTGTGCGAGGAGCGTCACTGAATAATTGATTGGATAACATCCTGTTTGTACAGGAAAAAATGTGCTATATATTTGGCCTGTAAAAGCGCATTTTAGCAAAATCTGAAAAATAAAAGCTCATTTTAGATTTATTTCTTTGGAGTGCGCTAAAACAAGATATTAAATTGAGGTTTTTAATAATATTAATCAATTAAAGGAATGCATATTGTTTAAGAATTGAGAAATTTAATAAAAATGGTGCTACATTCTAATGTGTGAGGATAAACATGTGTACTGATTGAAAATATATGTAGTGATAAGATCTGAGTATTATCTGTTGTGGAATTTATAAAAGCATATTATTATGAACTCATGTGATTGGTAGATTAAAATGTGTTGTTAAAAGTAGGGGTAGTAAGCAGGAAACAGTGCATTTTTTAAATAAACAGACTTCCTTGCCTACAAACAACCAAAAATACGACTCTAAGGCACCAAAAATATCCACGTAATTTTCTTAAAAACTGTTCTTAAATATCTCTTAAAAACTGTTATAAATTTTTTTATTTTAAAATAAGAAAAGTGTAAATCAAGTATAGAAATTAACGTAAATAAAAACTCTTGCTGGTAGTATTTGAAATATTTTTTTTCGTACACAAGTGTGTACGGGTTGGAAAGCACCATCGTCAAGAAAATCTCATATAATAGAAAGTACCAGATGTTTCAGAGATTTTCTCAGATAATTCGATGGAGAAATAATTGCTGTTCCAATGATATTATTATTCATCAGATGTTTTGCATCCAGAACAAGATTGCAGGAGTTGGACGAGATGCATGCCGATTCACATCGCAACAGTTCAACAAGTGTAGTGATTGTTAGTTCGCGAGTGTTAGTGACCTCAAAGGTTTTAAAGGATTAACATAATGAGACCAAGGTAATAACACACATGCTTTATTGGCCAGGATTCTTGACATCCCATGTATATTTATAAATTCTGAGATATATAGTTCAGGTAGATTTTAAGAAATTTAGTTCAGGTAATTTTTAAGAAATTTTAGTTGCACGTGTTATTGTAAAACACGAATATAATCACATGATTTTATAATATATATCATTATCACTTTAAAATTGGATACAATATTTACTTCCATTTTAATGAGATTAATGAGATTTTTCCACAGATATTTTCAATCAGATGAACAACCAATTAAAATTATACAACAAGTTCACCACTAATATAAGCTAATCAATTTTTAATTAATTTTAAATTAGTTTTATTAAATTTTATATTATTTAATTAAAAATTCTTCATTTCAATATTGAAGTGGCGCCCATTAAAATATATTTCAGGATACATGAGCTCACCAAAGTAAATATAGGCTAAGCTAATTTTCTAACAAATAATATCAGCATCTCAATCTAAAATCTGCTGAATTCATAACGAAAAAATTTGGGCGGTACGTTTCGAATTCTTCAGAATTCCACCCCTGAGAAGGCATTACCCCCAATTCAATGTGAAAATTAATTTTGTCTAAATTGTAGTGACTAAAAAAACATGTGTAGAAACATAATGAATAATGTTTCAATTCGAGGTTTAATTATTCACCGGGATTGACCAATAGAGAATAAGCAGCAGAATTCCCCCAGAAATGTCAAGCCCTCAATCATTAAGCATATCTTTTTATTGCGATATTTTGCTTATATTTTCCTAAAATGCTTACAAAATATTCAATGACAGTAGATGAGATCCTGTACACCGTTAGAAAGTATAGAAACTGCGAAAAGACCTATATTTTTTTTAATAAAAAATTGTTACTTTTTTTAGTAATGACCAAAATATAGGTAGTTATCATTATACTGGCATGTACATAAACTATTATTCACTAACGTAACTTAAGAAACCGCTAATAAAAACTAGACCCCTATGAATATAATGTACTTCACTTCATGCTTATTGAAAAATACAGTATGTATTTATATTTTAGGAATATACCTTAAAAAGTTATTATATTCAAGAAAATTACATACCATAATAAGGTAACATACGACGCAAAATTGCATTTTCCTCATCGTTGTGGATAACGGCCAATTTCATATTGTTTTCCTCACAAATCTCTGCTGCTCTGTATTTTGTTACCTACAGAATATAACATCAAATTAAAAATCAAAATTGTATAATAGCTATTTATGTAACCAGTTGGGAAAAGTACTATTTTGTGTATCGAGCGGATTTCTAGCACGAACGAGCGCTAGCGAGTGCCGCAATAGGATGCGAGTTACACAAAATAGTGTTTCCCAACGTGTTTCATACAAAATGTTTTCTAATTTGCACCAATTTTATATTTAATGAGAACAAATATAAAAAAAATCCTGAACGATATCAAATAGTGATTCTATGAACCGTTTTTAGGTTACCTTCAACCTTTTACCTTCTTACGTTTTGATTTATATAATAAATGACAGCAGTTTTATCCATGGACAGAGGGGGGATCAAAGTAGGTCATTTAGCCCCCCGAAATAATGGACACTCGATTTGTGTTTATAACTATCACAAAATATATGATTTTATAATAATAGAAATTTGAATTTTTTAAATTTACTTTGACCTCCCCTATATTTTACCCGTCCGCCGCCCATGTTTTTATCCAAAACACCGAACTCATTTTGTTACGAAATCTTTTAGATATTATTTATATTTATATTCCAATACATACTCAAAGTATTAGTATGTATAAGTAGTACTTATTTTGTCAGTAATTTCTTTTGTTTTTTATCAATTTTTGCATAGCTTAAATAATTTTTCCTTTTTTATTTTCTTATGCTAAGTACGTTTTTTATTTAATATATTTAATTTTCATTATTATTTTTTATTTAGTGATAGTTTTTGCCTACCTTCTGAGTAGTTTCGAGGTAATATGTCATCCCTTCTTTTTCGATGATTGGAATAGATCCATTATGAGGATTGCATCGATTTACACCTGAAGATGATAACAAATAATAGTCAATCGGAATACTTATATTAAAATACTAATTAAAACTAACCATTGAAGGCTATTGTTTTCACAAACAAGGCCAAAAACATTTCTGAATATTAATCTTTTCGTTTTAAGAAATAAGAGTTTCCTAAGAATTAAATTAGTTGTGCCACCGTAACAGGAAATGTTGTAGAGAGAGATGGAGTTATTTTCGGACGAGGAGACGTTTTCTTTACATTGCGTTATGAACAGGCCAAATTGGGTAGTTACAGCCAATATCCACAAAAAATAAATGAATGGACGGCTATTATAGGAAGTAGAATTTTGGGACCATATTTCTTTGAGCTCATCCCCGCACTTGCCGTATTGTTCCCAAATATTGACGAATCAGACGTTCGAGCAAATGAGATCTGTTATCAGCAAGATGGAGTACCCCCTCATTATGCAGTAAATGTCCGTCAATATTTACAGGAGGTATTCCCCGGGCGATGGACTGATCGAAGAGGGCTTATGGAATGGCCTGCTCGATCGCCTGATTTAACCCCAATGGATTTGGTTATATGTTGTACAACGTCCAAATTTCATTAAAAGAAATTAATGAAATATTGTCAAAACTGTATTGATAGCTAAGGTCAAATGCAGTACTTTGCGAAATAAGCCGCTAATAACTTTGAAACCATCGCCATCTTGAATTTACTGTTAATTTTAGCCTATTTTAATAACGACCATATCTCGGTTAGTTTTCAACTGATTTTAATTTTCTTTTTATCGATGGAAAGGTCTTGTTAATTAAATGTTTTTATGTTCAGTTAATTTTTTACGAAACTGATATTTTTGTATTAAAATAGAAAACATTAAATTTAAAAAATTGAGGTGTGTACTAAAACCAAGATTGAAATTCTTTAATTTTATTTTGGCAAGAGTTTCTACAACTTGTTTGAATTGTGTTCTAATATTAATGCTATTATAATGGACAATATATCTGATTATCGATTAGTTACTTGCAAGTTGAAAATCAAGATCGACTGCCAACCTGTATTACATAAAACGTACAGAGACTTTTCTCAATTTGATTATTATTTGCTTTTGTGTGACTTAAAAGTTTTCAACTGGAATCACGTATATACCTTAGTTAATATTGATCAAATCTTTGATTTTTTGGACAACAACATATGCGATATTTTCGACATCCATGCTCCCCTTAAAACATCGCGGATATCTAAACCACCAGCGCCTTGGTTGACTGTTAATTTAAAGCTCACGATCAAGTTAAAAAAGAAGGCACATTCTAAATATAAGCGTTTAAAGACGGATGGGGCGTGCAGCTGAGAAACCTAGTTAACAATTCAATTAAATCAGAAAAAAAAGGCTTTTTTGCACCACAAATTTAAAACCGATCCAAAAAGTCTCAAATTAGTGAGAACCCTAAATATTAATTCCCTCGGAAATACTATTTCGGCGATAAGAATAGGCAAATCTCAAGACTTTCTTGCCAATTTTGCCAGTTCAGTAGCACAAGTCCCGCCTAATGACAGCAATATTATTCTTAATAATTATATAGATAAAAAGTATTCTGTCTGCGGTAACGAATTTGCCTGCACCGAAGTTACATCAGAACAAATTGAAAAAATAATTTTCAACTAAAATCTTGTGCTAAAGGCTCTGACGGCATCGATGTAAAAATGATTTTTCTTGTCTCTCCCCACTTGAATAACCATCTAACCTTTCTTATCAATATGCGCCTCTCTCGTGGGTTGTTTCTAACAGCATAGAAAAACGCAAATGTCATCTCTATTCCTAAAAACCAAAATCCCACCCATATATCTCACTTCACCAACCTTGTCGAAAATCCCAGAAAAAATATACTGTTTCTCAACAAGTATATGCCTACCTTAATGAATTTAATATTCTACCTGTTACTCAAATTTATGAACCGAATTAATAAACGAAATGAACCTTACATGTCAACAAATGTGTTTATCAACCAATTAATGGTATCCTTGTCGACAATAACTTTGTTCGTTCGACCAATTTTAAAGAATTTTTTAACTCTTCTACTTCTTTATTATATTTACGCCACTTTTTGGTTCAGTGATAGGTTATACTATATGCTGTAAAGAAGTTGTGTTGTGTACTTACTAGAAGACTCACAGTTGTCACAGGTTAGCCTGGGCTTTTCGCAAATAAAGGAATACCGTGTTTCACACTCCTCGTCATACCACAGCATCTTCCCTATATCTTTTCTGTAAAATACATCCAGGCAATACTGATTGCCACCACTTGGTTGCCCTTTAAACCAGTTGAAATACTCTATATGTTGACCAGTTGTCATCCAGATCCAGGTTTTACCATCTGCCATATCCGATCCAGAAACCCAGAAGTTATGTTCATATGCTGAAATTCATTATTCTCTATTAGGTTTTTATATGAAAGATAAGTACGAAAAGTGGCGTAGTCATTAGGCATGTTTAGAATTTTTTTCAGTTGCTGTTGTATTGACTAATAACAAAAACATTTATAGGGTAAAGCGAGGAGCGATGGTACACTAGGAGAGACGGACCACTCGCGATATGTTCCGCATCATGGAAACAATGTCCGAGTCGGTACGATGAACGCAACCACATTCGTCCCATTGGGCTCTAACTATTGGACACTAACCCTTTCCAGTACAACTCATCCTTCAGATTTTTTAAATTTTTTTGACCCCAGCGATTTTCGAAAATTTGGTAGATACACATGCATATGTATGTTGCCAAAAAGTAAACCGGGTTTTGATTTGGATGTAGAGGATATGTACAATGTACACATATATAAGAATTCTGCTTTTGAGTGGATATGCACCATTACCCCGTAGAAGAATGTATTGCCAGGTCAATGCGTAGGAATTGATTTTTTGAAATTGCTTAAAATTTACACGCAGCTGATAGTGATAACTTATCTGAAAATGATAAAATTGCTAAGGTCGGATATTTCATTGAAGCACTAAATGCCCCATTTCTCCTTTATGCATCATTTGAATGTAACATATACATTGACGAGGCCATGGTTCCTTATTATATAGAAGGCATGGATGCAAACAGTAGGTAAAATAAGGGGTAAACCTAACCGCTATGGATATAAGGCCTGAGTTGTTATTTTTTTTCAAAAAGTATTGCCACAAGCCTTACTTAAGACAGGCAACCTTACGGACGAAATTGTTCTAAAATTTCCACATGTATAGATCTCCGCAGATTCTTAGTCTGCGGTTGGAAATCTTTTTATCTGTCGTTTTAATGTGGAAGCATATTTCTGCGGTCATGGCGGAGATATTATTTTGAATATATCATTAAATGAATTTGTTGTTCTTGTAATGACAAAAATTGTACTAACCTAATCCAATATCGGTCAGGTGTTGGTAAATTTGAATGCTCTCTCTTTCTGATCTTATTGTTGCGAGTCTCATGTTCATCAGTTCACAGTATTGTATTGCTTCACTGAATGTGGCCTAAGAGAAATATCATAGTAGTTACAATTTTTTTGTTATGATTTTTAGCTTATTTTATGTTTTATTACTGGCGCTTATTACCAAAACAAATTGGGTGATCTAAATATTTTTACTGGAAGCGAGTCATATTAATTTTAGGAAACCTTGTGGAATAACCTGAATTAGTATACCAAATTGTTTTGCTAAAAAAAATAATATGATAACCTATCGTTATAATTCTACCGATATCTGGGATACGGATAGCTCGGAGAAAGTAAATCCTTTATCAGATATATGTGAAGTGATGTAAATAGTATGAATACCTTTTTCCGGCATTTTTTTCGTAACATAGTATTCGGAACAATATGCTTCACTTGCTGATTCAGAATCAATCAATTTTGTAAAATTTACCTGTACAAGTGCAACAAGTGCAGCTATAGCTGATGCTTATAAATAAAGTTTACCTAGGTATGTCCTAAAAAAGTTCTAGATATTTGTGTTCCATGATTTTGAAATAATTCTATCATCCCTGTAAAGGATGCCGATAGCACATTCAATGAAAATGAAAAGAAATCAAGTTCATGAAAACAAACCAAGTTACATTTCGGAGAAGCTACAAGAGTTCCGACGATGTTATGAATTGCAACACAATTTTTAGAATTAGGCAAATTATTACAAAAATTATTGTAGACATCGTAATAAGATCCTTATGTGTACTCGAAATAATATTACTGGAATAGTATTATTGAAAGAACTTTTATTTTAAATAGTTTTATAATAATTTTGGTTTCAAATAAAGTTATTGAACAGGAATCTCTTATTTTTGGTTAAAAAGTCACTTCCGATGGATAGCATTGCCATTTTTTTACTGACTGGTGAATCATAATGGTATGTATGATAATCTCACTTAATAAGGGGAAAATAGATGCTTAAACAGCAATTGAAGACATAAGTCGATAAAGGTGTCATGTCACAATACTTTTTGCAATTTTTGAACTTTCCTGGTATAGATCTAACCTCCCAATAATAGTAAATCCTAGATTTGTAATGTTTCGAAGACATCTTTTGATGAGAAATGTGCTATGTCACACATAAAATGAAAATGTTTAGTGGATAAAGGTGTTATGCTACATTTTTGATAATTTTTTTCCCATATTTACATATTTTTTACATATTTACATTGGCTTTTCATTCCCAAAAAGTAGATACCTACTTTTAGACAGATAGATCAGATAGACAAATATCCTCCGTTGACAGGAAAACATGTTTTGTGACAATGGATCTACAACAGACCATGCCATTGCCAAGTTATCCACATCTAAGGGCTGTTATTTAAGGCAAATAATGTGGTTACATAACGTTTGTATCCACTGTGTCAAACATTCAGGCCATAAGTCATATTTTTTTAACTGGACTTAAGATATTTCCAATACAGGCAATAATCAGTAGCGTAGCCAGAATTTTGATTTAGGGGGATGGTGGGGCAAGAGGGTTGGAGAACTAAAATACCAAGGAAAGCTTTGAAAAATCATATTTAACATCTTTAAATAGGTACTGTAGCGGGACGCATCCTAGACCGCAGGGAAAGAGGCCGGAAGTCAGACGAGTGACCTAGCCTGCCGCGGCGTAGTCTAGTCGATAGCTATCGTAAGTGCCTTTCAATTAATAAAAAATATTGAGACTTGAAACAAAAATTTAAATAAAAATTCAAATTATGGATATATGTAGTATTTATGATTTCCGGGGGGATTCCCCCCTGGCTTCGCCACTGGCAGTAATTAAGCTACCTCTCTGTTACGATTTTACATATTACTCGTTGAATAGTTGGACACAGCTTTCTTGATTCCGATAGAGACTTCGGACGCATCGCAGAGAATCATTAAATCCGCGAAAGAAAAAAGAGAAAAACAGATATTGCTCACAAAACAAAAAAAAAACACAAAAACACATTTTTAGTTAAGTTTAAACAAAACACAATCAATAATTTTTTTCATTGTATGAGTTTGTACTGCGTTTGCATAAAACTAATTTGAGTTAAAAGCTACATGCATGACTCTTTTATCCATCACGAAACTTATCACAGATTAAGTTTAAAGAATATTACGATAAACAAATGAAAATAGCCTAAAATAATCTATTTTTTGAGATATTACTCATTTAAATTAAAAGCAAAATAAAAAAGTTCCAATACAAAACGCGTTTTGTTAATTTACTCAAAACTTTAAAATTGCGACATGACGCCCTTTATCCACTTATGTCTTCAATTTTAATTAAAAAACGTAATTTTTAAAACACAAAGCTAATGAAGTTTAAAATTAAAAGTTAAAGAAATTTCTCAATTTCTGCATACATTTAAACAAGGTGAATGAACTGAAAATATCGACATACCTGAACATTTTTTCCTAAATAATAACTTTTGTCGTCAATATGGAACAGCTGTGCATGGGGAGTGTATGGTGTGAGGTCGGGCTTCGTACATTGATGTATCCTATCTAAAATATATTTATTAAATATCATATAATAATTATTATTATCACGAAGGAAGACAAAATAAGAAAAAAGATTAAAAAAACGAAATAGTGAAATATGAACATATGTCATGATGTAACAAAGTAGAAATTTCGAGCCACTTTACGTTAATTTTATAGTACAGTTCAGATTACAAGGTATAATATTGGCCATAATAATCCATTTATTTTTCGGCAAGTATTATGATTTTTTTGCAAACTTAAAAATTTTGTTGTTTCTGTGTTCCATAATATCGACAACCGACTATATCTCGGGAAAAGCGCTCCGAACGCGATTTCCTTAGTGACCCTTTAATGAGAGTCTGTCCAAGGCGTTGCCACTTTCTGAGTGACATGCAAAGTAAATCTACCCATAGTTCATTGTGAAAAACTCAAAGGCTTCAAATATTTGCGCATATGTTGAAATCAGAATATCATAGAGAATATTGAATAGGCAAGTTGTGATTAAAAATTGAGGTTGTGTTGATTGTTGTGTTATTGGCTTTTGGCTTTGTGTCTACAGTAAAAATGAACTCAAAACGTTATTTCTAGGAGGTAATAGGACTTAATAACTTAAAATAACGGGATGTTGTGTTGTGTGAGTGTCACAATTCCACTAGGAAGGGGGCTGGGATAAGGGCATTTCCCCGTGATCCAAATAGGAGAATAGAATGGTCAACAAAGATTGGTAGGGAAAATTGGGCACCCAAAGACAGTTGAATTAGAATTGAGTTATAGAATATATTTTTCGAAAATATAAGGAAAGCATAAAAAATAGAGACGAAATTAACAATCCACAACAATTTTTATTGGGCAATTTTATGGTGGTTGAAGCTCCTCACATTCTGAACTGTCATAATTTAAACAATAAATTAAATAATAGATTTAAGTATAGTGTTTAGATTAAAAGTGTTGTGTACAAAAACTCAAAATGTAACCGCCTTTTCAAGGATCGTAAAAGTATGGTTATGCATAGTATTGTGAATACAAGAATAAAAAGATTACTTTTTTTATTCTTGTATTTTGTTCTGATTAATACATTGTTTAATAATAAACATTGTTTATTGTAGAGAGTTTTCGACCCATTCTTATTATTCATGAAAAAACATATTTTACTGGTAAGTTAGTAGAAGCAGTACTACTCGTGTTTTAAACCTGTTATTTTATACCGCATATCCACGTGTATTGGGCGAATATTTGCAGCAAAATAATTTCTAAACTTTTTAAATTTAGCGCCACGAATTGTGATATAAAATGGCTGCCTTGGCCAGACTCTCATTGAAGGGTCTCTAGATTTCCCAAGTACATAAATAAATAATCCAAATTTCCGCGTATTCAGCATATAAAGCAGAATTTGACCGCGATACGATGCGTAAAATATTTTGGCAATATCGGCGTGATTTTGGTATAATTAAATATTGTAAAATAAAATTCCGTTTGTACTTAGAGAGGTTTCAGTTAATTTTGAACATAGGCATGTTTTTAATACAATTCAAAAGAAAAGAGATGAGAGTATGGTAAATTGATATATCGTCGTTGCGCCTTCAAAATGCGACATGTGCATATTTTCTGAAAAATGCGCTAAGTGCATATTTCTGCCAAGGGCTTCAATCCGCACGTTCCGCAGAAAGCAGATATGTGATTTCCCGGCAAATTTCAGGTACAGACTAGTTGAAATAAATAGCGACATGCGCAGAATCAAAATTATGCGCCTTCTAAATGCGCTAAGTGTACAAATTCACATAGCGCATTTTGAGGCGCATTTTTAGTGTGTTTATATTCACATAGCGCTTTTTACAGATGCAGTTGATTATTATGTATTGAGATTTTGACAGCATAGGTACATTATTGTTGAAAATAAATACGTGAAAGTGTATGTTAAACAAAGTAACATTGATTTTAAATAGTGTTAGGTACCTATTGATTACTGCAAACATCAGACATTGGGTAAGTAATATATAATTTTATTATAAGTGGTTATTGTGATTACTAATGACTATCGTATCTTTTGATGTAAACGGGTACCAAAAGAAATATTATGATATTATGTATTTATTAAACGTATTACTTCTTATATAATCTGAACATCTATATTATATAACAAATTTATATTATTATAACTTAGTTGTTTTTAATTACAAATTAAATAACATATGTATAACATAGTAGGTATATTGTTTTATTAGGAGTAAAAGTTATATTATGCACAAGGAATCTGTGTTTGCCATTTACAGACAAGTCACATCAAGTGGCTTTTACTCCAAATAAAACATGCTATATTTCTTCAAATGTTAGAAATACATATTTGTTAAATAATTTCATAACATTACTTTAATATTTTATAGATATGTGCTTTGCCTTAAGCAATGAAGGTAAAGCTTTAATAGTTGAGGATTTACCATGTCTATACGTTCATTTTTTTTTATCTAAAATGTGTTTTCGTAAACAGAATCTATTCTCATTCAAAATTGTTAAATTCTATTCTTCAAAATTAAGCTCTCTGATGGGTCGCCAGGTTAAACATCCTGTTAAAATGAAAACATTATTTTTTAATGAGAATAGACCCAGTAGTGTACTCCTTTCTTCATAGCGAAAGCCTGTTTGTTAAATAAGGTTTTCTTTCTACAGGTTCAGCAATGACAGAAACAAATACAAGAGCTAAAAGAATCTTGCGTTTAGCACAAAATATTACACAAAATGATCAAGATATTAATACTATAAAAAGTAACCCTTTAGAAAATGTTGATAATGAGTGTAATAGCATTCTCTTGCTTCCATTTGATGATATAAACGCAACCAATAATGTTATCCAACAAATAAATATTGAAGACATTCAGAATAAAGAAAACATTTTATTAGATAATAAAGTTAATGATATTATTATCGAATCATTTAACGTCTCAGAAATTCAAAATCCGAATATTGTATTGATACCTACTGAGAACATGCCTTTTCTCGAAACACATAACACAGAACCGAATGAGAAAGATGAAGGTATTATGAAAGAATTAATTGGTTTGACCGTTGATTATACTCTAGAAAATCAGGGATATCAAAATATCGAAAATGTGTACTGTTCAGAAAATACTGTAGAAGTTAGTAGTGAAAATGAAGTACCATTGGAGCAAGAGCAAGATTCTGACCCAAATTATGATGAAGCTGCAGATGAACAAAGTGATGAAAACTCGGATGAATACGAAGGTGAAGATGGCATATTGAATAACAGCATCCATGAGGATGACGAAAACAGGATAGAAGAAGGAAATTCTAGAAATACGAAATTAAATATAGGAAATTTAAGAGAAAAGAATAAAACTCTGAGAGTTCTTGGTAAAAGGTACTGTGGACAGAATGGTGAAAGACGCTCCCGCATAATGAAGGCAAAAACGTGTCGTCATACCAACTCCGTTGCAAAATCGAAACGATCCTTCCTGTGTGAAAAAATAGACCAAAATAATCGACCAATATGTCGAAGCTTCGACCAATATGTCGAAGCTTCTTTTTGGATACACTGGATATTAGAAAAGACTCCTTCTGCAGATGGATAAAAGATAATAATCCGAGCACTCATAAAAGTGTAAACCCTAAAGATGAATCAAAACAAAGCAAACGAAAATGTGAGACTGATGATAGTGATGATCAACGAACGAACAGTAAGAAAAAACTTAAATCTGATTCTGTCCATGAATTGTTAAATTTATTGCCAAAAGTAGAAAGCCATTATTGTAGATCTTCAAGCTCTCGTATTTATGTTGAGTCTACATTTAATTCTGTAAATCAGATGCATATTGTATACAAAGAATGGTGTCTACAAAGTGATAAAAGAGCTGTGGAGAGAAAGAAATTTTGCGAAATATTAAAGAAGGAAAAAATTTCCATTTTCAAACCCAGGAAAGATCAATGCGATACATGCGTTTCTTTTAATGAGGGGAACTTGTCAGAGGATGACTACAAAAAGCACATAATAAAAAAGGAAGAAGCTCGTCAAGCTAAGCAGTACGCTATTTCTAATATGTCAGATGAAATATTGGTTGTTACGATGGACGTACAAAGCATGTTACTTAGTCCCAAACTGCTAGTGTCTAAGCAATATTATTCTCAAAAATTGCAAGTTCACAATTTCACTATTTATGTTTCAAATAATAAAGATGTGCACCTTTATGTATGGTGCGAGGAAAATGGAACTGTCACTTCAAACGAATTTATAAGTTGTATACTTGATTTCATAGAAAAACATTCACAATTTAGTAAAGTTATAATAATATCCGATGGTTGTGCATACCAGAATAAAAACAGAATTTTGGCGAGTGCCTTATCTGATTTTACTAAAAATTATTCCGTTCAAATAGAGCAAATAATTTTAGAAAAAGGCCACACAATGATGGACGTTGATAGTGTTCATTCCACATTAGAGCGTTTTTTCCAACCGCCTATATTCACGCCTTCTCACTATGTGGACCGAATGAGACTGGCAAGAAAAAAACAACCGTACATTATAAATCACCTTGATTATACATTTTTTAAAAATTATGAAGGTCTGCCTTATAATTTTAATTCAATTCGACCAGGCAAAAAAGCCGGTGACCCGACTGTAGCCGACATCAGAGGAATGCGTTATACAAATGGAGAAGTGTTCTATAAATTACGTCATTCTGATGAATGGCAAGCGCTGCCCCAAAGAAGATTAAAATGCAATACAACACAACCTACTTCGCTCTACAGCGGGCCAAGAAAAATTGAGAAGAAAAAATTTGAAAGCTTACAGGCATTAAAAATGTACATGCACAAAGATTACCAATTCTATTATGAAACTTTAAGACCAGAATAGAGATTTTTACCTAATTGTTACACAATACGTGTTAACTATTACTGTTACCAGTTATTCACAAAAAAATAGTGTACTTACCAAATGTTTGTAAAAATAAAATTTAATGTTTCAAAAAAAAATGTTTTTTTAGTTACCCATTATTAAATTATTTTGTTTTTTAATAATTATGCACTAGCATTTTTTTAATTTAAATATTTATCCTAAATTAATCACAAATAAAATAGTTTAGAAAGATAAAACTATTCATCTCTAACTGAAAAATCGCCATGTGTCAAAAAGGCGCATCTAAAAGTAGCTATGTGCACTACATATTACAAAATATTTTATATTGAATACTATTGTTTGTTTTTATTAAAATTATGCATTGCACTGACCAACTAATTAATATTGAAGATCACAGTGAGTAAATTGTTAGCATTTTTAGAATAAAAACAAAATTAAACAGTTTTTGCTGTCTCCTGTGGAATTTACCAAAATGCACATGTCGCATTTTGAAGGCGCAACGACGATATGAAACTTGAAACTTAAAAAAAATATATTACACTTAATAAAGTAACGTAATATCTATTTATGTAACCAGTTGGGAAAAGTATTATTTTGCGTCACGAGCAGATTTCTGCGAAACGAGCGCTAGCGAGTTCCGCAAAAGGTTGCGAGTTACACAGAATAGTGATTCCCAACGTGTTTCGTGCAAGATTTTCTCTATTTTTCACCAATTTTATATGTTATGAGTAGAAAACTCATGAATTTGATACGTTTGAAAACAATACAGTAGACTGTATTGTTTTGACAGCTCGTGACGGTGTGACAGCTCGTGACTTTCATAGCTTGTCAGGTCTAAATAACCTACTATGAAATGAAATTTACACAACCACGGTGAATTCTCAAATATTTTGTGTCTTTTTAGTTACAGGGGGTGATAAGTTTTAAAATAAACACAGTGGAAAATTTTGTAAAAAATCTCAACCAATTTCCAAAAACGATGCACTGCTGTAAACGTTGCTTATTACAAAATGTTTATTAGGAAATTACTGCCTCGTTGTTACAAAGCCTTAAGAGATTTTAGTATTTCCATGTAATAATTTCTATAAAAGTACTTTTAGCAACTAGTGAAATTGGTACTGCATTGGTACTGCGTAATAACAGGCTACGGGTTGAAATATGTTATCTAACTGTGCAATATAATAGTCAAGGCATACGAGAGCTAAAACTGCGATTAATAGCCATGAACCCATTATGTTCATGACTCCTTCATTTACGATGTTTTTAGTATCGTTAACATTTTTCTGTATCATTAAAAACGCAGCGTTATATGTGAAAAGGTGTTTTCCAACATTTCAATTAAGATTTTTCGCCCCTTATTCAAGAGCTACGACTGGTCTATTATATAAATATAAAAATATGCATGTTGGATCGTCAACATTTTACATTAATATCCGGGTTGAATAATAATCAACTAATTTTACGAGTATTATAATATATTATTACATATATTTTCTTATTCCATAAAGATATCATGAACGCATATTTTTGTCAAATTATTATGTTACTATCGAACCTATTTAATTTGAGATTTCTCTTTCAATGTAAAACTTAGTCTGGCAAAATATACAGCAAAATGAATATTTGAGCTACCTCATCAACGAACTCTTAATTAAAAAAAAATAAAATAAAGTATCCACCACATTCATTCTAACTTGTTTGGTACGACACATACTAATTATATCATACTAAGGAGTATCGTAAATAAGGGACCAAAATTAAGATACAAATTATTATTTGCATCCATTTACAAACAAAAAAATATATTTTATTGGCACTAATTTAAAAACAAAATCGGAGATCCATAAATGGACGCCGTTATGCAAAAAGGACCATGCGACAAAATTACGAAATTAATATTGAGGCATTGAAAGTTGCAGAAGTAGGTAAACTATATTTTGCAGAAAAGATCCATGTGAAAATTACAGTATAACCTTAGGAAATAGGCCAAAAGAACCACTTGTACACTCGAAAGCATCTTAAACTATTTTTCAAAAGGGAACCAAGTGCATAGACGCTTACAATATCAGTATATGCCTTCTACGGGATGAAAGTGTGAACTTCTTGTTTGTTTTCGTTTATAAAAGTGGTGTAAAATGATTTCATGGCGTAATAAACAATTAGTGAATATGTGTAATACTACAGTTATTATAGAAAACAGAGGTATGAAACTAAATTTGTCTATTAAACATGAAGAATTTACTAATATCTATTTTTTAGAAAATCTGAGAGAAACAACAGGAGATATTTTAAATATCTCTTCAGAACCACCATCCTTGAATCATGAGATTGCGAAGTTGCTAGAGAATCTATCGGATGATTCAGTCATAGATCCGGATTTTATTATAGATAGCGATGTTTCTTCTCCTATAAGGCGAAAGGTATGTCTTGATATATTTGCTCGCACCTGTTTTTCAGAAATGAGTTTATAAAGTTTTCTGAACTTGGTACGTATTTAGCTCAAAATCTGTTTATTGCTGCTAGTGTGAAAGAAATCAAAAAGAAAACGAGGTATTGGAGTCGTTAAAAAACAAAAACTATTTTCTAGAGAATAAATTCTATCTGAATAAAATTGTAGTATGTTTGTAAAAACTCTAGCTGTATCGACAAAACGTGTAAACACTGCATTATTAAAAATGAGAAACGAAGATAGTATCACTGACAAAAGAGGCACTCAGGGTAGTTGGAATAAGTTAGGATAACCCTTGAGGAAAGAGGTGATAAATCATATAAATACATAGACGGGCGAAATAAGGTAAATGTGGTTAGTTTCTCAACATACAAAAAAATATTTTACGAGAATTTTAAAACTTAAAGAGGGGAAAAAATGGAGAAGAGATAAATTGGTTAAAGACGAGGGGGATAACTACACTAAGAGAAAAGCCGTTTTCCCTTTTTATGAAGTAAGACTTGAATGAAAATATCAGTAGAAGTTGATATTTCAAAGAAAATCCGTGGTCGTCCTAAAAGTGGTTTATATAAAACAGACCTTAACATACTCTGGCCTGAAGGAAAATGTATTTCGAATGAAAAACTCACGGATATAAAATCAATATGGCACCTCATTCCCAAAGATTGTAGGACTTTCTATTCATTACATTTTGCAGATGACCATATTGAAGATGATATAGATGGATTTGAAGGTGTCCCTGACTATAAAAATATAGATAATAAATATTTAATTTCTTATTTTTATTGTTTTTCTTAATCACCGAAATTATAAAACGCAAAAAGGAACCATGAACAATTTAAAAATAAAAAATATACCAGATTTTTTAAATTTTTTTCAGCAGCAAATCTGATAGAGTTTTAACGCAAGATAAAGCACAAATCTGCATCTATAATTTCATGCCGATTTAATTATAGTTTGTACACTTTTAACCTTCGTTTCTCAAAACTTAGTTTTTGGCGTTGGTTCCTTTTTGCATAACGGCGTCCAAATGATATTATAAAACTCTTTCGATCTAGAGAATAAGCAAACTCGCAGCTTAATAGAATGAGTTCCATTAGTACAAAAATGAATTATTAATAATAATTAACTGAGAGTGATAATATTAGGTAACAATAATAAAGACACACTAGAACTAAGTTGAAGCAATCTAGTAATCCATATTCTGTTCCTGTCTACCAAAATGAACAGAACAAAATTACAGTAGCCAAAAATTTAATTACTTGACACTATAAATGATCAACTCGAATGTATTTTATATATCCTAGACTGTTTGAAATGCCTCTGTTTGCGTAGTGCAATGTTATAAATATTGTAACTGCTAACAAGTTTAGAAATACATCCGTTAATTCTAGTCCCAAATATATTTTCTCTGTTCCATATTAATGTACAATGTTTAACTAGCTTAGTAGGAAGCACAACTATTAGACTCATTCAGATGAATTTCAATTACCCTCTTTTCTCTTCTGAACAATGGACGATTTAGATACAATCATCGGTAAAAACTATCAATAATTATGTATGCTATTATACATAATTATATGTAATTATGTATATCTTTTGACTGTCGGTGTCCTATGATATGTTTCATATAACTTATATTTAAGAGATGTAATGTATAATATATTTAAATGTATTCCATAAAGTATTAAATCCACAGGACGTCGTCTATTATTTAAATTATCTTCCTGATATTTCGCGTGTAAGAAATTTCAAAACTTAGAGAAAATAGAGAAACGGTGAAAACATAGTGGGCTAAATCTGCTGCGGTATTAACTCGAGGTCGAACTTCTGCATCGCCGTCGTTAATTTTCTGGAAAGGTAGTCCTTTAAGATTCGCGTCACCGCATTCATCGCCGCAACATTGTCTCTGACTAAATAAGCTAAAGATATACTGCTGCAATTCATTCTTTACCAGTGCACCGAACTCAGTGTAATTCCGAAAGTGGCGTTTAAAAAGCATGTTTAAATCTGAAATAAAGTAATCTAAAACGAGGTTTAATGGATTATAGGGTGATTATTTTCTCTTGGTCTCGTATTCGATATTCCCAGCAGCGGCGGCTGGTGCATAGGCGCTGCAGAGCTCCCAAAAAATAATCAAGTAATCTAACTAAACTATTTGCAGGTGTAATTTCTTAACGTCTGTAAATATCGGAAATACTTTATAAAAAATAGATAATTTTGGAAAATTTGGAAATTTTTCCATTGTGAAGCAGGCTTTTGTAAATAGATCACATTCAAAATTATTTTAGGTTGAGGTATCTGTCAGTTATAGGGTGACAGCATTTTATATACAGTATTTATTAAGGAAAATCTATATGGTAAGGATGTCTCTTGTAAAAAAAACCATTAAATTAACAAACTAACTGAGAACTTAAGAAAATTACTATGAATTAATATTTGGTCCAAGCACCATTCGCGTTTATAACTTTTTGAGGCCTATTTCTCATAGACAATATGTCCTGGTGTATATATAGGACAATATGTCCTGCCATAGACATAGTGTGCTGGTGTAATCCTCGCCAATATTTTCCCAGGCATTTTCAATCGCCAACCACAGTTCTTCTACGTTCGCTGGTCGGAAATTTCAGCTATACATGTCTTTTTCCATCTGTGCCCATACATTTTCTATCGGATTTAAATCCGGCGACTTAGAGGGCCAAGGCAGAGTGTTAATATGGTTTGTATTCAGCCATTCAGTAACAACTCGTGATTTGTGAATAGAGGAATTATCCTGAAATATAAATTTAATTGAAATATGGAAAAAAGGAAAGAGAAAAAAAATATTTTCCTGCTGGAAAGTGAAGTTCTCGGGATATAAAATGGAAACGGAAGGTAACATAACATATTCCAAAATCCGAACGTAGCTTTGATCAGTAAGACGCTCTCTGATTCTCCAAGTAACACCTGCTCCTTGGCAACGTATCCATGCCCACACGTTGATAGATAAGCGACCACTACGAGCTGTAGGATTTATATAGCGCTCTTCACATCGGCAATTTTTTAGGCGGTATACACGCATAGACCCATCATAGCATGATTGAAAAACTTTTTCGTCTGAAAAAACTTTATTGTCTCAAAAGTCCTGTGGCACACCGACAAATTGGTTGGCAAAGTTTAACCTCTGCTCCTTATGCCGTGGCAACAGAGCAACTTTATTTGCAGACGAAAAATTCTTCAGCTCAGATGCTCTGATACGTCGTCTTGCGGTTTCCACCGAAGCAGGAAAATTTATTAAGAAGCAGGCAATCACTGCTGTATCAAAAGGATTATGTCGGAGGTGGTCAAGGACGAGTTCGTCTTCCTCCATAATACTGAATTTCTGACGGCTCCCTCTATGGACGTACTCAACAGTTCCTTCTGCATTCCATTTTTGCTTAATTTTGTAAATGCAACCTTTACTCATATTCAAAGTATCTGCAACTGCTTGCATTGACCATCCGTTCTGCAGTAACATCACAGCTCTCATTTTTTGCGGTTCAGTTAAGCGCGCCATAATAATAATAATAATTATAAGGAAAACTTCAAAATATAGAATTATTCTTAGTAAACTGACAAATAAAATTGACAATCAAGTTTTGATTACCTGAAAGCCTGTTTCACATTATTTAAAACTATCGTTTACTTTCAATTGAACGGCACTGTACTTATTCTTATGACATGGTCATAATTCCAAATGTGGCCTGCGCTCTTATTGTTATCATTTTTTTAAACGAAAACCAGTCACTCTGGAGCTGGAGCAATACCAACAGTCACTCGCTACGTCCGTGGGGTGAGTGTCTATTGGGTAGGAGAGTCGTGTGCCATAAGTAGACCTAACGAACCATGGATAACAGCCTGCCTAATTCGGCCGGTTATGGTTTCTGTCGAATTTCGGCATTCAATTTTTGGAATTTTCAATTCCGAAAGCAGTGTATGTCTAGCCCAATCGAGAGCTCCAATGATCCGTACCACTAACTTAACAGTATGGCCTGCATAGCCTGTGGAGTTCGAAGAGCAAATCTCGATATTTTGTCCGTTTTTCCTCTTTCACCAAAACAATTTTGTTCTTGGCTGGTGCCGATATCTCAATGACGAACATCGTCTTGAGTTCGTCTCGTGTTATTATACTGACAGTGCGAAAGAAGTAGTTCCAATAAACTAGACACTTCTCGTTACCCACAACAAATATTGACAAATTATTTGAAGGTGACTATGCAGCATTTGTTTCTTAATGGACGGGCTCTCAACAGAGACTATTTAAATGTGGCCTTACCCGAGACACCATCAGGGCCTAATATAATCATAACGAGGGCATTATTCATATTTATAATTTGACAAAGAGTTAACGACGCTTTACTTTAATGTGAAGTGCAATTACACTTCTAACTACGAGTATACGATGGCAAAATTGCGATACCACTAAGCATATTTCAAATTTACGAGCTTTATTAAATAATAGACAGTGAAGCAGGCAGCGGAATAATTATCCTGCTGCAAAAAAAACTAATTAAAAGTTTTAACTTACAGTTTTTGAGATGTAGATTAAATTTCCTTTATAATGCACTTAATGAAATTGACTTATGCATACAGCGTTCATGTAGCGAACAACGAAGTTTCGGAGTAGGTATAAAAAATATGGCTTTATACTGACATAGCTTAATGCTATAGTTTAATTAAGGCTTCTGAAAGTTCGTATGATATATTATGGTGGATATTTCGATTCATTCTCGCACGTAGGAGTCATGTCTACTTGCAACCTTTTCAGTATGACAAGCTTCAACCGAATTTATAATAATAAAGAGTAATGGAAGCATTTCTTCATGCTTTAAAAAAATAGGGGAAATATATGCATGCTCTTTTTTCTAATATTATATCGTCATCGTTACTTAACTGTGACTGTAGAAATAAATAAACTAATACAAACACTTGCATTTATTGAAGCTTTGAACTAAAAATATATATAAATATGGACCAACCACGTCTCAGACGCCACCCTTAATTAAACTGCATGTATTTATCGTTGAACTGAATTAGATATTATTGGGATAAATTAAATTTCAATAATTTTGAAATGTTTATAGGCGACTTAAGTATTAATATATTGGATCAAGATGACCTTGATGTTAATAGATATTTAAACATATTAATCAACAAGGGTGTTTTTGCATGTCTAAATAAACCCACTAGGTAAACTGAGTTCTGCTAAACTAAAATAGATATACCTATTTGACAAATTAAAATTTTAATGAAAGAGAGGCGTACTTTAAACCAGTAATATTTTAAACATCCTAGACATATTACTGTACCTACTACATAAAAGTACCTATATAACAAACAAAAAACTATTCAAACTCATTACACGTTTTGAAACAAATTATTATATATGCTACCATGCGAAACATGGAGATAAGTATTTAATATCAAGGATATTGACAGCTCGAAGTTGAGTTGAGGTAGTATATTTTTGATTAGCCATTATAAACTTATTAAAATTTATTTGCTTAATATTGAGCGGAATCTTACTATAGAGATTTAAATTTAACGAATTATTTTCGGATTTTTTAAATTTATATTTGGTATTTCTCAGTAAATTAGCTGATCTTGTTCCATGATTATAATGACGTGGACTCTTGGGATTGGAGTGTCTCCACAACAGAGTAACTCTGGACATAGCCTCTAAAATTATCAGGAGTTCGGATCCCCTACTCCTCATGGTCAAAGACCTTGAAGGAGCTGGCGTAGGAGCTTTTATATATAGGGCAGCACAAATAGCAGCTAATAGCCTAGGTCTCGACTTCGATACCGAGCAGAATAATCCAAACTCTGTCACCGAGTTGGACCCTGCTCGGTTGAAAGCCCACCTTCGTGCTGCTGGAAATACACTTCGTTTTTAGCAGCACAGGGATAAGTCATTGCACGGAAGACTTCGGCTTATCCCAAAAGCTGACCTTTAGCTTTTTGAGGTCAGCTGGGCTGAAGTCAGAGACCGAAGGTTTTATATTAGATGGTGTATTAGAGCCAAGATGGTGTATTAAATACCCTGGTCTACCGTAGCCGCGTGATGGGTATAGAAGTGCCTGACGTCAGCTGCAGAGCATGTCGTCGGGCCGCAGAGACCATTATGCATTTGCTGTCAGCTTGTCCAGCATATGCCGTCTCTGCCTATATCCATCGACATAACGCGGCATTACGGGTGCTGTATTACTACCTACGGCACTCGTACGGTATAGATCAGACACCGGTGTTGCTCTATGCTCCGGGGGATATTGAGTCTGTTGTGGGGAATGAGAGGTCTCGGTTATACTGGAACTATTCATTCTCCAACGTCAGGCGGATACGAGCCAATAAGCCTGACATAGTCCTCCTCGACCACCAACTCAAGACGATGTTCGTTATTGAGTTTTCGGCTCCGGTCGAAAAGAACATTGTCTTGAAAGAGTAGGAGAAACGGACAAAATTTCGAGATTTACTCTCTGAACTCCGCAGGCTGTACCCGGGTTATTCTGTTAAAATAGTGGTTCTTATTATTGGCTCTCTCGGATGTATTCGACAATAATTGCTCTCAGAATTAAGAACCATCCCAGCATGCCGTCAATCGGCAGAAGTCATCGCTGGGAAGATGCAGAAGGCCGTAATACTTGGCTCGTTGCGTCTACTCAGGACACATGAATTGCGACCTTAATAACCGCTTACCCCGCGGACGTGGGGAGCGGTCGTTGAGTAACGAGGCTGGAGGAACTCTCTGGACTAGTCCGAGGCCAGGGAAAAATAATAATAATATATAATATAATAACATTTATTTATTCCAACAGGAAAAACTTATTCTTCCAAGGACTTGATATTTTCAAGAGCATTTTGTTCATTCACGCGTTTAGTGGCTGCGATACCACCTGTGCGATTTTCCGAAAAGGCAAGTCAACATTTGCTAAATTATTCATAAGGAACAGCGCCCTGCATTTACTCTCCAACGTATTTGACACAAAGGCTTCAACAACTAAGGAAGTTGCAAATGCCGGGGAGCAAATCTGTCTAGCAATGTACAACGCTAGAATAACAGATATGAATAAACAGCGCTACGCAGAATTCCCAAAATTCTCCACAAGGGTGAAGCCAGACCTCTCCTCCCTACCTCCAACTAAGGGTTCTGCACTGCAACACTCATACAGAGTCTATTTGCAAGTTCAAGAATGGCTGAGCAACAAACTCAAACCTACTGATTGGGGTTGGATAAAACGAGCAGATGGAGATCTTCATCCCTGGACAACCTTAGATCAACCTGCCCCAGCTGCAATCCTTTCAACAATATTCTGCAGTTGCACCAAAGGCTGTGGTGCACGTTGCGGATGCCGCCAGGCAGGCATCAATTGCTCTTCAGTATGCTATTACTGTGAGGGCGCGTGCACGAACGGCCCTCCAGTTGAGGTCGATAATCTGGCATATGAGGATACTGTAAGTTTTATTCAAATTATCTACATTAAATCATCTGTCTATTAATATTGTAATTAACAAGATTGTAACTAGGTTTTCAATGTTTAGGATGAAGATGAAAATGCAACTTATGAGGACGACTTGGAATCAATACATTCAATTTAATGTGTTTTACTCAAATCATTTATATTAAATCAACTATCTATTGATATTGTACTAAACAAGACAGTATAGAATAGCTATAGAACCTCGTGACCTCCTATCCAGTCTAATGAAGTGTTGGACCCAATAAATTAAATTTACTGTTTTATTCAAATCATCTATTAAGTCAGTATTATCAGTCTTGTACAGTACAAAACTCTAAATGCACATAAAGCACATTTTGTGAAATGATTTTTCTTTTATCAGCCTAATAAACTCGCTTACGGTTAGTCCTACGACAAAAATACAAAGGAACATTTTTATATGAAATCTTATCAGCTTTCATTTGTAAGAGGGTAAAAAACGATAGGAGTAAACGTTTCCGAGATATAAGCAAAAACTGAACTATGGTACCTTTAAACCCCCCTCTTCCTCGAGCTCACCCTCTACCCTTGGGGACTTTTGATATACGTCTGCCCAAGTATAAAGGAAGAATAAAAACAAAATTCAAGTCTCTAGGATTTTTTTCCACCGATTTTTTTAATTTGACTGGCCTAATATAATCAATAAATCACTATGTCTTTAACATGCATTTATAGTTTATTTATAGAGAATCGTAATATTCGTTAGAAATTTAATAAGCACTACCATCAATTTGGATTAATATGCATTAAAATCTCCCAAACCCAATAGTTCTTGATTATATGAATTTACATTCGTGTAGCTTTCATCTCGATTCGCCCTAATAACATTGTTACCAGAAGCAATTTTATTAATAATAAATCGCAACCGCAAAGCGAGTTATATATTCAGCAGAGGTCTTTGGGTACATGCCGTGAATGCTAGAAAGTGCTCGTATTTTTGAATACCGAAACGCTACGCAATATATGGTTTAATTAAAGGCATTTAGGGGGCGCCTTATGTTATCGCAAGCGCGCCATTGTCGAAACATAATACGGAATAATTCAACAATCTTCGTCAAGAATAAGAAATTCTCTTGGAGACGAGACCACGCCGAATTACACGCGGTAATTATCCATAACTCGCTTTTGGGATAAAAGGCCTATCTCGTGCACGACGACAGCTCTCATTAATTTTCGAGTGTCATATTAAAATTCAATACGCGTAAATATTTCAAAGAATTGCTATTAAAATTTCCTTGATATATTATATCCATCCCCATGCGGTTATGCTTTCAGTTACTTCGAGCGTTAGTGGATTAACAGAATCATAATATTTAATTTCATATAATATGCTTCAAATGTATTAGCGGGAAAAATAGCTGCACTATAAAGTGAGGTATTCTTACATACTTACAGGTATTTACAATATAATATCGAATATTTGCCTGATATTTAGAGTAGTCGTAAATACTTACATACATATATGGATATATCACCTAACTGTCTAATATCAAGATATGTGTAAAATGCATTGAATTTATGATATTTGTTCGTATAGGAAAAGTTATGTAGAATACGTAAAATACTTCACAAGTTATTGTCAGTATAGCGGGTTCAATGCTTTGTGATAATAATGCCTTCACTACCTAGGTATACCTAAACACTCATGCCTTCCCAGGAATGTCTTTTGGATTAGATAATATACCGGGTGGACCAAGCTTATATATTGTACTGCAAAAGTAAGTTTTCTTTCAAATGAAACACCCTGTAAATGATTGCATAAGCATATAACTTAGGTGTCAAACTACTCGACATGGTACATACTAATCAAAAAATATATATCATACTAGAAAATACATTTTTTCAATTTATTTTTTATTAAATTTAAATTTTCATTTAAATAATTTTGATTAACTGAAACTTTGAATTATATCAAAATAATGATGATCTTATTCACACACGTTGATTTGAGGAACAACATTTAAAACAGCAAAGGCCGACTAATAATTAACATGCTGACAAAACAAATTCCTCTCTTTGTTTTGTCAGCATGTTAATGCGGATGAGGATAGACGTAAACAAGAAATTGAAGCACTTAAAGAAACAATTGATGTCGAACTCAACGTAGTGACGTAAGAAATTCAAACAGAACTTAACACAGAGATAGAAGGATTAGAAGGACTTTAAACATAACTCAACCTAGTTTGAGAAGGAATTCAAGCAGAAGTCGCTGTAGATGAATGAAACCGAACATTGGAACAGCAAAGAATCAATGCAAATCGGCAACAAGCTAGCTTGCCGGATAACAAGGAATCGGATGCAAGTCTTCCTGGGCTATGTACACTGGACAATTTCAGGCCGCAGCGCTCAATAACGGATGTAATGACCAACAAAAAGCCACTGCTTTGGTATTGCCTTGAGAGGAAAGGCGCTGGAAATTCTTCAGAATATTTCGGAGAATAAACAAGGCGATTACAACTCTGTGATGAGTGCCCTAGAATTAAGGTACAGAAACAAAATCTTACCAAAGCCAACTGTTGAACAAAGTTCAGGGATCAACGGAGATATTACAAGAATTTGAGGCGGACATCGAACGAATTATCAGATTTGCTTAGCCGCACGTTCCATAAAATTTCATCAACCACAGTTTCAACGATGAGGTAGGAGATGATGAATTACAACAAGCCCTACGACTAGGAAGATTAAGACTATTAGCGAAGTTATAATTTATGTGCTTGAATTTGAAGCTGCGAAAAATGCTACTAGCCCACGAAGAGAGTTACCCCAAATAGTGACAGGAATACTAGGAGAGAACGACCCATAAGATGCTACAATTGTGGTAAGGTGGGTAACAAACACAGAAATTGCCGCCGCTCCCGTTCTGAAGGACGACTGCGGCAAGAAGTAATTCGAATAAGGCAAACGCCTTTACATCTGTGTAAAGGGGCAGACACTGACGAGTCATCTTCCAGCCCCCAGAATAAAGATGTCCTTATTGAAGCGACACCACGGGAGACTTGTAATCCAAGTATTGGTCTATGTAGTTTTACCATCGATATAAGAACATCCAGATCAGTAATACATCCAGATGTGATATCGAAAATATCCATAGTAAAACTGCAAAGCCCCTTGACAGTAGAGACAGCAAACGAAGATAAAATGACCAGTCATTGCACAACCACCATCGATATTGAAATACTGAGTTGAAAGTGAAAGCTTTGGTTGCTGACATCAGGGATGAATTTATTTTGGGACTCAACGTCTTAGAAGATAGATAGATGTAGATAGAGATGTAGACTTCATCTACACATCAGTGAACTTCAAGAATAGGCTAATGAGTTGGTAATGAGGAAATATTCTTCAACGGAAATCTGTCCAGAAACTACACAGCGAGGCTATTTGACGATGAATTCACACAGAACATGCCGCACTAAGTTTAAGTCATAACTAGTTTAAGAGCACACGTTATTGTAAAATCACTCCAGAGAACGTACGAGACTTAAATTTTAATTGTAGGTTATGTGTTTAATTTTTCATCCGGACGAGGCGTTTCACGCATTAATTTGATTAGTGCAGTACTGATTTGATTCGTGTGATTTATATCTATGACGTAACCGCCAACTTTAAAGATTTGAAGAGTATAATATATGGTGTAATTATCCAGGAAAATAAGGGTGGAAAATTTATGTTGTAATAAATATTATTTCTAGTAATGATATTTCAAACTAAATTGTAAATGTATTAATTATAAAATACAAATTGAATTCTGTGTTTATAAATTTTAACTAGGTATAAAAACTGAATTGATTCTAAAAGTATTTTTTTGTAATACATTAGTTTCCTCTGATAGTATAATGTTATCACGTAAATCTCGATGTGTAGATTATAATTCGATGCGTACATTATAATGGATTCCGCTACTGGAAATGAAAGAAATGGCGTACCATATTAATATTGATCAAGGTGTAAGTATTACAGGGTATTGATAATATTTAAAGGGTTAATATTATGTTATTACATTATTCTGGAAATGCGGTGGGTCTCAACTTATTAAAATATAATGTTTAATATAATGTAAAGTTGAGACCCACCGCTTATGGCGCATTCTAATATTATAATTACAATAATAATCAAATTCCTTGAAAAAAGGGACAGAACTGTTTGATACGAATATAATGTTAACACGGTGATAAGGAAACAACTTTAGTTATTTAACTTTTATAATATTTTACAGCTAACGAAACACGATGCAACAAAATTTTGTGAGGATCATCAGATGATATTGGCCACCGTCAACAGCGAAAGCGAACAAAACATTTTGAGAGATCTAATACAACCTTACGGTATGTTATTTTCTTGAATTTCCATTAAATTTAAATTATAAACAGCACTTCCTTGTGGCACTTGACCTAAGTAGATTTCAAGTTCCCGTACAAGAATTGTAATAATCCCCATATCTCATATTCCTCGGGTTATACCTCGTTGAATAATTTGGTTTTACTGATATGCCTCCGTATCGCCACGAGAGATGTCCTGCTATCACCCACCGCATGAAGCGGCACCTCACTCTTAAACTTAGCAATACAATATATGTTAAATCCCCAAAACCGCATATTTCTATTTATATTCTTTGTGTTGCTCTTTCCCTGTCGTCGGTAAATTATCGAGCGCCAACTGTGCCCAAAAGACGGCATAATGGGAGCCTTAGATAGCTTCTAGGTGGAGATCGGAAATGTCCAGAGGTCACGTCAGCTACAGGGAATAGGGATACTATCTTCTATAGTGAGACAACTCTATTGGTTTAACAGTATATGCTATTTTTCAAAGTTTCCAAGTTAATAGGTTCCTACTATCTAGCTATTTATATCTATCTACATATCGCTATTTACATGAAGGAGAATTTCGGCGCGGGCGCTCCGTTTATCGATGAGCAGCGATTATAGACGTTGTCGGTTTAGACGTATACATGGAAGAGGTGCTTGTAATGACTGCGGATTCGATGTAACTTGTAAACTCTGAACGGTTGCTTTTTGAAGCCTAATATAAACAGAACTGAGTTCAGACTATAATATAAATTCTTCTAGGAAATAGAAATGAGTTTCAATGATCGGTATTTACTTAAAATCTGAACTATACTGCAGGTTCTCATAACAAGTGGCTGTCCAAATTTTACATCTTCTTCTCAAGACATTTTACTATAAATTCAACCTAAAGATTTTCAGTTGACATTTTTCTCGTAGGATATTTTCTCGTTAGGCATGTTATCTCTGTATAGCAGTGCCCGTATTATAGCTTTCTTTCTCTTTGGTGTGATATATGAAAATATTCATATCCAGTTTCTCAAACGATAGCTGTGCCACAACTGGATGTGGGAACAAGACTTTAGGGCCGTAGGCATTTTTTTGTTCCGCACCACACATGCGCTGTAACTCCGATCGTCGTGACAGAGATTTACTGCGGATTTGGGCGATTTAGGTTCAGTCAAGGTTGCTCACCTTGTAATAAAATTCCTGTGATATAATAATCTAAAAATATTTTTGGGAAACCAATTGGCCTTCCTGGGCAGGCCTTGTGCCATGTACATGTATTTTTATTAGTCAGTAAGAGGTATGATTAAATAAAAAAAGGAAAAGAAGAATCTGCGGGATTCGGACTTGATACCTCTGGAATTTTTGATGTACGCTCTACTGATTGCGTTACCACTGGCTCGAGCAGACATTTTATGAACTAAGTACACGCTTCAAAAAATCACAGTTGCCTTCTCTCCGTAGATCTCTATAATATTGGATGTTGGCAAGTCAACGATAACTCTAGTCAAACCAATTAGTGTAGTCAGTCTGTGTAGGAAGCTTTTCCTTCATTATGTACAAATAGGTATCTAATACGTCGGACTACTGGCAATCGAAGTAGATGTTTTGCATGTATAAGACGAATCTAAGTCATATCATTTCAAAAAATCAGTACGGCCGTCATCAGGAGTAACACGGCCGTCATCAGGATGGAGGAGGACCGTGCAAAACGCTCTTCTCACTTTTCCATTTCTATAACTAAATAGGTAGTTTATTATTAAATATATGAAATAAGCGAATACACATTTTGTACTAATTTAAGCCCTTCGTAATATATTTCAGTTAACGCAGGTTACTTCTGGATAGAAGGTGAAAGGAAGGGCAGACGTCAATAGTCCATGGCTGTGGGGGTCTGGAAATCCAGTAAACTACTTTAATTGGAATCAAGGTGAACCTAACAATAACGCCAAGAATGAATTCTGCATTGCTATGATGGCTGATATTGCTAAATGGCAAGATTGGCCTTGTTCGGAACCGTTTAATTTTATTTGTCAATGTCGGTGTCATACTTAGAAATTCATATTGTCAAATCCCAGTTAACAGTGAGGTTATAACATATAATGTATAATGGTAGTAAATAATTTAATAGTATTATTTTTGAAATGTCTAACTCCAAAGTCAATTTATATGAGAAAATTTGAGGTGATCATGAATTATCTATGATATGAAACAGAAACACCTGAAAATTGTAAAAATTATATTTGGTTTTTGGAATTTGATGAGTCATTTAATATTTACGAAATAAATATCTTCATTCTGCCCTTTATTTTTAATTTTAATGGATTTTTCAAATATTAAGAACATCTGAAATTTCCTATAATAGTAAAAAAATGCCTATTTAGTTTTGGAGAGTGTCTTTCCGTAGGCTACTTAATGATATAAGTAGAGGTGTCAGTCGCTTCGTTTTAACTTGCATCAATGGTGATAAGATGCAATATTTAATTAGTTTTGAGCATGCCGGCAGCAAATGCCGCTTTCGCGACATTCAAAGTTTATCATATTCACAAATGAAGTGTATGAAATAAATTACCCGCCTTTGATATTCTATATCCTATTCGTAATCCTTAGAAATAGTGCAGTTTATCACAGTATAATAAACGAGCTAAAACACATGCAGTGCTAATTTTCCCTAAACGCATTAATGTAAAGGAGAGTTATAAGCTTTAGTCTCTGTTGAAGTAGACAAATCTGGAAAATCAAAGCGCAAACTAACTTCTGCAGGGAATTCCCTCTCTTACAATCAGTCACTTCAGTGAACATATTGTAGATCACCGTCACGTTACGATGAAGGAGTTGGAAACTATAATCAGCAGAAATATGATTGTGCAATAAGATATTGTGTTATTTATGACATTGGATACTGTATTTATTTAGCCCTGGTCACCAAGCGCATCGGCGGGATTTTGGATCATCATATTCGTGATCAGCGACCCCCAAATGGGATATTTTAGTATTATTTGAATTTAATATTTATGTGTCGGTTCTTTAAGGCAAAACAGCAGAAAATATGCATTCACAACAAAGACAATACATATACCTTACCCAAATTTAACAAATATCTTTCAGTTAAAGAATTATATACTATTATATATGTAACGAATTGTACACATCTGTGTTATTGATATTTTTGGTTGTATATTCCTTGTATTTAAAGATATTGAAATTTATATATAAAATTCTACAATCCACATAACACCATCTACAAATTTTCTTATTAACGATTCTGGATCGTATCTAAGCCTAAACCTTAAATTTGTGTGTATGGTAGATTCCTATGTTTAAAGAAAGAAATTATTGCTTTAAAACTAAATTACTTTTTAAAGTCGATAATATTGATCTATTTCGATTATTAATACCTATCGTAAAATTAAATGGAATTGCACACATAGATATGCCTGAGCGTGTTTATTTATTAGTTTTCAAAGATTTTATCTGTATTTGGAACTCAATATTGATAAGTACACTTTATATACGTATTATTCATTGATATATAGTTTTTACTATGATTCAAGCACTTTTTAATTAGCTAGCTTTTTATTTCTGATCAGATATATGTTGTAAGGTATCCCTTATTATCATTGCGATGTTATTGTAGGTCTTGATGCCTCATTGGGGTTGAAAACTAAACTATGGACTGCTTGCACATTATCCCTCTGAATTCTTATGTCTGCTGGCTAATCAAAATTGTTAAGTCATTTTGGAACCTTGTCTTCTCGCTGCACATGTACCAAGTCCTCGTAGACGTTTTTGTGCGAAGATAAATAATTTTTTTCTTATTTAATCTACCTTTTCACGATGAAAAAACTGCAGAATACCAATTTACATGCCAACGAAACTTAATTGAAACCAATTCGTGTCTTATCAATACATTGTTTTTATCACTTGTTTAGTTAGTGGTAACCAGGAAATGCATACCTGTTTCCTGTTTATTTGTTCACTAGATTTTATTCACGTCAGAAGTTTTGATTTAAGCATTTTCACTTTGTTTTTAAAATATCTATATCACATTTTAATTATTATAAATACGTAATAGGAGAGTGTTTGAATGAGAGAATGCTGAATGAGAGAATGCTTTTTGAATGCTCAATTCATGTAACAACCTTATTACTCCACCTGTTAAGAATAGGTTACGTGTATCTAACCCTACTGTACCTAGATTGTATTGTCTACCAAAAACTCATAAGCCAGGGAAGTCGGTGCGTCCAATAGTATCGTCTATTGGATCTCCGACTTACCACTTATCAAAATGGTTGACTAAGGAATTTGTTAGTTTGCCCATTGCACAGCCTAGTTTTTCAGTTAAAAATTCGAATGATTTCATTGATAAGGTCAAGAATATTAAATTGCAAGAGGGTGAAATTTTGATTTCCTTTGATGTTTGTTCATTATTTCCGAGTGTACCAATTTCACAGACCTTGGACTATCTTGAGGATTTACTCGAATTAAACAACTATAGAAAAGAAGTAATAGAAGAATATATAAACCTTACAAAAGTTTGTATGCAACAAAATTGCTTCCGTTTCAATGACAAGTTCTATGAACATGAACATGACGGAACCGCAATGGGTAACTGTTTATCGCCTTTCATTGCTAATGTCTTCATGAGTCGATTTGAAACTGAAGCAAAAGAAGAATTCGAGTATTTTCCTAGGATTTGGCTGAGGTATGTGGATGAAATTTTTGCCGTGTTTGACACTAAGATTGCGGATGTAGAAAATTTCATTTCCAAATTAAATAGTCTTTTCACTTCTGTAAAGTTTACATATGAACTAGGAAATAATGGAAAACTTCCATTTTTAGATGTATTAGTAATTAAAAATAGTGACAATAGGTTAGAATTTGATATGTATAGAAAAGATACCAGTACGATTCAGATATATCCCTAATGACTCTCACCACTGCTATCAACATAAAATGGCAAGTTTTAATTTTCTTGTCCATCGTTTACTAAGTTTCCCTCTCAGTAATGAGAGGTTTGAAAAAGAAAAAGTATTAATTAAAGATATAACTGTGAGTAATGGTTATCCTAGAGATATAGTTGAAAAACTAATTAGGAAGCGTAAATTTAAGGACACACTTCGTAATTCTACGACCTTTCAAAAGGATATAGAGACTCCAAAATATGTATTCATCCCGTACGAACCCCGGTTTACTCGTGGTTTGAGTAAGGTCTTCAAAAACGTGGGTATAACAGCGATTCAGCGGTCTGGGATTTAAGAAAATAGTTGTAATGATTGTGATCGAAAATATGTCGGACAAACGAGACGATTAATTAACACCAGATTTAAAGAGCATATGGCTCATCTAAAATATGGAAGAACAGATAAGTCTAGTGTTGCACAACATGCTTTTGACAACAATCATAGAATATATGTTAGTAATTTAAGATTAGTTAGAAATGTGACCAATAATAGACAGTTGGATGCATTTGAGAGCATATAAATTGTAAAATGTAAAAGTAATATGAATAGCGACAAGGGACATATACCGTATAGCCCGCTTTACGCGTTGCTTAGCAACCGATCATTGAAGCGTGATTAGTCAGACGTAAATTTCACGGTGACATCATTAGTGACGTCACCATGAAAATAGTATAAATATGGTAGATTTTGTAGTTTAAGATTAGTCTTAATCATCTCCGGGTGATGCCAACTTGGTTGACGAAACGCGCGTCAAGCTAAGTGAAAATGTTTTGGTGTTTGTGTACTCCGAGTGTTATAGTTATGTACATCATAACCCTAAGGTTTCAGCCCTATCCAGTAGCGTTTTGAACTTATATTTTTCGCTATTTGTTTAAGGTATATCTTTTTGCATTGTGAGGTGGCCTTTCATGTGACATAAGCTGTCACTTGAAATTACCATTTGGACAATATTTTTACTTTAAATAAAAATTCTACTTTTATTTCCACTAGCTATATAATCTAATAATGTATGTTAAAATTTGCTTCATTTAATTTGTAATTACCATGTCAAGTTTGAATATGTTGTATGTAGTCGTAGATGCTCAATGCTTGAATGAATGTTGGGTTACATGATACTTGATCGAATTCTTACCGATGAATATCAAATTGTTTTATTTAAAGATTAAATTTGTATATATTTAGGTTTCTAACTGTTATTCAATTTTTACGTATTATATAAAATATGCTAATTATATGGATTTTTTTTCACTAATATCATGCAATCAAAAACAAATAAAAATCATAAAAATCGATAAGTAGATAGCCTCCGCAGGTGAAAAAATGTCCGTCAGTATTTTTGATGTGTACTCATATTTAGCTAATTAGCAAAATCCTAATTATTAGCGATCTAGCTATGTAAATTCATCATTGTTGATAGCGATAGTACTACTTTGACATGATAGCAATTATAATTATCAAAACATACTGTGTCAACTGTAATGGATGAGTGGCTCAAGGCGCGTTTATACTGATTAAACACTACCATATTGTGGGAAGGGAAGCTGGGTAGGGGCCTCCAACCAACCGATTGGACATGAGTGATTGCAGGTCGTTCCACAGTAATAACAGTCAATAGACTTTACGTAGATTCAGGCCGTTCCTCTGTTATTGGTGCTTATTTAACGAGCCTATTATCTCGCAAAGCACAAATCACCTTTACACGCGGAACATAAAAACCGTTAAAATCGCGGGATATGAGAATTATTGCTAATTCTTACGAGTGCAATAGTGACACTAATGGTTATCGATTGTGGGTTTTGCCGGTCCCCCCTATTGAAACGCAAAGGCATTTACGAGTTTTCGCCAAAAACATACCGGTCACTACTAGATTATGTTTGTTGTAGAATTAAAAAAATATCTAGGTATTTATTTTATGTGAAATTTGATTCAAGTTTTTTCCTTAATCCCACTTATAGTATAGTGACTTGATGGTTTCATACTTCGGTTTTTTAGTAAAAGCAAATTTGAGAAGTGGAATGTTTGAATTTTTATTGTTTTTCTCGAAAACAGTAAGAGATGAAAACGACATTTTGGTGGCATTCGATAGAGCGTAAAATTCTTCTTAATGACGTTGACTTAATCTTTGTATATATTTTCAAGGTAAAGCCCCATAATAACAAGAAAATGGTGGGGGATAATCACAATGACACATGTTGATCAATATCTTTAAAACCACTTGAAAACAAAAAAACGTAGAAAATACAAAAATTTTAGACTACACTGTTTCTAATATGTATGTGTAGTTCAACGATCGGCAACCCTGACCTACACAATGTTTTTCATTGGCCTAGGCATTTTTTTTAATTTTACATAAAAATAAAGCTAATGAACAATAGATATATACCTACTTATGTAATAAACCAGAGAGCGTTTCCAGTTTTCGTAAATCCCAATAAAACGCCTAACTTATATCGTTGTATTTATAACCTAGCGGCCTCAAGCACTGGGATATTTTTCAGATAAAATTATTTGAGAAATGTTTTAAGTAGTTAAGTAGAAATGTAGTAGTATCTACCTCAGTACACGTCAGTACCTACTTCGAGCAGCCCATAAAAACTTTTTTTTTGTTAAAGTCGGCTCTGCTCTAACCCCTTGTAGTGTTTTCTTTATCGATTAGTGTATAAACTTTTTGGTTGTCTTTTAAAGTAAAGACACGAGTGGCGTACAAAAAAAGTAACTGAATAAGATAAATTTATTATCTTGTACGTGTGAGGATAAACATAATTAAAAAAAAATATTAGGGGCGTATTAGTAGGTAATAAAAGTAAATAAGTAAATATTTTAACAATTATTACAAAAATCCATCGCTTAATATACAGTGCCAAAGCATTGATTGTTGGCGGTATGTTCTGTTATATCGCTGGTTGCAGAATGTTTATCATACATTATTATAACAAATTCTGAAATAATATTGAGTTTTTCCGATATATCTAGTTCTTTTGGATGCAGCACTAAATCAATGAAAACAGGAAAAACATCCGCAAAATAAGATTCTCAGGCTTCCCAGAACTTCTTTATTATATAGTTATATAATACAAGTTATTATATATATTATATACAAATGTAGATAAACATAGCAGTGTTGATGCTGTTCTAGTAGATGGGGATGCTTTAGATCCACATACTTCAGCCCAAAGCTTGTTCAAATTTTAGCCAATATTTATCAAACGTTAGACCTTATACATATAGACCTTATTTGCTAAATATTTAAAGTGGAAAATAGTACATAGGAAAAATTATAATAATATGTTAGAACCAAGCAGGTACTTACACAGATCGAGGATTCCCGGAAATAGAAAGGATTCAGAATTCTATACTTTTACAACATGAATTGCTTTCCCCCCTATAATACCAACAAAAGTAAACATTTTCGGTAAACTTCTTTAATATTTGTAATTAACGTAAACCGGAATCTTCCTCAATTAACATTTTAAATGACTAACGAAGCACTTTTGAAATTTACAGACGAATTAAGGAAACAAATGTAGATTATACTCTGTTTATTACCCCATTAGTGTACACTTTGATCTAAATTTTCTGTGTCCACAGAGAAAATTGCGTATAACAAGTTAAAGCATCGTAAGGAAACTCACAAATTTATCTTCCTGCAAATGGGCGAAATAGTGGGTATTTTGCCTCATATAGCGAGGAACTCGATTACTGCGTTAAAAGAGCACTAACGCCGTTATAAGAAAATACATGACATGCTTCAATAGTGTCCATTTAATAAACTACTTGCCTGTTAAGTCAGAACTATTATGTTTAAGATGGAACATTTATATATACAATACATACACCTAGATTTTGTCCCAAATTTGAGGTTCAATAACTTTTAAACCAGCCTATAGATTTTGATATTTTTTTTTTGTTTGAAAGGGCGATTCTTGCAGATGACTATTTTGTAATTGGCTTTCCATAAAAAATGCATTTTTTAATATGTATAGCCTTGAAAACCCGATTATGATTTTGACACGAAATTTGAATATCGCTGTGGAGTGAAATTTTATTTGTATTGAATTCTTAGGTGTTTACCATTCTTTTTTCAATATTCTCTTTTTTGATTCACCTCTCTAGCCCCTTCAGCAACGAAGATGCGACATTTTAGATGAAACGGTGTTATTAAATTTGATATTTAACAAGGAGGCTATGGTAACGGTTAACAGTGAAACGTCAAAAGATTCAGTTGAAATTCTCGTGAAAAAAAATAATTTAGTTAACTTTCTAAAAGAAAATGCCAGTGCAAATTAATCCAATTTAAGTAGCAAGAGTTGTGGCTTTGGTAGAAGATGTAAGGATGATATTGTATTGCTTATTCAATAATATTTCTGTAAAGTGTGTTACAAGACTAAACGTAAAAAGATTCCAGTGTCCATTGCGTTTTGCTCGCGACATCATTACGTATTATTGTTATGGCCCAGTATCACTTAAGTCATTACTAGGTATTGAGCCTGAGAGAGAAAACGGAATAGCAAATTTAGAATGCACAGCAGTCCCAGTACTATACTGTGCAAGTTAAGTTGTGGTGAAAGTACCATAAAAATTGAGCGAGTCTGCTAGTACTCGAGATTGATGTGTAAACATTTAGTATGCGGTAACGGTATGCGGTTTTTTATAAATATAATTTAAAAAATCGACTGCAAGGATATCCTTTAAACATATCCCTGGTGCTGATATATTTGTACCATACCATAGTCGATCACATACGCTGCACACTGCACCGAAGTTTTTATCGAGGAATAACTTCTTGGACTCAGCGTGGGCTTTAGTGTGTTTTGAATAATCCACGTAATCGTTAATAATTTCTTCTTCTTCGTCGTCGTCAGCTGTAGCAGCTTGTGCTTCACATGCATTGAAACTTGGATTTTCTACGGAATTTCCGGCAATAGCTGTTGGTGTCGATTGTCCTATATCAAATCCTAATACATGAGGTCTTAAAGTAGCGTGACTTACGATTTGAGGAACCTGAGTTGATCGCCCTGTGGATGGCGCTGTATCCAGAGCAGAATTAGCAATACGTGCTCGCCAATCTCGTGATCGCTCAGTACTAGTTCGAGCAGCCTTTCGTGGTTCCACTCGCCCAGCTCTCAACTGTTCTTCACGTTTCCGTTTTCTGTACTCTCATATACACATACACTGACAATATTCCGTTACCTCAAAATAATGTAGCTGCGCACTAATCACTGCGCATGGGTTATGATGTCACATCCGCTTTAGCATTTCCGTCCCTTTTCCCCGAAATTTACCCTCATATCGCCGTAACAGATATTTACACATCTATTAGGTACTGTGCATGATAATTGTTGGTTTTGATGTCACATCCGCTTTCACATTTCCGTCCCATTTCCCGAAATTTACCCTCATATTGCCGTAATAGATGTTTACACATTCTTTAAAGAACTCTTATTCTTTAAAGAACGTAAATAAATGCAACAAACGCAAATATTTTTTTTATTGGAAGTCTTCAATAAAACCTCGCTCTAGCCCAATAGTAAACAGAAACTACGAATGTTTAATTTTTATACTAACTATGAAAAACAGATGTTTCGTATAACCCGAAAGTGCGGGGGTTTTATTACCCTGTCTAAAGGAATACACAGGTAAATGGTTACAACAGGTTTATTGTCTGTCTTTGTTCAATACATCTACTTCTAGTTCTATCTTTGTTTATAAGATTATATACATATATGTACCAGCGGCGGCTGGCGAGGCGCCGTCCTCCCTAGGAAAATATTGTTTTATATTCATACTTGTTTCTTCAAATTCAATTAAAAAAAAATACATATATTAACATCTAATAGGTATATTTACTACTTTATCTACATTTGCGTGCAGCGCTCGCACAAGAGAGCCTACCGAGCCGGCTATGGAAAAACCTGCCGGTCACGTGCCGAGGATGCACGACCAGGCAGCGGCCAAGCTTCTCATAGTAAATAGTCGGTTGCCATAGAAACGGCATGCGATTTTAAACGGGATTGCGGTTGTAGCTCGACTAGCCCACAGTCCTACTCACCACTCAAACGGTTGACGTATGCGCGCCGGTTCTTTTGTTTTATAATATTCATGAATTTATATCATGAATTTAAAATTTACATATATCATGAATTTAAAATTTAGTTTTCTGAATTTGACGGACAAGGTAAACATTAAAAAAACAAAAGCCCGTACCTACCTACCTAAGGTAGGTGGTCAAAGATATGCAGCTCGTATTGTTGGTCTACCAGAAACAACTGTCCGAAGAGCGCTCCAGCGCTACCGAGAAACGGGCCAATACAGCAGACGTTAAGGTTCGGGTAGTTCCAGGATTATGCAAAATATTGACGATCGATTTATCGGTCTGCAAATATCGAGGAATCCCTATCAAACAGCTGTGATTACAAACCGAAATTTAAGAAACGCTACGAGGAACAGTTGTGAACAGGAGAGTTTTGGCGGTGGTTCACTAATGGTATGGGGTGGAATTATCAGCGATGTCCGTACAGAATTATTTGTGTTTCCACCACGGCAATCTCTAAATGCAGTTAGATACATAGAGATCTTGAATGAACATGTTGTCCCCTTTGCACCTGCCATTGGCGAAGAATTCCTCTTAATGCAAGATAATGCACGGCCGCATACATCAGTGATGATAACACAGTTTTTAAACGATGTCGGAATTAATCGTATGCCGGGGCCCGCTAAAAGCCCTGATATGAATCGCATTGAGCATTTATGGGATTAATCCCATAAATGCTCCCAACGTGGTTAGTAGACGCAACCCAGAGAATCTGAATGAATTGAGGATTGCTCTTACAGAAGAATGGGACAATATACCTCAAATCACTATCACAAATTTGATTGAAAGCATGCCTAGGCATATGGAAGCTGTTATAGCAGCCAGAGGAGGAAATACTCGTTATTAGTTAGTTTGTTGTTCAGTTATTTTTTAAGTTTATTGTTTTAATCATTAATAATTACAGTCGTTTCACTAAAATGTCGAATAATTCTTTGTTTGTTACTTCTTTTTGATGTAGTTTGTACTTGTAAGTAACATTTATTTCAGCGTCCGTAATCGAAAACGCTAAACATTTCTTAAACGATGAAATTTTTAGACATTTTCAGCTTCACGTCCTCCTTGTTGAATATCAAACTTAATAACACCGTTTCATCTTCGCATGTCTTCAATGTAATCAATGCAAATGTCGCATCTTCGTTACTGAAGGGGCTAGGGACGTGATTCAAAAAAGAGAATATTGAAAAAAGAATGGTAAACACCGTGACCAACCTAAGAAATCAATACAAATAAAATTTCCCTCCATAGCGACAATCAAATTTCGTGTCAAAATCATAATCGGTTTGTAAAGGCTGTACATATTAAAAAATACATTTTTTATGGAAAGCCAATTACAAAGTAGTCATCCGCAAGAATCGCCCTTTCAAACAAAAAAAAATTATCAAAATCGATATGCTGGTTCAAAATCTAGGTGCGCCACTTTTTATGTCTGTCAGTGTATATTAGCTTTGAAGTTCTTTGCTATTCATGTTTGTTTTGTGAGAAGTAATCTTGGGTTTGTAGCATTTCATTACATAGAGAAATAAGCAAATATACGAATAATAAGGAAGATACACTTACCAATTCTATATCTGGACATACACACGGAAACGAACCACTTAGAAGTTGTACAAGTTCTTTCACCTTCATTGAGGATCTTCAGAGTACATCACATTTACATTCAGATTTAATTTCAACAAAAAAATCATTATATTCAAGTGCTTGGGAGATAGTCAATAATAATATAGGCATGAAAGGAGACTAGAAATGGGCCACAAAAAATGTACTGATATACATAGCATGCCATTTTAAAAAAAGACACTTGGTCCTGTAATTTTTTCTTGGCTCGCCCTGTACGTTCAAAAATAATTTCCACTTGTGGACTATTTGATTTAGTTTACTTGCATTTTTTAAACAAAAATAAATTGCAATTATCTTCATTTCAGATAATAAAATTTGGTATATTTCCTTGCCTATGTGCTGTGTTTCAAGAGACAAAGAAATAATTTACGAGATCATATCATAGTCGAAGCTTTGATGTCAAGCTTAGAGTAATAATAAATATCAAAAGTAACTTTACCGAGTAGATATAATTGTGAATTTCTATTTGGATGCACTCTTTGCCGTCCCTCTGGCATTGTAATTTCCGCTACCACTTGACGTTGCCACAATAACTGGTAAATAATTGAGTAACTAACAAAGGTGAAGTTGAATGTTCAACTTCAGTTAGACAACTATGAAGGGCAACAATCATTAAAATATTATTATCTTCGGGATGCGGCAGGTGAATACCCAGTAGGCCAAAAATTATATGCCTATACCAATTGTTAATGTAATCAGTTCTGAGTAACCCACGCAATCCGAAACTTTATAAAAATGGAGGTTAGGGATTTACGTAGGGAGCGACATAAATTCAATTTACAGATTTCACACAGTGTGATGAAGATATTTATGGAATCAATTCAGTTATTCCAAAACCGTAAATATTTCATGAGAACATTAAAATAGATAATATGTTAAGCGGAACTAATGATTTAACTGTCGCTTAATTTAATTAAGACGAAATAGTGTTTTAAGGTCAGCTGGGGTGAAATCAGAGACTGGAGGTTTTATATTAGCTTGCCAAGATGGTGTACTAGCTGCAGGGCATATAAGCGAGAGTAAAAGCAAAACCCGATGTTGCCTCTGATTGGCCCAAGCAGCATTTTTTGGTATTTAAGGTTATGTTATGTTCCATACACAAAGATTCCTCTTTGAAGAGGATTCAAGAAAATTTGAAGCCAGAAAATTGGAAAGGTTAGCTGTCTAAACAAGTCAAGACATCGAATGAAATTCGGTACTATATTCTGGGCACCACTTCGGTTTTAGATAAAGTTGCAAAATATTTGGGAGAATATTCAATTATCAAACCACAGCACGAAGAGGAAATTAACGATTTAATACAAGAGGAGGTAGAAGAGATAAATCGGACAACAGATGAGGTCCAGGCACAAAGCAAGTGAAATCTAACCTACGTACCTACAACCTACAAAACTCCCTACAAAACTAACCTACAAAACTCTAGTCTAACTTACAAAACTCCCTAGAAGTAGATAGCTAGAATTTCACTGAGTTTATGAAAAACATCCAAGGGACTGTGCGTAAATTTCAATAAAAGACAAATATAACTTCACAGAAGCGACAGGATTTTAGATAGACACGCCAGTCTTAATAAATAATAAATTTATCAGTTACTTTTCTTACGCACTGTATAATGGCCGGATCCTAAAAGTAAAATTAAAATGCTAATAAAGTGATTTGTTTCCTTTTCCAGGTAGACACATATTGATTAACACTTATGGAAGATTAGTACATAATAGTGCTCTACTAGAAATTTCCGTTCCTACGATGCTTAATAGCCCTATAAAATATCTCGTTGCCAAAACAGGAAGCGAAACGGATCCTCCCATAATAATTTATAGTCAATTTAATATGTATTAGACGTTCCTTAAACGAAATATATCTCTAAAATATTCTACATTGTTCTGCAGCATAACTAGAAACCGATAAGATTTTATTGCTCTCTGTTTCTTATTTAAATTCATTAATAATGCATTCCATTTCGTACTCATGGCGATTATCTTCTGATTATGTTCCTTGCGTAATGTTGGAGGCTTCTTAAGACACTTAAATAGAATTCAGCCAAATATAATAATTGGTCTGTACATGAGAAGGTTTTATAATAATATGTTGTTTCATATAGACTAAATAGTAGCAAGTACAGCGAATATCATATCTCCAAGCACAAGGATTGTAGCTTCTATTGAAATCCTACGCTACTATTATAGATATATGAGGCTTTTACCGCGTCTACCTAGCGGAAATTCTTATTTTAACACTAGTCAGTGCAAAAAAATCAAAACAAAAAATCTGCACATTTCACCATCGTACACCACTGTTCATCATGATATTAGTTCTGCTGTTTTTTCCTCAAGTTTCATTTGTTTTTCCAAATATTAACATGTACCGCGTTATGTATTTTGCAAATATGAATAGTGATTAATAATAACCTGAAAATATTGTTAATTTTGTAAGATTACATATCGAATACAAGAGTGCAGCATTTCTGAAGATTGGTTGAGATTTAACAAAATTATTTAAAAATATTAACAAAAATTAAAAAAAAAATAACAGCAATAACTATTTATGTTACTTTGTTAAGCGTTCAAAATGTTTGCTTTCTTTCTCTCCATACAATAATAAAGACGTTGCTGAAATTCCTCGTGCGCAAACTGAGCGCAAACTGAGCGCAAACTGAAAAGGTCAAATATCTAGGCGTAACCTTTGATGAACATATTACCTGGAAACCTCATATAGTAAACACTAGGAAAAAACTTCTAGAAGTTCTTCCAAATTTAAGCAGGCAGCAGCTATCGTGCCACATAATTTCTTAAAAATGATGTACTATGCGCTGGCGCATTCTGGTCTTACATATAGAATTGTGATATGGGGCGGAACATATATGACAAACACTAAACCTCTTGTTACCCTGTAAAAGTCATTTATAAGAATAACGTGTAAAGAACTGTAATGAAAATAAATTTCGTTCCGTTATAGAGCAAATATTATGAATAATAGTACCCTATTTCAAATATTTAAAATAAACCGCGAGATATCTACATGCCAACTGTAGTCCGATCGAAACCATGTATGTACGCCGCGAGCCGAAATAGTGAGACCTATAAATAAGCCACGCGACGCCATCAAAAGCCTCTTCGGCTGTTTCATTTTACGTTTTTTGCATAGTTTGATAACTTAGGGGTTGTATTTTCGATATTGTTAGAGAGTGCTTCAGAAACTACAAGGTACAGATAACTTACATTTTTAATTGGAAAGTTATGTAATTTAAAATTTTTTTGTACGCTACATTTCAACTTGCATCTGTACTTGCAAGTACACTGACATCAATTTTACAAAAAGAAATATTTTCTTTTCATTTCTACTTTTAAAATTGTAGAAAATACAGCAACATTTTTACAACAATTATTGTTTCTATTGAAACAATACAACCTAAAACAACAATGTATTTAGCGACTTAGATTTTCTTCCACCTATGATGACCGGTGTTCCAAATACCGCCGAAACGATCGAAAAGGAAGTTATTGCCAATCCAGCAAATCATGAAACTGATGAAGCTTCTATGCAAAAGAAAAATATGAACACGCAGCAAGAACACTCAGAATCTGCGATTAATGAACAAATTACCGTTGTTGTCGAAGTTCACCCCGTACTATCAACATCTAGACAAGCTGCTAACCATAAAACACCACCGTCATCTCCTAAAAATCATCAAAGTTCTAAGTACCAAAAAATTCATTTACTCCTAGTATTAAAGAAGTAGAAGAAATATCGCCTGTTCCGGATTGCAGCAAGGAGAGACTGAATAATAGAAAGAGGAAATTCGAAAAGAGTGAAATTCTAACGTCCACTCCGTTCAAGGAAGAGAAACAGACACGAGCTAAAGAAGATGAAACCAAAAAAGTAACTAAAAAAGTAAAATTTGATGATATTAAAACGAAAATTAATACTGGAAAAATGATAAATAAAGGTACAAAGGCGAATAAAGAAAATAATGCCAGAACTGTAAAGAATGGGCACATGAGGACTGTGCAGACCTCGATTTGCTGTCTCTTTTTTATACATGCGACTTTTGTAAAGACTAATCAAGTTGAATTATTTGTTTAAATAAAGTTATTTGATATTTGATTACCTGTCCCATGCTACCCTACACAATTAAGTATCTCAAAAAATGTGTTGCTTCTTTATACGTTGAAACCTGGATTAGGTACAGTTTCTTTTAACATATTGATTCTTTTTCTCTTAAGTTGAACTAGTAATGCTAATTTTCAATTTGCTGTATTTACTTTTCATAAAAATAAATAAAGAGCTTAGGTGTCCCGTGCTACCCGATTTTCCCCTACTTGTATGCATAATATCACTGTAATTACCATTATAATTATTTTATTAACGCAATATTATCAGTATTATTATCATTTGCTTACAGAAATAATGACTTGTTTAATGCAAGCAAGCCGCGTCAGACTATGGTAAGTGATTCCAATATCCCAAACCATCATGCATGTAATCACATAAGTGGATAGAAATGCAATTTGAATATGAATACGGATTTAATTTTAATATCGCGATGTGGCTATTGGGAGTTAGGAATCGTCGATTTCACGGTCTTTTAGCTATTTGCGCAATTATGCTAAACCGAATGCAAATTGCTCCCGCGAAATTTGCATAGCACGATCGGCCTGGAACCGTCAGCGCGGTACAAGTGTTTCATATAAAGCGATTTTGTTTTTCATATCAGTTGACGCCGCACAAACTTTGAGTATGAATGGCGTATGGACGCGGGAATTGAATTATTAAGTCTGCCGCTTTGTGTTGTACTACACGTCCTACATGTACGCAGTATTGCTTACCAGCCAGGTGAATTGTAACCTCAAAATGGCGCTCTGCACAAAAATCCCTTTCTAAAAATCCAGTTTGGTTTTCGTACATCTGTGCAAAAAATACATCTGTTGGAACGCTATTAACTCGCTCTATGGCTCACGCAAAAATAAAAAAAGTTATTGCTGTTAGATCATGAAACTGAGCTGAGACTGGATACATTCAAAGCCCGAGATTGTCCTTGAAACAGAATAGATAGGGATCAACGATATGGAACAGCTGCACATCAACCGAGGTCATTTATGCGATCTGAAAAATGTTGCAACTTCTCAGCATCATATCTCGAAACCGGTAAGGTGTATGCGAAAAATTTTTGGAGCCATTTAGTTAGATAATTTCATGATCTAACTTGTTTAATATTTGTGTGAGCCATAGAGAGTGAGGTAATATCGTTTCACCTGATGTAGTATTTTTTAACCAAAACTTATCTCACATCTCGAGAACACCTACTTGTTCTCGAGATATGAGACACGAGATAAGTTTTCGTACGAAAACCAAACGGGGCTTGTTCGAAAGGATATTTATTGATAAAAACATAATTATGTGTCATTACTGTTTGAACGGTAAGAAGAGAGAAAAACGCGGCGCTACACGTTGCATACCCGAATTTTGCTATTTTTGCATTTTTACACATATTCAGCTTCATTTCTCGAGAACGGTTAGGAGTATTTACATCAAATATTTTTTTATGTACCTATTAAAAATTGAGATTTTCAACTTTTGTAATAGTGAGTTTTTCACATTGGAGCGATAGGAAGTGAGTATACAAAACCCGCGACCTTTCATTTCTTATACAGGGTGTCCCACGGTGACGAGACATTTTAATTTTCAAAATTTGGGCAATGGTGTTTTCATATTTTCGGACATGGTATTCACAACTAAAATAACGGCGCCCACCTAACGCTTCCGGTTATACCGGAAATTGACGTCATCTTAGTTACTTTAAATTGAATACATTGTATCTTATTGTAAGTTTCCTATTCTTAAAGTTAACCGTTTTTAATATATTTAATTAAACAAAAAAAATGAAAAGCATTGCCTAATTCAAAAATACGTGTATTTTACAATAAAAAAGCTAGAGCAATAAAATTTATAGGGGACATAACTGATATAACATAACATAAGTCTAAGCTTCTCTGCCATTATCCATCCATCCATCATCCGTTATTCATTCTTCCAGTCATCAAAATGCCTTAGTTTCATACAGGGTGGTGGAAATTTATTGTCGCATTTAATCATTTCAAACCACCTTATTTTTTTTAAATGGAACACGCGGTATATTGTTGCGCAACTTGATGAACAATATTGTTCTCTTTCGAATAGTATAATGGATCTATATACCTATTTCTTCTGGTTTTTAAGGAATTTACTGTTTTTCGTGCAGTCAACGGATATCTAGTAATTTCTTGCAAGGATCGCTGTGAAATTTTTAGTGGAACTTCAAAACAAGCAATTGTTCTCAATTCAACATTTACAGTGCATGTTTATTAGAATATTATTTATTGTTAAAGAATGAAAAACGTTATCATTTATCCAAATGCTGACATTCTAAATTTATTATATATTCATGGACTGTCACAAGATAATAAATAGGACTTGCAGGGTATTTAATGAATCATCAGTTACCACCAATGTATAGACACATTTTAAGAAGAATTTTAGGTGAAGGTAACATCGGAGGTATTTAAAAAGATTCCATTCAAAATATTTCGAACACCAATGTTCACCATCCATTCAAATTTAATTATTTGCGTGGAATATATCTCGTGGATGCTGAAAGATGAACTCTATCCTGTCAATTGATTTTAACGCAAACATAAGAAGATCCAGAGTGTTTATGCAAAATCATTTGGACAGATGAGTTAAAATTTAGTAACGAAGGTATTTGACACTAAACTTGTGTTGAACATTCCTTTCGCGGATGACATGTGGATTTTCTGAAGCCCACAAGTGTCGATTTGATAGTTGATAAGTGTTTGATTTAATAGTTGAAACAATGAGGGGAAATTGAACAATTGCTAAAACACTAATTTGTTTCGACAACTATTCGAAAGATCGTATCGCATTTTTTTTGCTCATGTAAAATGATGCACTTCAACGTGCAATTAGTTTCGTTTCTTAATATGAAAAATTTTCTTAATTGCTATTTGAATTTATTTATTACACAAAATCGAATTTTGGTAAAGTAATGGGTATTTTTAAAAAGAAATTGCCCGATAGTGAATAATTTCCTACTCTTTATATTTAATATGGTTTTTGATATATTGGTATATCATAATTTTTATCGTATTAATATCATTTTCATCGACTGAAAAGTTACCCCTACACAAAATCGGCATTTCTGTATATCTACAATTTTTTTAGTGGCTATTATTGAGTCTTAGAATAGAAATAATTACATGCTTAAATCCTAAGTTAGCATATAAATTTCAGAGGCATATTTCTAGAATGGATCAAGAGAAGATTTAATGAAAATATTGAAATCGCCTTCCAAAATAAACAATTGCATATTATTTCTGTGCGAGCAATAGGCTCTTATCCTTTTTATATCATCTGTTATGCAATAAAAAGTTATCTAAAGCTCACTCGTTAATGGAGATGAGATTCGAAAAAAGAATAATAAAATGTTCATCCATCTACAAATGCCATCTGAAAACGATTATCTCTCAGAATCATTTCTCATTTGAAGACATTCCTAAACTTCTTAAAATTTAGAGCCTACGTTTTACTTTTTAAATTAAATTCTATACATGCTGTGCATTCCTTATTTCTGTTTCAGTTCGTCCTCGGGGAAAGGGGTTCATTAGTTTATAATGAAGATTAACAGAACCTGTACACAACTGTGATGTTGGAGGGAAATTTAATTATTTGTGTCTTGATTTCATACGTGTATGTAATCTTTTTTTATTTTATTATATAAGTTGTAGAAATGGCAGAAATAATAGCAGATTTGAAGATATCGAAACTTCTTCTTCAGTTAGGAAAGTTAAATCGGTGCTTGTTGTGACTGTGAAGGTACACGATTCTTCTTGAAAACAAACTCTTTACACGGAGAAAATACACTTACTGTGGGCTTCTAAACCCACAGTTAGTCATATGTATTGGGTGAGTTAACTTTTACTTTCACTTCATGGTCAATAATTATGTAGCTATTTAAATTTACTATTATATACTCTTTTCTTCTTTCAAAGACCTAAGCTCGGCTATTTCACCTCAATGCTATGGCTTCCTCCTCGTTTGTTTCCAAGGACGCCCCCCTTAAAATATAATTTTCCACTGATTATTTACTTTGTTATGGTGATTTTATGACTTGACCAATCAGATACGTTGGTATACAGCATGTATATATACTCTGCCTTGGTATGGTTGATGCTTGTGTGCCGGTCGTATACATATAGTCTTTCCGTTGACAAGTGATATGTATAATTAAATTGTAATGTGAATAAATGTATGCTCTTATGAATGCCCCACTCTGGGCGATAATTAAGAATTTATGAACATTTTAAATATCCAATGTTGGTTGATAATTTGTGATATGAATTTATGTAATGTGAAAATGCTCTATACGTTGTTGTTTAAGATTTGTATAAAATGAGAGGTTATAATAGCAATAGTATGAAGAAGAAATGTCTGATTTGCTTACAGGATATTTACACTATTTATTCCCTATTGAATACTTCTTGTTTTATGGGCGCCAGTTCTATGAACATTGATTTCTAATTTACTAGAAGGATCACCCCAAACATGAGCTCTCTTTATTCCTAGAGATGTTATTATAATATTTTATTAAATTTATTGAATTTCATTGAATATCAAATTGTATGATTTAAAATCTTTCTTGAAATGTTTCAAAAGAAAAAGAAATAAGAAGAAATTTGGATACGACTATGTTTATTGTCATATATGATAATAAATAAACAAAATCTGAAACCTTATTTATATCCTACGCAAACCTACGTAACTTATTTCTACTACATGGGACCAAGTCCTCTGTCTCTGTGTATGACAATGTATTTTAAAATTAGCAAAGGTTGAAATTGTTATCACCTTAGAAACTTATGTCAATCCTTTTAATTACCACCCACAAAAACTTATCACAATTCTTGATTTCACTTTTATCACTTGAAATTTCTGAGAAAATTGTTTTACCTTTTCTTTTATATTGATCACCAAACTCTTCTGAGGCTGGGACGTACCATGCCTCTATACTTCTTACTTGCCACTTACGACGAAAACACTTACTTTGGCAGTTATTTCTGTTTGTAGACCTCGTCCACTGTTGTTCTTACTTATTTAGGACAAATTTTAATATTTTTACTTTGGTTTTACTATTAATTTAACAAATTTTTATAAAAATTAGGAGTGTGGCTGTTATCTCATTGAACGCCTTAGCTGGACTCTTTACTATTATTTAATTTATTTAATTTTACGTGAAACTCTTACAATTTGATTTTCACTTTATCTAATTTTGCATTCTAAACAATATGATACAATCAGATTCACTTTCTGTTGCGTAACTTCAATGTATGTGTTATCTCTACATTGCATTTTGGTTCATGTCGGTTTGGTAATTTCTACACTGATGCTTTCGCATTAATCTTTTAATCTAGACATAGTTTATTAATGATCGATATTCTATAATTATTATTGTGACTTGTCTATTGTAATTATGCTTGTTATAGATTTTTGTGCCGATAAATGACGACAGTCTCACGCGAAAAGACCTAAATCAGTGTCAAATATTAAAAAGTTCAGTTTTTTTATAACTTCTGTAACCAAACAAAATCAAACAAGAAAAATCCACTTATTTTCCAGTTTCCACCATTGTACGCATAAACATCCATTTAATTGTCGTTTCAGATGTACGAAAGCATCTCAACAGAAGTTTTATTATTTTGGGCGCACTTTTGTCATTATTGCTAGCTGCATCAGCCACCGAATTTGAAGCGTTTGTCCAATATGTATGGTTATTCGATAAGGTTGTCATTACCCTCGGGATCGAAGTTATATATTTATAGATAGGGAAAAGTCCTTTTTGATGGCGGACGGTGACCCGGCTGACTAAACAAATTGGGCTACCGAACTGAGCTCTCTAGAATTATGGCACTTTTGATACTGGCAACCCCTTTGGTGTGATATGGATCCTCACGTACAAATTAATATTGTTTGCGAAAGAGACGCCTGCGAAAGTTGAACGGGTCAAGGCGATGCGGAACTGATGCACGATCGCGTCAAGATATATTTATGAGGAGACAATGTCTAAAATATAAGAAATTGTATTAGAACGTTTTTTTTACGGTGTAATGCATTTTTATTTCAAAACGGCAGAGTTCTTAATATAAAAATGATATACATTATCTATAAGTGTTTTACTAAAATTTAGGTATTTAAAAATAGCATATAAATTATAAGCGAACAACTTATAAAAGCAAAAGCAACGAAGAATTATTATGACCAATTATTAAAGAAAGAATCTAATAGATTTTTCAAAAGCACTTTTCAAACATGATAGATGTCAACACAGTGAATCTAATGAACGACTACTGCTTAATTCCTAATACATATATCATTATAACTAATAATTATCTGAACATTGTACACGGGATAGGTCAAGTTCTGAAAGCATACCCATGATTAATCATAATAAATCTATTTTACGCTGCATCTGATTAATGTTGGCCTGTTGACGCGTTCCCAAACTGCTTTATTTTATCGTAACTCACGGACAATATACAACGCTTTAATGAGTTTGTCGAAATATCTACTTTATCTTACCGTGATTAATCTTATGCAGCTCATACACCGCACAGTTCCTCCAGATTATTTACTAAGCGTCGAGCACCAGTTACAAATGCCAATAGCGCCTACTTGAAAGCGCCTTAAACTTTCCAAAGACGTTCGTACTTATCTACTCAGATGTGAAATTGTTCCCCGCATTATTATCTGGTTTAATTTGTCTTAGCAAATTTCATTTACGTTTGCGCATCGATTCGCGTGGGTAGTTATAATTGGAGTAAAAAGTTCTACTTTTCATCATAGCTAGATATTTTGGAATCCCATTATTCTCACTACACGTAACAAGACAAAAGGAAAATTTCGGGAATAATCATTATTAATATATTGCTTTGTTGTCGTTGTTGCTTGTCAAATAATTGAAACTTAAATACAATCGTGTACTCGTAGTCCATTCTTGTATTGACATTCACATCGAACTTTTGACAAGTTAAAGAATCTCCAGAACTTGCTCCACTTATTCCTCCCTTTCCCAAAAATGTCAACCTCAACTTTGTCGTGGTTGGCATTCTGGCAAACACCTGCAAAAATTATATCCGATCAATGACAGAATACAATAACTTTGAAAAAAATATGATTGTTTTTCTATAAACTCCTAAAAACTTCTAAATATATTAAAATTATTTGAAGAAGAAGAAACCTAAATGAGAGACTAATAAAGTTTCGAAAGCTAAAAAGAGAAAGGGCTAGTTACATGTAGCTTAACATTACAATAGCTTTCGAAAAGGCCATAGCAACCATATAGTGGTAATGAAATAATTATATAGAGAGTGAAATATTACATTTTTGTGATTATAAATAAATAAATATTAAGTTAGATACATTATAAATAAAAAATATAAGTATTAAACTTCTTAAATTTGCCTTCTTCTTAAAAATTCTTAAAAAAAACCTGGGGGCAGTTTTACCAAATCTGAAGACATTTTCAAGCGGACCAACCACCTCTTGGTTTAATTAATTTTGCAACAGCGCAACAGCATTCAGTTATATGAAGTATTGGGTGCGACAAATTCCGTTCTGGGCCGTGACTTGTGCAAATTTAAAACCGCCTGCGAGGTTAAACGGGGTGGCGATCTATCACAGGTCCACGTAGTCTGAGCGTCTGCATGACCCGGGGGTGATAGTGGCGGTATCCAGTAACCGGGAAACCGCAGCGATCGGACACCTCAGCCGCAGAGCTGGTACGAATTTACACCCTCTTCTAAATTACCATGGCTAGCGATCAGTTCGTTCTGATTAATAGTGGCCAGCTACCAGACATGCTCCTAAACATTTGTTGCATCAATGTTGCCTAATTTACATGCCTTTCCGCGAAATGCCGGCTGGATTTCATTACATAGGACTATTACTCATCATAGTAATTTTAATTTATATAAACGCATGACCTCGATATCACTAATGAATCGAATTTTGTTAAAGCCCCACGTTGGCGCCAATTTTTAATAATTACGAAAATGTGAACGCCGCACTGTTGAGCGACAATTGTAAAATAATTACGATGTGTGAATTTCAAAAGCCCCACGTTGTAGTGACTATTGAGAATAATACGATTTTGTGATAGCTTTTAATAGCTCTTAATGTTTGGATGATAAATTATCACTATGATTATGACTTACGAAATTTTTAAATATTTAAAAGTATTGTTTTAGGATTTGATAAATGAGATAATTACAGTGACAACACCGCGAAGAAATACCTGACAAGGTTTCAGGATACTTACTTTGTTTCTTCCATATTGTATCCTTCCCATGGGCGCCAGTTCTATGAACACTTATTTGTAGTTGGAGAAGGTTCACTGATAAGCATGAGATAGATCCCTATAGTCAATAAGGTGGGGTCTAATTAAGCCTCTATATATCTTGTAATGGTATAACTAGAAACTTCAAAAGGTCAATTATTTTCAAAAGGTCAATGGATCTGTCATATTTACTATTTGGTTTTATAAAAGAGATTGAACTTGAAGAATATTTTTCAATTATATAATTTCCTCCTGAAATATTTAAATTGATAATAATAAAGCAAACGTTGTATAGTACTAATTTTATTATCACACAAATGTAAGTATGGATGTTAATATGACAAAAGTCATGCAAAAGGAAGAAGCACTACACTGATCACTAATTTCACTTAACTGGTTTGTTGACAATGCTGGATTCTGCTGCTGCCATCTACTGGAACACTGCCTTACCTTGGAATGCTCCTAATTTATGCTGTTCCTGGACAGATATAGACCGATAAACAGAATACATAGCTAGATAGTAGAACCTATTGACCTTAAAACATCACTAAATAGAATAAACTGTTAAACCAGCAGAGTGGTCTCACTGTAGAATATAGTATTCCCTATTCCCTCTAAATTACATGACCTGTGAACATTTCCGATCTCCACTTTGAAGCTATCTAAAGCCCCCGTTGTGCCGTATTTGAGCTAACGTGGTAATTGTACAAAAAAAATACAGTTTCGCGCTCGACACTTTACCGACGACAAGGAAAAAGCGTCACAGGATACACACAGTATTTAATTTCTAGAGATCGGATAAAATAAGAGCAATGGCAATGCTTGTCATAAAGACTTTATTTGATAACACCCTACTCGACGAATAACAAGCTCTCAGTGAATTTATTGGATAGGATTTATTGGATATTGGATAATTCTTTTTTTTTCTTAAGGTATGGTTAAGGTATACCCTGTATGGGTATTACCTAAATTTACCAAACTTAATAGGTGTAGCTGAAAAATTTCTTTTCACCTTTTTTGCCTTAGTCTTCTAATATCTATGTTTTCTCTTAGTCTAATATCTTCTATTTCCACTTTAATGTTAATCCACAAACAGACTGGTTTCAGTCTCAAGTTTCATCGTAAGCTGAAACCATCTTGAGTCTATACCATCAGGTTTTAAATAAAATAAAATGTTTCGCGAAAACAATTATACCATGTTCATTCTGAAGGTCAGGTTTACATATGATATAATATTTCAGTTTATCATGTGACTGGAATTTCAATATAATACTATATGTTGATTTTTTTGTGTATAATGAGTTCTATATAGATATCAGAAATAATGACAGACTATTTATTCCTTTGCGCTGACTTATTATACCATTACACCAGAATCGGAAGAGATTTATTGCCAATGCGATTCATAGATCAACTGTCTACGAGTTCACATAACCATAACCGTATTGGGAACAAAAATAATCCATTTATATTAATGGTGAAATTCCCATTATAAATATAAAGCCGTATCGGAGCATTTATTTACAAAGTGAAAATTCATGGTAATCAGGTAAAAAGAACTTTAACTACTGGGAAATATACGGAGCCTACTCCATGTTCCGATCAAAGTAAATTGGATATAAGTTACTATGAGAGTTCATCTTTGAACGTGTTCGCTGTGGTATTTTAGAGCAGGCCCGAAACTCATTCGAACTTGTTTAATTTTCTCACGCAAAGCAGACGATTTGTATGAGGGAAGCGGGAAAAAGTTGGACGTAAGGAAAGTGTATTTCGCTTGCTGTGGTTTCCCGATTATGCTGGCTTGTAGCATTTTGAACAGGACCGCCTTAGATCCGGAAGACCTTGTTAAGTCGAAGGGCTGAAAGGATAATAACTTTCATATAATAATAATAGAGTACACGGAAATTAGACAAATTATAACGATCCTAACTCTTAATTAGTTTGCCAAGTAAGACCGCAGAAATGTAGAACAATAAACAATAATTATCAGCTGGAACCTCTAGTCATCTCAGACCTTCACTTAATGAAATAAAATAAGTGTTTAATAAAAACAATATATTTTACAAATGGATATTCAACCACCTAGAGTATAGGTTAAACCACAGTTAAACTTAAAACTATATAAAATATACGAAGGTGTCAAAAGTGACATAAAATGAAATGGAAGCTAAAACTTATGTGCTGTAGCCTAAGGGGCTTTTCAATAAAATATGAATGAAAGCAGAAAAATTATTGACTCTCTAGAGGCTAGAAAAATACAGCATTTACAGATAAACCTTGGTTGTTAAGTTATAAAATACCTGGCAATTTTCGTAATTTAATACAACATTTATTATACCTAGTCCTGGTAGCGTTCTGGAGATGCCCTCGTAGTATATGGACGTGGGCTAGGATCCTAGGTAGAACCTATATCAGCATCGAAGAACCAGCAGAACTGAGATTTATCATAAAGGCACAGCGGTCAGATGGAGGAGAGATCTTCCAATTTAGCTTTCAGGAACTAAGGCAATGGTCATAAGAGGAATTGCTTCTCGGTCGTCTCATCAAGTCATGTTATATTTGATAATTAAATAACAATTTTCTGCGTAGAAATATTTATTTATACTCCGCAATAAATCGATAAGCCCAAAGTTGAAAGGTTTAAATAAATTAGTAGTTTATTTTAGTTCCACGTTAGTAGGCTGACAACAGCTAAAAAGGTATTAGTTAATATTAAATGTGTATGAAAATGTCTTCATCTCTCCCTGTTAATACTTTGTTTAGTATCTGAGTGGAATATAGATCAAATAAATATATCTATATAGGCGTTGGTTGCGATGTAACATCACTGCACATCACTCGACAAGAAAATAGCATTTAAATTGCTTAAATATTAATATCGCCCGTCTTAAATTATACATTATTCCCCTTGATAAACGTAAACTGCTTCTAGAATGCATTAATAATGCAGTGTTAACCGCTGTAGATACTCCTAATATCATACAATAGCGAAACAGGCAAACGCAAACGCAAACGTGATCGTGACAGTATAGCAGACTTGTCAGGTGTTTATACTCTGTGTTTTCACTGCATAACTTATATATAAAAATCTTATCCATATATAATATTTATACTTTTTAAATTTTCTAAATTATCTCCAACGTGAGACGAAGATTTGTATATATAAGTTATGCAGTGAAAACACAGAGTATAAACACCTGACAAGTCTGCTATACTGTCACGATCTTGATACTACTGCTAAATTTCCCTAGGCCAGTTCTTTGAACATTTATTTTTATTAAATATTAAAGTTCACTGCTGAGCATCTATAGTCCTCTATAGTCCAGTAAGTTCAACTAGGTCATTTGGAAAATCGAAAATATTTGCTGGTAAATGAATTGAAGCAAATCTTATTGAGAATTGAAATTTTAAAACTTTGTTTATTTATAGAAAGTTATTTTCATACTTTTATATGAGAATAATGATAACGCAGAAACTATGTAAACTTGATTATTTTATTCACAAAACAAAGTAAATATATGTCTATAAGACTGAAATTCAACCACAAGAGAGAAGTATGTGATTTCGCACATTATCCTCCAAAGTAGCAGTATGCTTGAATGCATAAATACATATTACAATTCACTATGATTAGTGAAATCTTAGAAAGAAAACTTAATATAGATCCTACGTCAGGTACTGGTACTGGTTTTCATTGATGTAAATTTGGAAAAACTTTTATGATCTGCTTACTTTTGTTTATGTTGAATGTTCTTCTGCTACCTTAAAACACTGATCTATACCTCTTATATTCTCCTTGGGAACGCCGTACTTGAAATATCGTATTTTCAAGTCAAATCACACTAAAACTTGGTTAAATCTCTCTCTAATTATTTACCCGTTGATTTCTCACTATTATAGCACAAAATTTCTTATCTAACGTTGGTTTTAACTATTATATTTTACAAAATTTCTAGACACATAAACTTAGCTGCCGCTTTTTAAAGGACGCTATCACAACTCTCTAGTTTGTTACTCGTTTCTCCGGAAGTTTTTCCATTTTGAAACAATCGAAGTTCCTTCACAACTAGTGTTATGTTATGTTACTCTCATATAATGTGACCAATCATATTGCAGCTAAATATTTAATTTATTTAGTTTACCTCAAATGTTGTTGAATTTTAGTTTAAACAGTTTAATTCTCCATTCTACATAGGATTCACACATCAGATTCACTTTCCACAAATCCGTTTCAATGTTCACAATACAGTGACCTGTACCCATTGGTACCTCAAACGTTTTGCTTCAGGATTATAATCCCGAACCCCTATTCTTGCTTGACCCTTTTACAATTGTACGTCCAAATATACCGAGTTTATGTTAGTATGATATACCATAATGTTTGTTAGGATTTGTCTATTCCGATTAAGTTGGATTTAGAATTTTGCGCTGATAAATGACTTTAATATTTTTAATTTACATACTGGCCGATCAGATGATTTCTCGTACATGGTCTGTGCGATGTGTAGAGATGCTTGCGCTCGCGATTGATACTAGAGTTGGGACTTTATAGATTGAATCTCCGTACACGTATTACTTTATAATCTAACGTGTTTATTGTGTTTTACCTCTATATTTGGGCTCTGGATATTCGTTTATCTCAATATATATATATATATATATATATATATATATATATATATATATATATATATATATATATATATATATATATATATATATATATATATATATATATATATATATAAATGCCACAATAGGTCAAAAGCTATTTCTCTTTTTTGTTTCATGTCAGTAAGGACCTAAGGACCATATTCAGAATATGAGCCCATAGGATCAGTCACTTTTTTTACCCTGAGGGTTCGTTGAAGCCACCCCTTCTCGGGGGTGGACATGTTTCCACTTAAAATAACCACGGAAATCGATATAGGGACAAATTTTAAACAAATAATGTTCTATGGAGGTTTTTCGATATTTCGATATTTTTCAAGTAAATCGTGATTACAGAAGTGTTAAAAATGCACGTTTTTTGAGTTTTCCGCGAATAACTCGAAATCTTTGCGTTCTCTCAAAAAAGTTTAAATGACCAAAAATTAAGCTTATAAGAAAGCAAAGAGATCCTTTATTCATGAATGTGAATATATTATAGAATGTGAATATAATATATTATATATAATATATAATACTATATTAAGCGTTTTTTTTGCCCCTGAGTGTACATATATAAATGTCAAATTTGTACAATATTTTCATTTATTTTTTTTTCACTAATTTAGGTATTTTTTAAGGGTTGAAAATTTGGAATTAATCGTAAAGCATGTTTAAGAACATGAAAGAAGCTTTATTCTACATAATTAAATTAGATGTGATTCCATAAAAGGCTTAAGCCTGCATTTCTTCATTATTTTTCACTGAGGTAGTTTTCAACCATTAAAAGCAAAAAGCACAAGTCGAGCATATGTCATTTTTGAAGTTAAGAGTAAGGTTAACCTAAACTAGAGCTATCCCCCACTACTTTATTTTATGAGATAGAGCAAAATACGATATTTAAGAAAAAGTTACAAATTTTCCAGTGATTACAATAGCAATATTTAAAATACCTATTCACGTGCATATTCTCGAGAAAAATCCCGTTTTCTGATTTGCCATAACAATTGCGCCCTCTAGCGGCCATTTTTCGAACTTCCAGCGATTTCCCTTCAATATGAATGTATGATTCTGAATATGATCCTTACTGACACGACGGAAAAGAGAAATTGCTTTTAACCTCTTGTGCATAATTCTTACAAATTTAGATTCTAATACGCCGGACTATTATTATTTAGGTCATGCAGAACTGCTCCGCAATAATTATAATTGGAAAACGACTGCCTAAATTAAAATTTATTTATTTCAAATTATTTAGAAAAACAAATGTTAATAGACGTGGCCAATATTATCATTTACTAAATTGCTGATGTTCCGATGTTTCTGTCTTGTATTCATTTTATATAATAGTTTTTTGTCGGGCTTGATTATGCACAAATTGATTGATGTTATATTAATATCAGATTTGCATGTGAGCAGGTATCTCCATTGTTCAATAATAATTATCTGATCCGAATATGTCAATTTCATTTCAAATTAGCCTAATTAATCCTAGCTATTATATAGATAATTTTCACATGTACAGACCCATCAAGGAAAATAGAGGGTATGTTACGGTATGTGATTTCGAATGGGGGGATACCGAAACTATCATTACGTCTTGATACGGGTTAGATTTCTGACAGAAATAGCGCATCGACGTAGAGTTGGTGGAGAACGCACCGATGCGTGGCGTGTCTGCCAATCCCGTCCCAATTTCCTATTGTTAACAGTATCACTAGTACAGTGGGGTATATATACCATTATTTACAATAGAATACTGTTTTATTTGTATCATATAATAATGGTATAACTATTCTTTATGGTAATATAAAATTCGAACGATGGAATAGTTAAAATTCAATTATCAAAGCTCGCGACAATAGATATTTACGAAATCGTGGACCTAACAATCAAAGGAGTCTGTAATGGTTTTCTAACTGATCCTCATATTGATGAGAAGAAAACTTTTTTAACATATGCACAAAAAATCTTTAAATATTTAAAAGACCAAGACAAATATGTTAGTTTACTAATGGATAAAATTCACATTGATCCATATTTAGATTATAAAGGTGGTAATGTTGTAGGAGCTGCATTTAATAATAACGATTCGTTAGCGACATCTGCGTATACATTTATGATTACTAGCATTTGTTCAAATTTACTACCACACTTCTCCATTTCCGAAATTAAAGCTGTATTATTTGTAGCTTCTTTCACTTAACCTGGATAGTTAATGTTCCTATGTAACTAGTACATAGTCACCCTCATTAACTTCCCCTTTCTGCATATTTGAATGGGATCCATATCTATATCAGATTCCTCGTTCAGATGAGGTGAATAGGGGCATTGATCACTTTCTGCATAAGAAACGTGATTTCATCATCACTGAGCCGTTATTAGTTCTCCTAACCCTTCTAGGAGCTTGCTCATATCTCTGCCATGAGGAACTTGAAGATTGTGCCAAGTTCACTCATCTGTCATTATTATTTTGCGAGTTGATATCGGAAGCCGGGATACTTTTCCCTGGAGGAGTGTTAACTTTTCTTGTTTGTTCTTGTAGAATTGATGTCCCGTCTCTTTAAATTCAGCTTTTCCATAAAGCTGTCACCAAGTTGTGCTTTTACTTCAGGTAGTAAAGCTTCAGTATTATACATGGGAAGTCTTTGAAACACATCATGTCGATTCACAGGAGCAATAACGCATTTACGAAAGCCAGCCTTAACGTTTTAAGTAGAATTTTCTCTTTTAACCTCTTTTCTCTTTTTAAGTTTCTTTTGTCGTATCCGATAATTCCGAACCTTTCCGTTTCATTCATTGAAAATCTTTCGCAATGCAATCTTTATGGGCCTGAAGAATGGTAATGGTTGCAAACGGTGGGTAGCATTGAGAGGCAAAGAAATTAAGGAAATGTCATTGTCATGGCAAAGATCGATTGATCGATCGACTTTATTCCTACCTGGTTGTTTTTCTATAATAGGGAGCATTAGAATGATAAACCAGCCTTTAAAACATTTAAAATCGAACCACCTTGATTTGGTGCCGTTGTTTCATGTTTTCTCAAGCCAATTCTCGGTCCACCTCGGTTTAACGTATTCTCCGCATATGTAGCTATTTTGCTACATATGGATATATGATACATATACATCAGGATGATTTACACAACTTAAACTTATTTTATTTCTATTTAACAACGTTGCAACGTTTATTTCTATTCAACAACAAACCTGTGTTGCAAGCTATAGGAGGTCAATAAAATAAAAACCCGTTTGAAGAGAGCAGGAAACTTGATAGGTCTCCTGTAAAACAAATATTCCCCCCCTCCTCCTTTACACGATGAGTGTAAACTTCCCCTTTACACGATGAGTTAGAATCATCATCTGTAATCAGCCAAAAAGGAGAACAAATGGAAACAATTGGGCATCAAGAGAAGTTTGCTCAGCCTTGCTCAATCAGCTAAGACGTCGGCTGGTATGAATCCTGCCCCCGTTATTCACGGGGGCTCAAAAAGTAGCCCTATTAAATAGATTTACCCCTAGGAAAATGAGTTACTTCTCTGGAATGGGTTGCAACCGAGAATTGCTCAATGCACTAATCTCCAAGCAATAATCGATGAACTACAGAAAAAAGTTGACCCGCTTTTGAAAAAAAGTGATCAACAAAACAAGGAAATAGAGAATATCAAACAGAAGAAGAAGACCTCGCTAGAGAGTGGATAGTGCAAAAGAAACGAGGAAACAAAAAGCGTAAAGCGACCTCCTCACCAGCAGAAACCTCTCCTCAAATCAAGAAATCCAAGAAAAAACCCAAGAAGCAGGCACGTCAAAAGAACCAGAAACAAAGAAGATACCCCAACCTCCGCCTATTAACGTGGTGGATAACAAAAACTATGAGGACATTCTAAAAATATTACAGTGTCTTAATGAAGATATCATCTCAATAAAGAGTGCATAATTTAAACGTATTCACTAAAGAAGAGTAATACAGACTGAAAGAGGCACTCCAAGAAAATAACAGAATACTTTATATATGAGGATAACAAGATAAACCAGCAGACCAATAGAACAATAAAATAACAAACTATAAAACTAATGGCTATAGGAATTGATCCGACATGCTCCGACATCAAATGATCATCGCGCATCTCGCAGAAAGAGATTTTGATATTGAAGGAGTAATCAAGATTCAAAAACGCGAAAGAAACGGAGAAGTCACCAGAAAACATCTTCCTTTATTCATGTTAGTCTTTAACCAAAGTGAAGACACCAAAAAAATATGATATTATTGATATATATATTATGATATTATATATGATATTATATATATGATATTATATATGATACATCACATATTGGGACTTAAGGTAAAAATCGAACTATTGCGGAAACGATCAAATCTGATCCCCCAATGCAAGAAATGTCAAGGATTCGGGCACACGCAAAACAACTGCTTTAAAGAGCCAAGATGTGTTTAATGCACTAGAAGACACCTCTAACGAGAATTCACAAACAACCCTCAGGACTTATTGAAGCGTTGACGGTCACTTCACAGCTTCACTTAAATAGTTATCGGATGCTTTCCTCATCTGGTGGATTTTCTTGGAACTTGCTAGAGAGCAGACTAACAATAGGGCAAATATACAGGAATCAATCCTCGCATATTGTGTAATTTAAAACGCCACAAAACGGAATTGGAACTGCACATTTCGTGTAAAACTGCATGTTAAAAGAAACACTAAAAACACATCTAAAAAACTAGAGCAGATAGATAAAAACTGATTGCATATATAGATTCAGCAAATATAGCTATTGGTTCTAAAATCCTAGGAACAAAACTTTATATTTTTTTGTAGGTTTGTGTAATTAATATACGGAGATTATTCCCACTACAATAATACTTTGATTGGCCAGAACGAATGCAAATGCCATGCATTGAATGTTTCTCTTCAGAAACGTTACAAAATAATTATTGTCACTCTATTTTGTTGATTATCACTCTCGATATTTAAACCAAATACACTCCATGTATTAACATTGACATATATTACATATATTTGTGTTTATCAATTCACGTCTGGTATCGCCAACTTTGACATAAGAAACTTTTAAGTTACACATTGTGTTATTCCAATGAATATACTAGCTTGAAAAAATGCATTACGTCGTTTATTCTGTCCACATCTTAGGCAGGCTCCAAACTGATCCATTTACATTTTGTTTAAGGTGTATTCCCTTGGATAAAGTAGGTTACCGGTATTCGGCAACTAGGGGACAAGCAGATACATTCTATCAGCATAATTTCCCTAGGCGTAGCGTTGAGAGGACTCGGAGGTGTTTAGTAGATAGTCCTCCCGGATCTCGCCTCAGGGTAGTCAGATTACGCACTTACGGTAGACTGCAAACAACCAGATTCTCGGCGTACCATTAGCCACTGAAATAATGCTGTACTGTCGTTAGGTTATCTGTTGAAATTATTATTTAACGTGACTTTTCAGGAACTCATCCAATAAAAATGATTGACACTAAAACTACCTGGGTAGAGCGGTCGTGATATTGAGTTGCCTACGTTGCACTTAGATGATTAAATGTTATCGATTAAGTTATACAGCGCACTTGAGTATGCACTGCAAAGTCCGATGTTACAATAGGAGAAAAGGGCTATATTAATTATATGAAGGAGGATTTTATCCCGAACTGTTCGCACATAATAATAATTGGTATTGACTGGGATTATCTGACAATTATAAATGACAAAAAGCAAATTTTAAAAAATTTACAGATCTAACAGACACTTGTTTAATACCTACGTCAATAGAAGAATATCAGGGGAACAAATTGCACTTTCAGTATGAAACTTGGATCTCTTGGATGCTTCGCACTCCTAAAGGGTTCAGTGTAAAATCCGCTAGGCGGCAGCAACAGGGTGACCGAGGTAAATAAATGAGTTCATAAAACGAGTATTGATTGGTCATCGAAATTACTTTGTTCGGTACAATGGGGTATTTTCCCTCGATCGAAACAAAAATGGGAAATTGTATGTCAACAAGTACATTTTTCATTAATTTTTGACATGAGAAATAACGTGCAATATCCGAGATAAGTGTTTAATTGCAGTCTGAATTTATATGACGTCACTAAGCGAAAAATAAGGATATATATATACAGTACGTCCCAAAAGTTTGGCATAAAATTCATAAAACTTTTATTAGCAATGTTTTGGAAAACATCTCAAACACGTAGATTTTTGTGTCCAGAGAGAAATTTTGACTTTGGTTGCCATGGTTACCTATGCTTTGCTAAAAATAAGAACTTTAAAACAATTGCCAATCAATCGCATTTGACTAAAGAAACTGCAATGTATCTTGTAATTACGCTGTGAAGTATTGTGTTGCTGATTTCAGCATAAACGAATATTTTGTTGGCAAATTTAAACACATTGTACAACAAAAAATGAAGATTTCTGCAAAAGAAAACAAATTTATTTAAAAAATGGAGTTGTTTATTAAAATTTAGTACTTTGCTTGGGAAAATCTCGTCATCTACGTTTTTTATAATAACTGTACGAAGTGGCCACCATTTACAATCTGACAGTAATAAATTCAATCTTGAAAAGCGTTCACAGAAGACCGAATAACATTAGGTGGTATGTCACGAGCAACATTGATTATTCTTCTTTTCACTTCCTCGATATCCTGTGGTTGAGTGGCATAAACCGTACTTTTCAAATAACCCCATAGAAAGAAATCTAATGGAGTCATGTCAGGAGACCTTGGGGGCCATTCAATAGTACCTCCTCTACCTATCCATCGGTTTGCCTATCTACAGTCCCATTTAAATAAAATGTTGCTTCATCGGAAAAAACTATATTTTCTATAAAATTTAGATAGAATAATGTTCGAGACTGTTTCGCAAAATTCAACTCTTTTATTTTCATCGCCAGGTAAAAGTTCCTGAACTTCGTGAACTTTGACCAGTGGTGACCACTTGAAATGGTGACTACTTTTCAGTCTTCATATTACGATGACCTACAGATTTAGAAACGCTATGTTGTTGAGCTATTTTTCTCACAGAGTTAATCGCATTTTCGGTTAAACTCAGCATTACATGAAGACGTTCATCGTCATTTAATGTTTTAGGTCGACCAACCTGGTCTTTGAACATCTTTTACGGATCCAGTTTGCGCCAATTTTTGATAAATTTTACTCACGGTTGATCGTCTCTGTTTTATCTCGGCATCCAATCATTATTAGGATTTTAATCCACTGTTTATCTGACAAAATAGGCATAATCAATATTTGTGAAGTTTGTAAAAATGCCAAAATAAACTGCACTAAGAGAAATGTCAAGTATTTTTTATCAAATGTCATTGATTGGCAATTGTTTTAACGTTCTTATTTTTAGCAAAGCATAGGTAACCATGGGAACTCTAATTTAGCGAAAATCTTCGTTATTTATGAACCAAAATTAAAATTTCTCTTTTTGCTGTATTCAGTATAAAAACTCCTTTGAAATGAGGTATCACAAGGGGCATCGTGCTATTTAAACGTTTTTAAACTTGGTCTTTTGTGTAATCTATACATGATGTGAACCACATTAAATTTTAAAAAAAGTTGCCTCTAATTCCAAATAGAGGTAACAATTAATGCCGAACATTTTGTTGTTATAATAGAATCCTTGCAAGATTTAGAGAATATTGCTGGTAATCCATCAGATACCCAATCAGGTATTTATTGCCCGACAAGCCGTCATGTTACTGATTGCAAATGTTAAAACCTTCAAATACGTATATTGTTATAAAGCCATTCAAACGAGAAATTAACATTGACGTCATGTAATAAATAACTTTTATCATAATTCTGTATTTTCTAAAAGTTATAAAAGCAATTTCATATTTCGTTTCTACATAATTATGTCCTGTATTGGCAGCAAATGCGGTACCCTGTAAAAAGATAATTTGATTGTGAAGTGACTGAATTATTATCACGGATTATTGAAGAGTCCAATTAAATCGGAACACAATAGAAATAATCTGCGTTCGTGCATTTTAATGCATCGAGCCTCCAAGTTTTATAATTTAACAGAGCTACAGAAAACAATATACATTTTGTCATTACTTTCATGAATATTGTGTAGTTTAATTGCATATGTAGTTTTAATTGTATTTGGTTTGTTAGTTTTACTGTTAACATTTCCACATACAGTAACCGCCGATTATACCGAATCGACATATTATGAGGTAGAGAACGGTTAATTATTTCCATCACGCCGATATCAGGAAATGTTGACAATGTTCTTATCATGACGCATATTTGGTTAAGGATCTTAGGAAAATGCGATTTATTATTATATAAATGTTTGAAATTTCTATTATATAAATAGCAGTTTATTTCTACTATAAGATAACTGCATGTTGGGACACTAAACGTTACAAAATATTAAATTTTCCCTGTGTCATGTATAAAAACTTATGGAATTTTTGATATTATAATTAATTATGTTCATAAATAACTACGTAGTTACTCTAACTAAAATATAATTAAGTTTTGTAATGAAATTAGATACAACTTAGCACAGATTTCTCGCTACAGTGTCGTCTTGTTCCGCATGATATTTATTACGGTACTTATTATTCAACAGCTCTATGCCAAACACCATCAAAACCCCAGTGTTATGTCTATCAGAAGATAGCTTAAAGTCCAACCTTGAATGTTAGTATCATGTATAAAATCAGACCTGTAAAATTACAAGAAATATTACCATGTGAAATATAAAAATCTCGATTATATGAAATTTTTACAAATGTCACAACTGTCAACGGCAAAAGTGGCTTTGACAGTGACATTCCACATATCTGAAAAAGATATTCAGTTTCGTAAATTGTATTAAAGATAATGACAATTGATTTAGTCAGCAAGAATGTTGTTAATTTAGCATGTAAGAAAGTAAAGTGCAGCGAAAATAAACCAGAAATTGACTGATAAAATAGCGTATGACCTTAACATTATAAGGATTATATAAGGAGATTTGAAACAAGTAAAAAAGACATATACTTAGAGACAAGATTTTGGTAGAAACGCGGCACCCTTTTGCGGAAACTTTTATTTTTTTTTATATTGGAAAAAACCCAAGAAATTATACAAAATTTTACCTAAATGGCACAAATCGTGAGGCAATAAAATCCAGTCACAAATGTCACAAAATGCTTCGTTAAAAAAGTAAGGAAGGTATCTTAAAACTTCGATAACTAAGTCATGACCAAGTTATTAACATAAATAAAAGCTTCACAAAGAAACCATATTCACTGATATTCGCACAATTTTAAATGATCCCTTGGACAATAAAATTTCATACGGGCGCCACTTCTATGAACATTAATTTATAATTTTAGAAGAATCACTGAGAACATGAGTACCCTATCGTCTTATAGGGGTAGACCAATTAGGTCTATGTAAATATTGTGCAAGATTGAATGAATTAATCTATGATACTACAATATTTTCTTACATCAATTGAATTTTATTTTGTTTCAAGTTGTAGGATTTAAATTGTTTCCTGAAAAGTTTCAAAATAATAATAAGAAAGAAGTAATTTTATATGACTATGTTTATTGTCATATCTTCATGAAAATAAATAAATAAACAAATTCTGAAACTTATTAATACCATACGCAAACCTACGTAACTCATTCTACTATATGGGACTAAGCCTCTGGTGGAATATATCCTTAAAACTAGCAAAGTTTGAAATTGTTGTTACCTTAAAAGTTTAATGTTAATCCCATTAATTTGCGATGTACAAACACTTAGCACTATTTTCCACGATACTGATTTGATCTCGAATCACCAGCTGCTGCTGGGCTCTGGTGGTGTCATCTTACGGATGCCGCCGTACTATATCTGGAACGCTGCTACTATCTCCGTGTATTATCTGGAAGGCTGCTACGAATACCCGAAACTTTATTGTAGTATATCTTTACCCTCAAACTGTGGATCGTCAGATTCTGAACTTTTACTATTTCTTCATACTTGGGATTTCTTATAAAATGATTTCCTTTTCCATTTACTGCTCACCACAGTCTTCTGCAGGCTGGGGACGCTACCAAGCCTCTACTTCTCACTTCTTAATTTCGACGGAAACACTTAATATGCAGTTATTTCTGCTTGAAAACCTTTCCCACTGGTGTTCTACTTATTTCTCACTATTTCAATATTTTTTTAAGTTTAACTTAATTTTGACAATTTTTTATAAAAATTATTAGCGGAACTCTCCTCGGACGCTATAGCTGAACTCTCTCTCATTGTTATATGTAACCACGGATATGCCGTATAGAAAAACATCTGCACTTCCTGGTTACAATTCTCTATACGTACGAGAGATATTGATCATTAATTTAATTTTAATTTCCCAAACAAGCTTGCTTAAGGGTCATTTTGTTTATTTACAATTTTTCTTTTCTACTCTGTAGAATGAATCTGTAGATCATATATGTGCAAATAAACTATTATTATTATTTTCTGCTAAACTAACATCGGAACTATGACCTAAATTAAACTCAGATGATAATTATGCACATACAGTACACAATAAAATGATCAAGGTAAACATGGAACATTCTACGAACATGTAGGATACTGGGTTTAGGGCATTTAGTAAAATGACATTTAATGCAAGAGTAAACCCAACAAAACCGAAATTATACTAGACGTGTTACAGGATGTTTACTATTATTCATTGACATAATCTTATTAATCATCCAACAAACATCCCCGACGTCGGCGAACAGTCCTCGAACATCTATAACCTTGTCGATATTTACATAATTATCTCGGTACTCAAAATATGCAAATATTCATAGCATGACCACGGTCCTAGTTATTATTCAAGATGCTTTAATCTGCCATGGCCAGTCAAATTGCCACAGTAAAACTAAGTTTCTAGATACTAAGTGGGATGGTTTACTAATTACACTGGTTATTTAACGAACACTTCCATAGAAAGCAATAACCGTTATAGCCATATGTTTCCAAAATATATATAATAGCCATTAATATAATCCGAAAAGATGATTTATAGATTTCATTTCAACTTTAGTCAGCTATTCAATTTAAATGTCAAATTAGAAACAATATTTACTAAGATATTAGTTTAAAACAATTCATAGTATTTAATATATTGATATGTCAAAATTCATAAATGTCACAATAATAGTATTAATAATAATAATAATACAAAATTTACAAAGTAAGACACAAAAGTAATTAGAGCCAGAATAAAATTCCACATTTATCTACTAACAATTATTATTCCTTAAGTCTAATTTTGTAAACATTTTCTACTTTGACACATTTTATTACTTCTGAAAAAGTGTAAAATTTTTACACTTTTCCAGAGATTTATTTTTAAATTGCAATATGTCAAAAGGAATATGAAAATCATGTTTTTGCCTCATATTGACATCATGACCCTGATTATATAAATATAGCCAAGCCGCGAGAAGTTAAGCAAGACGGGCGTTGGTGGCACTTGGATGGGTGACCTAGGCAGGCTTGGGGATGGACTGCGGCAGTACTCAAGTAAAAAGGAGGAATGCACAAAGGGCCTAATGAGGCCTAAGTGCTGTAGTAGAAGTAAAACCACTACACTCCGACCCATATACATACATACACTGACTATATCATTTACAATAGACCCTTTTTGATATTTAAAAATATATTTACAATATTGGTAAAAATGCAAATATGATAAGGTTAAAACTGTATATATTTTAAATATATTTTTGTATGAATAATTAATTGAAACTCCAGCAATACACCTTAAAATCGTTTTTGTTTGACTAAGACTTCAACAGTGGAAGTACAGTTCCCCCAGAAACAGATACCTAAGGTACGGTGTCTTTTTCTGGGGGAATTCTACGAGATTCGCCTTGTGCATAATATAGAGAGAAGTTGCCCTATATAAAGGAGAGTCAGGTTTCGGAATAAATACGTAGCAGGAGCAAGCTTTGAAATTACACTGTCGCATTAAATTTTCTAGTTGAGGTTTCTGTCTGAATACAGACATTAAATTGTTTTTGCTGCAGTACTCGAAGGCATATTATCTAAGGAAATTATTATAAAATCTAAGGAACTTTTGGGCATTATAAAATCTCAGACCCTGAGTTTTGCCGGTGTTAAAATATAATGAATTATTTGAAAACCACTGGGTCTTAAATAAATGATTACAATTATTATTATCTAGAATATCTTTTGTCTTGTGTGGTATTATTAAGGTACCATTTGCATCTTCATAGAGATTGAAATATATCAACAGGGCAATAAAAAGTAAAATATTTTCGTAAAACCCATGCATGGCTGTGGCAGTTGACTTTCCATTGCGAAATCCATGCTGATTTTCGGCCAAAATCAGATATTTATTTAGATCTATGAAACAATATTCAAACATTTTGGAAAATATTAAAAATATACTGTATAGTTGGACATTGCACATTATACGCTATTTTCACTGACACAAAAATCTTTATATGCAATATTATATATTGTTAGAAAAAACATAAAATAGCAACAAAAAAATACAAAAAACCTTGTTACATTGAACAAAAATAATCTCTACAACGACAAACGCAAGAAAAAATATGAGTGAACGAAGGAGAATATTCCAAAACGTAGGCACTATCGAACGGTAGCCGACAAGAAAATTATTTTACGGGTATTTTACTGCATACAAAGAGATCACCCTCATCGCGACAAGGATTAATTGATGGATATGTGTTCGGATTATACAGAAGTATCAAAGTCAAGCACATACACACTTTTAAGAGAAGAAAAGATACATGGAAGTCTACAGCCACCGAAACCTAAAAGCTGTCGAAATAAAATTGCAGTGGGCGCAAAAAATGCGATACGTAACTCATCGGTCCATAATTTTTCGAAGCTCATCGCACTACATGTTCTCTATGACAGTAGCAATGTATGGTTACCATAAAAAATCCGGGACACCCCTGTTTCGGTTACTACGATTTTTTTAACTTTTCGTAGTGAAACTGTTGTCACACCCCGTATGTTCTAAATGTCTTGCACTATATGTTCTATAGGACAGTAGCAATGTATGGTTACCAAAAAAATCCGGGACAACCCTGTTGGCGCAATTTCTGGAAGAAAATGTTTGTAAGTGTACAAGATATCTGAAAAAATATCGATATATAGAGACAGTCAGATCAACGTCACATCAATGCGTAAAAAAGACATACCTAATATATATTTTTGCGACAAGATATATTTTACTTCGTTTGCTTTATGATTTAACCATAATTTTGTAGCCACATATAAGAAGTTTAACTATACATATACATGCCCTTTACTTTATAATAACCTCATTTATAAGTATGAGTTACTACATATAATAAACAAAAATGTATAGCTTTATAACATGATGCCATGAATATACATGCACTCAGAAAATTACTGCCGCTGAAAACAAATATTTGTCGATAGAAAACCCTCTGGTCTCTATAAAAAGTTAATCTCGAAGTTTTTCGAAGCTGATCGCACTACATGTTCTCTATGACAGTAGCAATGTATGGTTACCATAAATAATCCGGGACAACCCTGTTTCCGGTTACTACGATTTTTTTAACTTTTCGTAGTGAAACTGTTGTCATACCCCGTATGTTCTAAATGTTTTGCACTATATTTTTTATAGGACAGTAGCAATGTATGGTTACCATAAAAATCCGGGACAACCCTGTTGGCGCAATTTCTGGAAGAAAATGTTTGTAAGTGTACAGGATATCTGAAAAAATATCGATATATAGAGACAGTCAAATCAACGTCACATCTATGCGTAAAAAAGATATACCTAATATATATTTTTGCGACAAGATATATTTTACTTCGTTTGCTTTATGATTTAACCATAATTTTGTAGCCACATATAAGAAGTTTAACTATACATATACATGCCCTTTACTTTATAATAACCTCATTTATAAGTATGAGTTACTACAAATAATAAACAAAAATGTATAGCTTTATAACATGATGCCATGAATATACATGTACTCAGAAAATTACTGCCGCTGAAAACAAATATTTGTCGATAGAAAACCCTCTGGTCTCTATAAAAAGTTAATCTCGAAGTTTTTCGAAGCTGATCGCACTACATGTTCTCTATGACAGTAGCAATGTATGGTTACCATAAAAAATCCGGGACATCCCTGTTTCGGTTACTACGATTTTTTTAACTTTTCGTAGTGAAACTGTTGTCACACCCCGTATGTTCTAAATGTTTTGCACTATATGTTCTATAGGACAGTAGCAATGTATGGTTACCATAAAAATCCGGGACAACCCTGTTGGCGCAATTTCTGGAAGAAAATGTTTGTAAGTGTACAAGATATCTGAAAAAATATCGATATATAGAGACAGTCAAATCAACGTCACATCTATGCGTAAAAAAGACATACCTAATATATATTTTTGCGACAAGATATATTTTACTTCGTTTGCTTTATGATTTAACCATAATTTTGCAGCCACATATAAGAAGTTTAACTATACATATACATGCCCTTTACTTTATAATAACCTCATTTATAAGTATGAGTTACTACATATAATAAACAAAAATGTATAGCTTTATAACATGATGCCATGAATATACATGCACTCAGAAAATTACTGCCGCTGAAAACAAATATTTGTCGATAGAAAACCCTCTGGTCTCTATAAAAAGTTAATCTCCCTCCAAAACGTGAAGTTTCTGAAAGATTACCTACATTTTAAATACCCCGGGCTTTTCTTAGATTCCTTAAAGAGGAAAACTTTTCTTTAGGGCGTCAGATTCTTTTAATGTGTGGATTATTTAACGACTCATTACCCCCTTTAATCCCCTACCAGGAGACTTCTAAACAACCTCGTTAAGAGTTTGAAATATCTATTCTGGTTAGCAAATTATCTCATTGTTGGTAACAAAGCGACGATTTATTATAATAAATTGTACATTATTTTTATAAATTTGAAAAGTTTACCCAAGTGTTAAGCAAACAATGGCGTAACGGGAAACGTTGCATTGTAAATACGTTTTTCTCGCTATTGACGATGTTTTCTCCCGGCATATAAATATTACATAAGAGCCTTCTAAAATTATATGAAATAAAGTATTTATATATTGTGTTAAAAATTATTTCCTAAATGATCTTGTTTCAATTATCACCTATAGAACATCTGTGGGGAATATTTTTCTTCAAGGAAGAAATATAAATTTTGAATAGGCAATATCGATTGAATAATTTGTAGCTCGAACAAATGTAGCCAATAACACTTGATATATATTTCGGCAAAGTTATTTCAGGTGTTTTTCGAATATTTTCGGTCCCTTTTCCAGACTTTCGGATCATTTCGGCCTTTCATAGGCATATATATATATATATATATATATATATATATATATATATATATATATATATATATATATATATATATATATATATATATATATATATATATATATATATATATATATATATATATATATATATATATATATATATATATATATATATATATATATATATATATATATATATATATATATATATATATATATATATATATATATATATATATATATATATATATATATATATATATATATATATATATATATATATATATATATATATATATATATATATATATATATATATATATATATATATATATATATATATATATATATATATATATATATATATATATTGTGAAGTTTTGGTATACTACGAATATTATCAATACCCCACGTTGTGGGGATAATTTTGATAAATAGATATATGAATACTTAATATGCCCCACGTTGGTGAGCCAATTGTGAAGTTTTAATAATAGTTATAATATATGGATAAGATTTTTGTATAAGTTATGCAGTGAAAGCACAGTCACCACACTCATTCCATCTGTCGGAATCACCATCTATCGGAAGAACCTCGTACTACCTCGAACCTTTTCCCTCCTCGTACACACTATTTTTGCCTCGTACACTCTCCCTGGAGACGCCGTGCTTGAAATAACTTATTGTCAAGTTAGAATACTATAAATCTTGATAACTTTCTTCTCTACTTGTTTACCCGTTGATAACTGAATACTGTAGCACAAATTTTCTTATTTTACTATTGTCTAACTAATTATAATTTATAAATTTTTACAGACATATAAGCGTAGCTGCCGTTTGTTAAAGGACGCTATTGCAACTCTCTAGTTTGTTACTCGTTTCTACGGAATTTTATCCATTTGAAACAATCGAAGTTCCTTGGCAACGAGTGTTATGTTATGTTACTCTCATATAATGTGACCAATCATATTGCAGCTAATTATTTAATTTATTTAGTTTACCTTAAATATTGTTGAATTTTGGTTTAAACAGTTTAATTTTCCATTCTACATAGAATTCACACATCAGATTCACTTTCCGCAACTTAGTTTCAATGTTCACAATACAGTGACCTGTGCCCATCTGTACTCAACCGTTTTGCTTCAGGGTTATTAATCCTGAACCCCTATTAATCCTGACGTGACGCTTTTACAATTTTACATCCAAATATACCGAGTTTATGTTAGTGTGATATACCATAATGTTTGTTAGGATTTGTCTATTCCGATTAAGTTGGATTTAGAATTTTGCGCCGATAAATGACTTTAATATTATTTAATTTATGGTTTAACGATATATATATATATATATATATATATATATATATATATATATATATATATATATATATATATATATATATATATATATATATATATATATATATATATATAATATATATATATATATATATATATATATATATATATATATATATATATATATATATATATATATATATATATATATATATATATATATATATATATATATATATATATATATATATATATATATAATATATATATATATATATATATATATATATATATATATATATATATATATATATATATATATATATATATATATATATATATATATATATATATATATATATATATATATATATATATATATATATATATATATATATATATATATGTATATATATATATTTAGTTACGGATATGCACCAGTATTGAAATTTTACCTTGAATACGTTTTTTTAAAAGAAAGACAACCACAAAGACAAGCTCATTCAAAATGAATGAAAAAATGGGGGTAGTAGGTAGATATAATACCTACGTCAGCTGTCATGAAAATATTAATTTTAATTTTGATAATTACTTTCTCTCTTTGACCATATTTGCGGATTCATGTAAAACGACACGATGCAATTTTAATCCCCATCTTCAAAGGATCGCAAGCAATTACATCCCTTTTGAATGCGGTATTCGTCCGTTTTGTATTCCCATGCGATGATTGGAATATAACGTGACTCTTTGCCATTCTGATATCAAAATTACGTTCTATAGTTATTGAGTTCTGCATAAATTAGCACATATGCAGGAAAACTCAGGAAAATTAAAAAATATGACTTCAATATGGTAGAGAAATTGTATTTCATAATGGAAAGCAAAAAAAAAATAAGGGAAAATTAAGTTTTATTTTACCCCCATTATTAGTCGTGCATCATAAAAATATTGTTGAAATACTTCCTTGCTCATAATATATTTATCTATTCGGAATAGAATATAAACGATGCGCCCCTAGCGGAGAAATTAATAACTAATTTATTATGCCTGTCAGATTGGTTTTCTCTGTGTTTAAATTGGACTTTTCTCATTTTTGAGTCACCATTATTTGGTTATTTTGAATAGCATTATTTTTTTATGATTGATAACAATATTTATAGACATTTTTCTACATACGTCTAAAGTTATTGATAAGTATATCATGCGATTATTGTAAAAATGCATTATAAACATGCGAAGTTATCGACTCCATTCTTGATATTTTTATTTTTAATAATAAATTATTCATAAGAACAGAAGTATTTTTTTATTGTTATATTGTACCAAGCTAAATATTGAAACGCCTATTTAGAAATATCTTGGACTGTGTTCTTTACAGATTTTACAGATGATGAATATTGTAATAGTACATTTTTCATAATAATTGTTCCTACCAATTACATCGTCTATTCAAAAATTCTCAATATGTATTTATCAATTTCTAAAATATATAGTTATATCTATATTATATGCCTCCCATGCGAATTATATGAGATGGCTCTAGTATTATCTAATCTAAGCAAAATCCTTCTATCTGTTTTACTTTGGCAAAACATTTTAATCCAAAAAACGCTTCCAAGAGTTCTAAACAATGTGTTGAGTCTACTGTTGCGTAGTCCAAAAAACCCATGGGTGCGTTCGCCCAGAGCAAAAATAATAGCTAACAACGAAGGACAAATGAGAAAAACATCGAACCTTTTATAACGCATTTTTATAATAATCGCATGATATTTACCCATAACTTCAGAAATGTGTAGAAAAATGACTACAAATATTATTATCACTCATAAAAAGTTTATATTATTTACATTAGCCAAACGATCAATTCCCAAAAACACATAGAAATCCAAACTGACAGGCATACGGGTCTACTTCCAATCACATCCGTTAAGATTAATCAGCCATTTATATTTTAAATTTTTACACACCCTTTATGTTAAAATATAATAAGTGGTATTTAGAAAAATCGCTTTGACAAATCTGTCAAAATTCTTCATAAATAACGTCTCAGTATATTCATATTAAAAAATAATATAGCAATAAACTACAGAAACGCAGTAAAATGGAAATTCGATGTAGTTAATTGTAGAAATTATCTGTGATTTTACGTACATTTTATTTTACGTACAATGGCTTATTTTTGCTCTGTTTTGACCGTAAGGTAGGATTTGGGCAGCATGTTAGTGCCTACTAGCTTTATTTGTGCTACGCAGAAGCATAGCGGGGTTAAGTACATGTAAAAATATGTGGCTAAGTTAAATACATACTTAATTATTGCATTTAATACCTTATCGTTTATCGTATGGATCACAAATACCTGATTAATTCTAACGCAGTACGCTAAAAAGACCGAATAATGTTATTATTTATCGTAATTGCCAAGTGGAAATAACCAGATGCTGAGACCTTACTTTTGTTTAAATTTAATATTCTAAGCTAAGAGCATTTAAACTTACCGTTCTATACCTGTTATCGTATAGCTTTATTTACAAACCACTTCATTGTATTCACTTCTAATTGCACATATTTCAATCTACAATTTTAGGAATATTAATCAAATTTAACGTAGTTTTATTATTGTTTACAATAATTTCACTATAACATAGATTTGCATATATTTATTAATTTTTTATATCCATTTAATACACTTCAACTTGTTTCAAAAGTAAATAAATTATCAATTAACTAAATTACTTGTATAATTACTTACCTATTCACCTGTTGGTTGAATGTCTTATTTTTCTTTGGAATTAATAGGTAATTAAAATTAATATTATTATTTATTAATTTAATTCTATTAAATTAATTCGATCACCTTTGATTAAATTTCATTTTTTACTCTTGATTTATCGCTCAAAGGTGGAGATTTTGCACATATTTTGCTTCTTTTGATTTTTACTATAAAGATAAATCAGATACTGGTGAATATTTCTTTTTATTAACGAGACCACCGAGAAGTAATTCCCCCTGTGACCATCTGTGCAGGCCATTGCCATAGTTCTGAAAGCTAGACTGGAAAACCTCTCCACCACTCTACCGTTGTTGGTAAATTGGTAAACCCAGTTATTCTGCTTCTTCGATCTTACTGAGATCTCTTCCTAGGAACCAGGCAACGTCCAATTTCTACTAGAGCACCTCCATAGATCTGCGACGACCAGGTATCATAAATGTGTCTTAAAACCTTTACACAGGAATTGCCAGGTCTTGTTGCTGTTTGACAACGTCTTTCTCAGTGTTTTTAACACTGACGAAGACTTTGTTTCAAAAAAGACATTTATCACTTCAATACTTTGTAAATATTGGATTTTTCTAGTTTGATTGGGAATCAATAGTAACTTAGGTTTATTTTATTTGAGTTAATTTCAACATTAATAAAATTCTATTGGGAAAAAGGAGAATAGGGTTTCTGTTAAAAAATTATCGTTAACTTTTTTAACAGATTGTCTAACCCATTTATTTTTAACATTGCAAATTAGAATAGACCCGACAGTACCTAAATCAGTTTGATAATTCACCGGGCTGGTATCTTATTTTCTATCGGCACTAAAAACATGGACATATAGTGCCATTTGATACCCTTGATCTTTCAATCGCCCTCGCACATTTTCAATTTTGAAACGGTAATTTACTATCTGTGAAATTAATGCTCATAACCGCAGAAATCGCTGGCCGGCAACCGAAAATCACCAATAAAAACGTCGTAATTAATATTCAATTTATGGAAAAGACCGGAATCCACACTATTCATTTAATTTAGAAAATTAATATCGGTCATAATTTATGATTCTCGTAAATTTGTAACGCAGAAATATATTACGCCATAATTTTTCCATTGATTTAGGGCGTTTCATTTAAGTCAGACTCGAAGTTCTGCGGTTTCAGCGATAAATAATAACAAGCAGCGAAACCACGAAACGAAATAATACACTTGATACATAATTTTGTTCGGATTTGCTCCTATGCGATCATTTGAAAGATTAATTGCCGAAATTCGTTAAGAACATAAAATATGGTGTGTAGGGGAACTAAGAAAGCTGATATTTTTACGTTTGTGTTCTCTCTATTTAGCAAGAATTTTCTGCAAATTATATAAAAGTTCAAGTTCTGCAAGTAATAATCGAATAGCAGTAGCAATCCAGGAATATTCTTAAAACCACTGTTTTTTCATATTTTGTAGAATAATTTCACGTAATTTTTTAATAAATAGGAATGCGGCATTTATTTTTTTAAAATATGAACAAAAAATTATGGCCATTGTATTTAAAAACATCGAGTTGTATTGGTCAAGTTGAAGTTAAAGAAACTAAAATTACTAAAATCGAGTTTCTTTTACTCACACTTTTAATTTATTTATTTATTTATTAATAGACGGGTTAAGCCCTTTTATTACAAAAAAACATAAAATCTGTATGATACTTAAAGCTAATTAGTATTTAATATGAATAAATCTAACAGCTAAATATAACCAACTAACAATAAAAAAACGATCGAAATTAACAAAAACATTCATGAAGCAAGGCAGTTTTATTTGAATATTTTTACTGATCTCTTGAATGATGGACAGAAGCAATTAAAAAGATATAATTTACTGTTTACTAAATTAGCATTGCGTAAAATTCTGCTAATAGGTTCGTTCTGTCCGTAATTACTATGAGAAAAATGAATACGAAAAGTTTCAAAATTTGAGCGTCTTCGCTTTAAAAATTGCGACAGTACCTAATTTTGAGGTAACGTAACAGTATACGTAACCGCCGCGGCGGTCAATCTATATTTTTATTTTAACCGCCATGAAACAATCTAGAAATATTCTTGTGAAACCAACTGGTCTTCCCTAAATATGTACACTTATCTTTATTATCTGGTCAGTCAGTGACAAAAAATCTTGTGACGTAAAAATCTAAAAATATTCTTGTGAAACATCTTTTGTGAAAACAAGTAATTGTGTTTTAAGGGAAGGGAAATATTATGTCGTCTATTTGAGAGCATTAGAAAAAAAATTGAAAAAATAGCAGAAGCTGTGGTATTCGAACTGGAATCCTGTTGTTCATAACCGCTATCAGCAATCTACCGCTAGGCTATCAGAGCTCCGGCAAATATCTCATGATGAACTGTGATTTAATCCTTCATATAGGATACGAGTCGGAAAATATCTGTCTCCTTATTATTTGCCTTATGCCCTTATGTCTCCACGTGAACGCCGAAGCAAGAGCAGCCAAAGCATTGTGCAACATAGGGTATTTACTAAAGAATGGGCCATACTTCAGGAGTAGCTTCGTAGGAAGAAAATGAGATAAATTGAGGCAACTTACCCTTCGTACAATTTTGCTTGTTCAAGGACTTATAGGCCCAGAAAATATTTTTTTTGTTTTGCTTTCTTTATGACAATTTATTTATTACGGAAATTTTGGAAAATTATATTTTTTTACGTTCCTTCAGATGTTTTAAAGATAGATATTTTTACAAACTGTTTAAAAATAACTGATCGTAATTTCTAAACAGCATTCGATTTGTTTAAAAAAAGGCATACTTCTTGTATGTAGCTAAAATGCACCACTTTAGAGAAGATAGTCTACAGTAAGTAGGTAGGTACATAATATTTGTTGTTTCTAAACTAAAACATAAATTATAAACAACCGAAAACGTAATGTCCTTAAATAACGCCGCGCGCGCTCAGCACGTGGGCAGAGCATAGTGAAAAAAACTATTTCGAATGACAAAATCGGACTTTTTGCTGTGAATTATTTAAAGGCTCATTAAAGGCTGCTAATAAACACTAATTTCCTATTTTCGGCTCCAGCCATTTCCCGGGAAATCCATGTTCTGTCAGCTTTATCGTGAACTAGCAGAGCATGACGAAAAAAATAGTTTTAACAATTACTACAAAAAATTACCTAGCACAGTAATTAAAGGCTCATTAAAGGCTCTCGGAAAATATCATTCGCTAAGAGATTGCTGAATTTTTTCATTCTAAAGATTGGACTTACGGCTAGCGCGCGAAGCAAGTGGCCAGAGTACAGAACCGTTTTAAATATAAAAATCGGCCTTTTTGCTCTGAATTATTTAAAGGTTCATTAAAGACTGCTAATAAACACTAATTTCCTATTTTCTCCAGTCATTTCCCGCGAAATCCAAGTCCTGCCAGCTTTTCCGAGAACCTTTAATGAGCCTTTAATTACTGTGAGAGGTAATTTTTTGTAGTAATTGTTAAAACTATTTCTTTCGTCCTCCTCTGCTAGTTCACGATAAAGCTGACAGAACATGCATTTCCCGGAAAACGACTGGAGCGGAAAATTTTGGATTAGGGCATTTAATTAGCCTTTAATTGTCCGCTTATTTTTTTATGATTCTGCTGACTTTGCTCTTCCAGATTTAGGGACATGAAAACGTAAACAACGTGAAACAAATAGTAAAATGTGATAATATGAAAGATACTTCCAGTAAAACCTAGGCCGTTTACTATTGTACAGCCTATCAATCATGTAGGAGGCCTCCACGTACCAAGGAGAGTTCAAGGTAACAGCTCTAGGTGCTGTAGGCGAGAGCTATGCTATGATAGGCACATTGGCGTGGTATTTTACCGCTCTGTAGGATGTTAATTGCAGTAAAACTTTTACTCCGTGCGGCTTAACATTCGTGTACGAGGCCTTCACGTATCAAGGTCACATAGCACAAGGCACATAGTCGCACTTTAAAATTTATAATAAAGCTTGACATCATATTATCGTGTCGTAATAAATAAATGATCCTCTTGTCTCACGATTCGTCCCTTGTTATATTTTCATACGCATATTCTTGTCACACGCAATTTCTTTTTGTCAGCTTACGCATTTCATCAGATGAATAGTAAAATGGTAGAACAGCTACATAAAAACAATATTTATGAGGAGCTAGTGTAAACACTATAACCGCGAGTCACAATGTTACAACTGAGAGATTTTATATATAGTTGTAAAATGGGAGTAAAAAAACATAAGAAATGTGATAAATATGGGTTTCTTCATAAATCAAATGTGAAAAATTGCCCCTAGTGACGTTAATGGACGCCACTAGATATGAGATACAATGTCTGTTAAAACGCTGACATTTTAAGCTCGGTCTGAGATATTGTACTGATAATGCCGGGGCTTTAGATATTAACTGAATTTAATGTCCTAGCGGTATTTACTTCATTATGTAATGGCTACGCCATTTATTATATTTTACAACATTAAGCTACTGATACTGTACTGTAACATAGAAATGCTCAAATATATTACACCAGATATATTATTTTCATACAATGTGCTGAAGGTTAACTTAAATATGAGAGGTATTTATTTTCTAAAAAAATGCAAACATGCTAGTCAGCTATTTTTTGAATAAAATATGAGAATTTTCTCATCCATGAGATATTTTTTATACTACACTTTATTAGATGAAAATAAAAATTGGTGATAATGGACACATGCGATGGAGGAAAAAGCAGCCAAATGTAAATTGATTTTATGTGTTATTATTATGTAAAAAATATCAGAAATGAAGGAAATATGGAAAACCTTATTGGCTTTAAAATAGTGAATATTTGTTATTCAGTCTGCAGTACTTGAAGTTGGGGCCCGAAAGGCAATACAATAATGATATTTTTTTTATTTTTATTTATTTTATTTAGCAATACACTACCCAACAGAAATTCCAATTACTGGGCAGGAGATATAAGTATGTACATAATATAAGATACAATATACAGATATATCAATATAATACATGTGTTTTATCAATAAAAATATAGTACTGTAAATAAACCCAAAACAAAACAAAATTATAATTTATAATTTACGACTAGGGAGTTCAATTTTTTATCGCAGCTACAATGCAGTGGAATATATCGAACTAATTATTATAATTATCACACATCTTATATAGGGGTGAGGATTTTTGATTGTTGGTCCTAGGGTTGGGTAAATAAAATAATGAGTTTTGTCTAGAACCCAGCCTTGGTATCCGAAAATTCAATAAACTCAAAATAGTACCACAGTCTGTTATATTGTTTATTAAATTGTAAAGGAATATTTGCTGTGATATAATTCTTCGAGACTCAAGACTCGACAGCCAGTATCTATTTAAAAGTTCACTTTGAGCAAAGCCAATAGCAGGATAGATACCATCTTCCTTATCAGACAATGTCTTTAAGAAACGTCTCTGAATTCTCTCTAAATTATGTATGTGAATATTATAATGAGGAGACCAAATAACAATATTCCAATTTGGATCTAACAAAAGATTGGTATAACAGTTTCAGAGTGTGCATGTTGTTAAAGTCATGAGAACACATAATTATAAATCCGAGTGTCCGAAAGCTTTGGCTGGTAATTGTGTTTATATGATAATTGAAAGACAGTTTACTGTCATAAGTTATACCGAGGTCACGAAATCTTGGTGGGCGGGTAAGGACTGACTCTTCTAAAGTGTAATTAAATTCGATAAGGTGCAGTTTCTTAGAAAGTGTTAGATCATTGCACTTACTTATATTTAATTGTAACTTGTTTAAATTACACCATTTACTAATTTTATCAAGGGCAGCTTGTAAAACCAAGCAATCCTTTACATCATTTACCTTGTTATACAACTTCATATCGTCAGCATATAATAGGCAATTTACGCCAATGTCAACTATAATATCATTAATAAAAATATTAAAAAATAACGGCCCTAACACAGAGCCTTGTGGTATACCCGATGTAGATATAAATTATACAGACTGCTGGCCACAGTACTCAATGAAATGGTGTCTATTCTCGAGATATGATTTAAAAAATAGCAATAAATTTCCTGAAAAATATTTTTTTTTAAATTTTGAACGTAAAATGCTGTGATCGAGTCTGTCAAATGCCTTAGTGAAATCAGTGTATATAACGTCAACTTGCGAATTAGCGTCTATAGCGTCAGATATATATTGGCTTATACGACTATTTCGAGGGTCTATACGACCTTGGTCGACGTCAGGGACTTGAAATCTTGAACCAATTGGGGCCGGAGAAAACTTCTTCTTTGACGTTCGTAACATTTTTGTTGCTTGCAGTAGAAGATTCTCTTTTGCGGCTACTCTCTTTGAAGAAATTAGCTTTTGTTGTTCAGCCAGTACTTGAGATGAAGACGTGCTAGGTGGCGGATCAGTCAATGCTTGAGATTAAGACGTGCTAGGTTCCAGCTTAACTCCAATGGTATTTTGGTTATCCACGTCGCTTCCATCTGAAATATGGTCACTACCCAAATTTTCTTTAAAAGTGCTAATATAGTCTTCTAACATACGCTTCTTTCCGCAACTTTTCTATTACGGATTTATTTTATTACTTTTTATTGTATTTATTTTAAAGTTTATGACTGCCAAATTATTTAAAGTAGCAATAGACCCAGATGTATACATACGACAATAAAATAGGGTACTAAAAAGGTGCGTTTTTGTTGTCCACTATCAACTGTGTCCGTAACTAGTTACATTGTAGCAGTATTTGTATATCTACATGAAAAGAACTAACTATACCGCAATAATAGTTATAATTATGTTCAAAGATATGCAAAAGTAACTGGTCCTAAGTAACGGGTCCTAATCCTGAAAGTAATTAATCGTTACAAGTACTCAAAAGTAATTAAAGTTCCCATTAATAAAGACTGACGAAGACAAAGCCAACAAACAGGATGCAGGAACCGCCCAAAAGGAAGTTACGACCTGTCGTTTCCGACATTCACCGGAGCCCATCGGTGTTTGTCGACATGCACCGGTGAAAGTTCGATGTATAATAAAATTAATAAGCATTCGGTCTTCCTTCGGTCACCAAGGCATTTGGTATTCACTAATTTCGGACCCTCACAGTAACATATCTACATCTGTTCCCCTTCTACTCCCCTAAAACAAAAGCTGAGGCAGATTAATTTATTTTAAAATTTATTTTAAAATTAGTTATACGACAGAATTTACAATTCTAAGCCGAAAAAGAACAGAAATAGGGAGAAGGGTAACAGTACAATAAGTATTTATGTGTAGTACTTCACAAAAAAAGCTGCTTTCAATGAAATCGGGCACAACTTATATATTATTTCTTTGTCTCTAAAATTATTACAAAATGTTATTCTCGATACAATAGCTTCTATAATATATCTTAAGAGTACATATACAAATATATCGGGAGGTCAAACAAAAAAACGGAGTTAAATTTTATATACTTTTTTATATTTTAAATGTAATTTTTACTTTTATATATTTTTTTAATTTTATCAAGCGTCTCTTAAAATAAATTTAAAAAATACATAAAAATATGTTAAATGGAAACAAATAGAACCTATATACTTTAAGTTACAGTATAATTAAATAGTGACCAATAGTGGTAAAATGCCCCCATTTTTATCGGTAAGCAGCTGAATCCGTCTTCGATAACTATCTTTTGTTTATTTTATTTATTTATTTCTAGGACGCTGTAATTATTTACTTTTAGCCCTGTATGTCACGAAACTAAACATTGCGTCCATATTCCCTATCCCCATAAGAAATATGCCTATCCCCATAGGAAATACGTAACTCATATATTTCGAACAAACGAGCCAATAGACGCACAGCCGAACAGACGGACAGAAGAAGAAACGAACAGACGAACAGACGAGCACACGAGCAGACGAGCAAATGAGCAAACGAGCAAACGAGCAAACGAGCAAACGAGTAAACGAGCAAATGAGCAAACGAGCAAACGAGCAAACGAGCAAACGAGCAAACGAGCAAACGAGCAAACGAGCAAACGAGCAAACGAGCAAACGAGCAAACGAGCAAACTAGCAAACGAGTAAACGAGCAAACGAACAATGGAACAATCGTATAAACAGACATACAAACAAAAAGACAGGCAGGCAGGTAGGCATGCAGCCAGATAGAGAGACAGACAGACAGCCAGGCAGGTAGACAGGCAAACAGACGAACAGACAGATAGGTACACAACAGATAGGCAGACAGGCAGTCAAACAGAGGCAGGCAGGCAAGCGAGCCAGCAAGACATCTTTACCTTGCAACACATCTTTACCTTGTTCTAATACGGTAGGTATTATATCAAGACGATATTGTCACATATTATGAGACCGTCACTGTCGCTGTTATGTCACGGCGAATTTCATAGTCCACAGTCTCCGTAACTTGTCGTACAAACAGTAGATACGAACTTTGCCCTTCCGCATAAAGCATGAACACACGTATGGCATTTAATAATCAATTATTCCTTACATTAAATTGACAGCATCCATTATAGCCAAAATACCGGATCCCCTCACACATGCTTTATTTACTATTCCCTGTTATCCTGATCCTGTATGTATATTTGACAAGCACACCTATATCAAGCCGGGTTGTACTGGGGGCGCGCATGTCACCGGCAAGGTCTGGCCTTCTGCATCACAGTGATCACAGCGTCGCGACGACGAGCGTCTCGTACCGTGTGATATATTCGTAATGTTCCGTCGAGGTATACGCCAAACCCGGGTCGGAAAGTCGGTCGGATAATGCGATTTGAATTTAAATCGAAAGCGCCCGGCAGAAAATTTGTTCGAATGCTGATATCTGTGTGTGAGTATGGTAAAATGTGACAGGTTCGAATTAGAAATTATAAAATTGTGCGTGAGGTTTCTTACTCAGGAAATTTGTAACTGTTAAAATGATTCTTCATTCCTGCTGCATCTTTTCTCTTCTTCTGGTTTACTCAGGTGAGGCCTTTGGAAACAGCTTATCTAGAATGTCTGTTTTTCCATTAAATTATTATAGATTTTTATAAGCATCAAATACATTTAAGTATTTTTTAATTTTTCATTTACAACTAATAAATAAATGACACGTTAAAAATTCCTGGTGGAAAATATTATAGGGGTCGATGAATTTAACCCTTTGTAGCAAGTTGCAAAATATAATATTTCTAATCCTTTAATAGTGGAGGAAATAAATGAAAACAATTTTTTTACCCCAACTTAAGAGGGCTGGGACTTGGAGGGGAGAGGATTTGGATAACAAATATATGAAAGACCACGTTGAAATTATTGTAGAAATATTTTTCATTAATTTCTCCTCTTAAAATATTGCGCATTAATTTAGAAACACCCTGTACATACTACACATATTATAATGTATACAAATGTCGTGGGAACTTAAATTTAACACCAAACAGGAAACCTGCAACGACTTAACGAAGTAAACGTAGTTGATTATGCAAAGGATTCAGGTGTTAAAAGTGCGAAAAAATGTTTAAGATTTCTTTATTTTAAAAAATATTACAGAGAGTCTGACTAATGTTATTCGCACCAAACACTTGTGTAAAGAGTATTAAGTCAATTCCCTCGATTCTAATCATACGATTATATGATTAATAGTGTTTGGATTCAAGGTATGTAGATACTAAACCAGCTTAGGAATATTAGAGGGCATATACCAACACGCAGAACGACTCAATACACTTATAGTAATTAATTAATTAATTAATAAACCACGTTAATATTATATTACTAGTTGTTTTATACATATTTATTGGAAAAATTATCAGAATTATCTATTCCATTGATGATATATAGTAGTTCCATTTCTATATATCCTCTCCCTTTTGGTTAATATATCGAGTATAATAATGTATAAATATAATGTATAATAACTAATTATTATTTTAACTTTATATTTTATTTTATCATTTTTCGTATACGTAATATCCTTTGTTTCCGGTTGGATATTTTTATAAATTACAGTCTAATTGAATTTTCCCTGTAATTAGGCATGCTCATGCTTGTTGGGAAATAAATAAAATACAAAATAAATAATTATCTCTGTCTATATGTACCATTTTATAAAATATATTTTACTCCTCGGCTGTTCCAATTAAAAGGAGCAGGGAGAACTTTAATATTGACGTTTCTAAGTTGTAAAATTTCGCCTTTGATTTTTAAACTTAATAAAAGTGTAATATCTCAATCAAAGGGGGAGTAGAGGCAAAATTGGAAAAAATATTTCATAGACTGGCAAACAAAAGAAATAAATTTCTTTTAACAGCAACAGAATCGGGTGAGATGAAGGAAGCAGAAATCAAATTATATAAGTTCAAATTGTGCCTCACCGCAATCCGCAACTGTAGCATTAAAAGTTAAATTACTTTTTACACTTTCTTTACGATCCATATATAAACCCTAAATCCGTTACATAGCAATAGGTATAACAAGGGCATATTCAATATTAATATGCAAGGATAACACTGGCATTTTTAAGGAATGTATTAGTATTGTCGGTTCTTTTGATGGAATGCTTTACATCCCTACCTCGCTGAGATTATCCTTTATGTTATATTTTTCTCCAACAGTCACATAACTTTGACAATTGATATATTTTCCTTACTGAAAAAAATAGCAACAAAAGTAGTCACATTTTATCCTAGGAGATGAATTTGACACTTTTAATCCACTTTTAATTAATAGTAATTAGAACACTTTTAATCTAATTAAAAGTGTTCTAATTAATCAAGTTCTAATTAATAAAAGAAGATTTTTCAAAATATTGTTCTTTTATTTTTAGAGCGTTTACCTTCATCATCAAATATAAATTATCAGATTGCACTATTCAAAACGAAATCAAGTTGATTTCTTTTCCTCCTTTGTAAGTACTCGCGATATCTTCGGTAAATGGAGGAATTCGATTGGAGAAAGAATAGCATTTTTATTCAGATGAAAAATGACTTTTTTATCCCGCAATTTGAATCCCCTAAGCTTCGATACGCTTCGCCTTGCGAATACAAACATTCCTCATAAAAAAAGTCACACCCTTAATCCTAATATAACAATATACTATTTCCTCCAACAGTCACAAAACAATGGCATTTTTAAACTATCATGAGTCTCTAAGATTGTCATTTTTCTTACTGAAAAAAACAAATTATATCTTAGCAACAAAAGCAGTATCTTCAAATTTTACTTTAAATTCAATTTTTAAATTTTAGTCACTTTAAAGTCACTTGAAATTTCAATTTATAAAGGTTTATTCAACAATATTTAAAATAATTTTCGTTTACACACATTGATTTTAACTACACAGTTTGCACAAATATTCTTGGAGCATCCCAAAATATTCCAACATATTTTAATTAATAGTTATATTATTTTCAGATGCTGTGACATCAGAAATGATAACGTTGCTTTGTATTATCATTATCACTATCGACATTCAGTATTCCTTTCACAATATTTTCTGTATTCATATCTTTAAGTCTTCAATGTAGCCTTCCACCAGCGCTAGATCTCCATCCTCTATGTCTTTTCACAAGTGAGGTCACCGCCGCCGTGAATTACATGAAAGCGTAGCAGACGTTGGTCGTAATGCTATGAATATCTTCCACCATTCGACGACATTTTCCACTAATAACCAGGCCAAAATTTCTCAAAAAATTGGGGTAAGCTTACAAAAATTCTCATAGATCTGAAAATTGGTACGAAAGTTTGGAGCACCATTATAATTGAAATGTGAAAAGTCCCTATTGCTCCCACATGAGCAAAAAAAATATTCAAGATTTATTCAAGGTCAAAGTTCTTAAATATGGGTTTTTGCATTTTTAGCTAAAAGGTTTAAGCTAAAGTTTTATCATATGATAAATCTTATGATAAAGCTAAAGTTTTATCATAAAAATTGATTAGAAAAAAATTATAGACCATGGATGACATCTGTGTTGGGTATATTATCAAGTTCAAGTGTGGATTAGTAATCAACTGGACCCACAAGACTGGGGTTGGAAGTTAATTGACAGCGCATTGGAACCAACCCAGACTTTACTTGCCTTTATCTGCACCGTAAAAACTCCTAAATATATTTTTTTGTGGGTGTAGTGCTAAGTGCAGCTGCAGAAAAGTTGGATTATTTGGTTCATTAGTACCTACCAGTTGTCAAGGCCAGTCGTGCTGAAATGTTGAATCACCTTCAGAAGAGGATTCTTACAATATTAGAGAGGAGACATCTGATGCATCGCTGTTAGAACAATTTACTGCATCCAGCAGGAAGAAAAAGACAAAGCAGAAGGAGGAATAGGTGAAGAACAAGAAGTACCATTAGAAAATTATCAATCAGACGAATAGTTCTTTTCACAATTTCTCATAATTCACACCGCTTTCATAATTCCAAATCGTACCATTTTTTATTTAATACAATATTATTTAATTGACCAGAACCACATTAGATCGTGCAATAGGCATACCGGAAAAAAGACGCGCCAAGTACACTACCTCACAGGTAATGTGCATATTATGGAGAACACAACTTTTCTCTCTTTTCAACTCATAAATTGTGATTCTTAGGAAGAAAAGTGTAAGAACAATCTTTATATATAATTCACTGCATGATCTACAGTTTTTGTTTAACTTATTTTTATTATAAAACTTTCAAGAGAAAATAAAAAAAAAATATATGCGAATTTTGACCTTGAATAATTTTTTTGGTAGACGTGGGATCGATGGGGACTTTTCACATTTCATATATAATGGTGTTCCTAACACACCTACCAATTTTCAGCTCTATGCGAATTGTTATAACCTCGAATGTCTATTTTGACCGATAATCGTGTTCTACCGATCCGGGCGGACGTAAAGCAACATATTTTCGATAAAACTTAAATAATCGTCTCCTAACACAGTAAAAAAAACGTGGTCTCTTGCTTTTGGCATTGGGAATCTTTATAATTATGGCGGATTTCAAATCTTCAACATTATCAATTGTTAAATGGACTAATTCATCGGAACGCCATCTGCTTACAACCACCAATATTACGACGACCTATATAAAACTTCTTATCATGTTGTCCCTTGAGAAAAGCACGTACCTTTGTTGAATATTCGGTTATATCAATCCCTTTCTTTATATCCAACGTTGGCCGCGACAATATTATGACCCAAGCGTTGACGTGTTCATTTTATTTGCTTATGTTTGAAAAATACACCATCGGTACATCTTCTGAATACAACTTATTGTTTTTTCTTTGCACCAATCCATAAATCGTTGACAGACACATTCATAAATTCATCGGGATTTTTATGAGTTTTGAGCAAATTAGACCACACATAATCACAAATGAACTCAATTAGCAATATGGCGACCAATATTTGACAAAGTATCCATGACTACATCGATATATCGTACTTTGCTTGATTATCCCCAGGTGGTTCGAATAATTTCAAAACACAAATTAATAATTAAATGGTGGATTGCGGTTGGAGAGAAAATAGCATGTTTTATTTCGATTAAAAGTTTCCTTTTTTCTCGCAATTTTCTATTCGCTCATCTACGCTACGACTCTTTTAATCTGAATAAAACAATACACTATTGCATCTTTTGTTGTAAAACATTACCTCCGCTGTTAATAATTGCAACGCATAGCCGTCTAAAATGTAAAACTAATATTACGAAATGAGTTAAGAAATATATTTTTCTTACCCCTGAAGAAAAAAATAATAACATTGAAAACATGTATATTCTGCCTAATGTATTGTATTTTAACAGAATTGTAGTGCAGCAAATCCCTCAGTGTTTAATTAGGAGACGCGTAATACCACTTAAGTAGTCTTTATTCAAATAGTGTTCGAATTATATGAGATTCTGGGTGGTGTTTATAGACAACTTAAATGAGTTAGACATACGTAGAGAGCACGAGTGTCGCTGTATTATTGCCCAGCACCTCCTAAACTACTGGAGTGTACTTATTCGGTGACTTATTATTATTACACTGAACTTACTGCGTCTAATATACATCACTTGGATGATACTTGTTTGCCTCATAAAATTATTGCAAACAAAATTCCGAAACAACTCCAAGAAAATTGTATTAAGGCTTGACGTACATAATACAATTACATCTGGTGATGCCTCCGTCGCCTTCGTCGCTCAGACAACTTAAAGCGTTTTAGTTTCTGGTAAATTGTAAAGGATTGCTACTCGGTTTTATCAAGAAATATGAACTTTTCCCTCGCAGAGATACTAAGTTTTATGGACGTGTGTTAGTATTGTTTACACGCTTAGAGCTTACATCCTGGAGCATTACTATATAAAAACTACATTACAATTTCTTTCTGCTGTTATAGATATTGTTTTGTAATTTATTTAAATAGGAATAATATATTTTTTCGTACCACTTACTTATAAATAATAAAATTAAGACATTAACAAAATTCAAACACGATATGGTCTGGTAGATATACCAATTTCGACTCTGTTATAATTGGTATTAATAATAATAATAATAACATTTTATTAATTGCCCAATTAATAATTACAATGATAATTACAGTGGCTTACAAGACAATAAATAATGAAGCTTGAAGCTATACAAAACTGTGAGTTTTTATTGGTATAAATAAATGAATTAATAAATAAATGAATGAATTAGTATTAATATTACAATTAATGAATTAAAATAAATAAATTAGTGTTTGTTATGGGAAAAAAATTCTTTGGACTTTTTTAATAGCTCTCTTATACTACAGTTGTTAGTATCACATACATGACAAATATTATTATAATTGGAACACATTGCAGGAATTGGTGAAGACAGGCGAATATTGGTTCTACTTGTACTACAGTAAAAAGTCGGGTAATGTCGAGAGACATTAATAGAGCTCGTAGACATAATTTAGCTTGTAGAAGTATAATAAGGTTCGAGTATTATGTGTATATGAGCATACTTTACACTTAGAAATATTCAATAATCTGTTATCAGCGCTCCATTCCTTAATTAGTAACAATTGAGAGTTAAGGTGCATATAATCTTCCTGTGAGTAAATAGGGGCAAACATTTTTAAGTCATCGGTAAATAAAAGGTTATTGCAAGTTATTTTCTCTGTCAAATCATTGATGTATAATGTAAATAAGAGTGGGCCTAGATTGGATCCTTGCGGTACTCCTAAGGTTGCAACGTACCGACTACAACTAAAGCCGTTATAACTGAAAAACTGAGATCTATTATCCAAGTAGGAGGTAAATAGCCTGACTAGCGAACCGCTGAATTCATACATTGAGAAATTACTTAACAAAATACCATGATCAACTGTATCAAAAGCCTTGGAAAAGTCTGTGTATATAACATCGACTTGGTTTCGTTCATTCATGTGGTCTGCGATGAGTTGCTTTATAATTACTAAGTTAGATATAGTTGACCTTTTCTCTATAAACCCGTGCTGCGAAACTGAGATGAAGGGTTTAATTTGCCAGTAAATTTGTTGATACACAGACATCTCAAACACTTTCGCAAAATTGCAAAAAATGGAAATGCAAAAAGTCTGTGTATATAACATCGACTTGGTTTCGTTCATTCATGTGGCCTGCGATGAATTGCTTTATAATTACCAAGTTAGATATAGTTGACCTTTTCTCTATAAACACGTGCTGCGAAACTGAGATGAAGGGTTTAATTTGTCAGTAAATTTGTTGATACACAGACATCTCAAACACTTTCGCAAAATTGCAAAAAATGGAAATGGGTCTGTAGTTACTAACATCAGCAGAGCTGTTACATTTTATTATAGGACACACCTTTGCTAACTTCCAGCAATCAGGAAATTTGCTGTGTCTTAGGATGAGGTTAAATATTTTTAGTAGGGGAATAGCAAAAATTCTGGCACAGTCCCTAACAATAAAAGTAGGGATAAGGTCGTGAGCTGCAGTGAATTTATTAGGTAAATTTTTGATGGAATTCACTAACTGAGTTTCTGTAAAGCTAGACAAGCTCGTGCAAGGATAGAATTTGTTAAGTAAATTGTCAATGTTAACTTGATTAACAACTGCATAAACATAACTAGAGAACTTTGCAAAGGCATTTACCCCAGAGTCAGGTAGCCAAAAGTCAAACTATCCCAATGCACAATATTAGCGTATTCAAGTTTTTGATTTTTTATTCTGCACGTACGACAAGAAATTCTTTGGATCGTTACAGATGTTGGTTTCAACTGAACTAATGATATTTCCTGATGGTAATAATTGTACAGGCGTATCTTTGAATTTCTTTGCGTGCCGAAGGTATTTGCTCTTTAGCTTCAAACAATAGATAATTTCTGATTTATACCAAATAACAAAAAGCCAGAAGTTAGTATCCATGGAAGTTCAACTGTTTAATTTGGTAACACATCCGCGGTTACGTATAATAATGTAAAAGAGTTCAGCTATAGCGTTCGAAGTACGAACAGCTCGCTTATAATATTGTAGAAATTTAATAGTTATAAGTAAATTAAATGCAATAAAATGGTGCGACGTCAGTGGAATCCCAAAGGGAAACGTTTTAAAGGTAATTTCAACTACGGTATTAAGTGATTTTTGTCGAAAATAAGACATAAGTGTAGCGTCTCCAGACAGCATTACTGGTAATATAGGCGAGTGTGGCTTAAGAACTACCCTTTTTCTTTAATCAACAACATTTTTAAAAAGCGAATTTTCAAATACTACAATCCTTCACCAATAATAATGAATACAACTAGTACTTATAAAACATAACATTGCTCTACCATATTTACCACAACTCTCAGAAAACTTATCAAACTTTACTATAGCATAAGATATTCACTCAGTACATAAAAAATAAGCAACTCAAAATTCCTATAGGCAGCATTGAAAGAAAAAATCCACTTGAAGAGAGTACCCATTGTGTATGATAAATTCTATGTAAATAATGTAAGTATGTACAAAGACATGCACTATGTCAAACTATAGCTAAATGAGCAAACTATGCACTTTCTTGAATAACGATTGAAAGGCCACAAATATTCATCTAATATTACAGCCCTAAAAAAATATTTTAATCAAATAACACTATTTCACAAATCCATATATGTTCATATATTGATAAAATATTTTTTCTACTTTGTATAATATTTTTAAATAATAAAATTGTAGATTTAAATATGATGAAACATTGAAACATGTTGTTACATGAGTTAGGATGCGTTTGGATTATTTTACATAATTAGGTTTTTATACCATAATTAGTATTTAGTATTTTATTCCATAATTAGGTTCCATAATTAGATTATAATAATTGTTTCATAATTTTATTCTTTCTTAGAACTTCACAGAAATTTCACAGATCACAAATTTGTCTACAAAAAGTTAAAAGTAAACTTAGTGAATTTTTAAAAGTAACCGAAAGAAGTGGGAGAGTTTTAGCGAGAGGTAGACAAAGAGAGGGTAGACGTTTTGGAATAGAATAAAGTGTGCATGTGTTGTCCAGTTTTTGGGAGAAATTTTATATCCAAATAGCCTCAATAAGGAGAGGACTTGGAAAAGTTCTAAGTGATTATATTAATTAAAATAATATTACATAACCAATGTAAATTGAATTCAGAAGAAATGCCCCGTATTAAAAATAAACTTTTTTCATGATGCCAATACGTTTCAGATAGTATGGTGTGCTTTGAAAATATCTGCAAACCCGAATTAATACAATCAAAGACATATGAATGGCCCACCATGATAATCCGATCGATTCTGAGACTCATTTTCCACAAAAACCGAAATTTTACAATTTTACCGAATGGGAAAGGAACTCTGGACCGCGACCAATATAAATTCTGAGCTGAGAAATAACCCGAATCCGTTATTATCTTTTCCGGCGCTGAAACCGGAAGTGAACAAATTACTACCAAACCGCATTTGGGCCCGGAACTCAACCCTCGACTATATTATATACTTTTTAGGTGTTACTTTGTTATAAAATATAATTGAGCTGCTGATCCCACTTATGACAGATGAAGATATATGGCATTAATTTGTTGACTTCCGGGTACAATAAAATACCGAAACACAAACATAATATTATATAGACTATAACGCTTGGTCTATACCATACCATACCATACCTCGAAGACCGATCACTATCATTTTAGAATTTAAGAAATCCGAATATTTGTTTTACAACAAATAACGATACTGCAAATATTTGAAAATTCGTTCAATAAAAAAAATAATTTGAAATATTGAGACCCCAATTGAAGAAACCGATTCAGAATTAGTTCTTAGTGTCCGGCTGTTGTTTCCGTAGGTCGTAAATAAGTGAATAGATAGTTAGTTAGAGGCTTCCATAGCACTTAGGCACCCTTAGATATATATCACCTTAGATAGAAAAGTCACAGCTTGATAATTACTGACTTGATCTATCTCTGCTTTCAATTTATATTTAAAAAAATAAATATTTAGACGCCAGGCAGCAGTACTAGAGGAGTACGAAGCTTTCAGGATACTTACACTATTTCTTCCCCATTGAATCCTTCCTATGGGCGCCAGTTCTATGAACACTAATTTATAATTTGAGAAGGATCACTGAGAACATGAGTACCCTATCGTCATTAAAGGGGGGGGGGTCCAATTAGGTCTATGTAATTATTTTGCAAGATTGTAATTTGTAAAACGGAAGTTATTTTCCAAATACCGAATGAATCTATGATACTACCATATTTTGTTAAATCAATTGAATTTTAAATTGTCTTAAATTATAGGATTCAAATTCCTGAAAAGTTTCCAAAATAATAATAAAGAAGAAATAATTTAAATATGACTATTTGTATTGTCATATGCTCATGTAAATAAATAAACAAATTCTGAAAAACTTATGAATACCCTACGCAAACACACGTAACTTATTCTAATACATGTGACTAAGCCTCTGGTACAATATACTTAAAACTAGCAACGTTTGAGATGGTTGTTACCTTATAAGTTTTATGTTAATCCTTTTAATTTGCGATGCACGAACACTTAGTGTAGCATTAGTTTTCACGATACTGGTTTGTTGACAGCTGATGCTGGGCTCTGGTGGTCATCTACCGGACGCCGTGGTACTATCTCTGGAACGCTGCTACTACTGGCCGTGCTTTCTCGGGAACGCTGCTACGATTGCCAGAAACCTATTGTAGTATATCTTTACCCTCAAACTGTGTATCATCAAATTATGCACTCTTACTGCTTCTTTATATTTGGAACTTCTTATAATTTGCCTTCCGTTCTCTTATACTGCTTACCAAAGTCTTCCACAGGCTGGGGACGCTACCAAGCCTCCACTTCTCACGTCTTAATTTCGACGAAAACACTTAATATGCAGTTACTTGTGCTTTCAAAACTTTTTCACTGATGTTCTACTTATATTTCACTATTTTAAGTATTTTTCTTACGTTTAACTATTAAATTTAACAAAATTTTATAAAAATTATTAGCGGAGCTGTTCTCTCCTTGATCGCTATGGCTGAACTCTCTTGCATTATTATATGTAACCACGGATATGCCGTTTAGAAAAACAACTGCACTTCCTGTTACCATTTGTTTAATTTTACGTATAACTCTTACAATTTGAACTTCACTTGATTTAATTTTGATTTATAAACATTATATCATCAGTTTCACTCTTTGTCGCGTAACTTATAACCTCGCGCCGCCCTACTTTTCCAGCTAGCACAATATGCTACCGGTTTAGAATCCATAGGTACCTACCAAAGTTTGAATTTTACTGGCTGTATCCCGCAGTTTATTTTAAAATATTTGAAATAGGGTATTATTATTTAAAATATTCGCTATTAAATGGAATGGGGTATATTAGCGGCCATGTACAGAGTGTTTAAATACTGTAACTTTGAACAATCGGTACATGGCCGCTTGCGATACGTAATTGAAATATTAATTGTCTCCCTTAATATTAATTTTAATGACATGCCTTCAGGGACAAAAAAATTGTATATAATTAGACTCTCTGACAAACGGTTATGGTAGATAGATGTTAAAACTTAATCTACCATAATTAATAAAAATTAATAAAACTAATAAAAAATATATTTTTGCATAAATCAAGTAATTCCGTTGCAATTGTTTTTTTTTGAGACACTATAATAATCACTCTAAGGAACCACCAATTCGCTAATTTAACCGAATTTGTTACTCTTATAATAAGAAAGTTGGCAATAATTCCCACTTCATTGGGAAGAGGCTGTATTTGACAACAATAAACGTATATTGTACATCTGTGGGAATTCTTAATTACGTATGAAAGTTTATTTTACGATTATTTTCCGTTTATTTTACGTTATTTACGTTTATTTTACGTTTAAATTACGAAACTTCTTTTATTTGAGAATATTTTACGTAGATACCAAACAAAGTCGACTGGGAAGGCTTGGGATTCTTGCCAAAACCCCCTATTATAATTTTGAAACGCCTCGTGCACTAACCGCCAATATCCTATAGAACCGATAATTGCTTACTGATTTTGCTAGTATGAAGTGGCTTTAAACATCTGATTATTATTAATTGTCATTACCAATTCAACCTCTAATATCATCGCCGTTATTGGATGTGTCAGAGTGCATTTATGAGCTTGCAATTGTTATCAGCTCCTGCGCCTCATTGTTCATATTATCATGTTATATTAAACTATATTCACATGTCACTGATTACTACAGTAGCACATCATTATTTCATGGATAACAGGTCGTTGGAATTGATAAAAAATAGGTGATTTTCATGATGTTTTATCTCCAACAGATTTTATTGCATAGAATGCATGTTTTAGTTAAAAAAACTTGAAAAATCATAGTCCGTACTTATAGAATGACGGAGAAAGTACCTGAAAAATGCATTTTCAGGTACTTAATTTTGCAAAATTATGATTTTTTTACTGTTTTTGTGTTTTTTTCAAGGGTTTTTCAAAGATAATTATTTAAGATTCAAAAAAATTAAAGAAAAATGATTTGCTTTAGTATTATACAATCTTTAAGCAACATATTGACCTTTTATGGACCGATTGTAGCCATTAAACGCATCCAAAAGTGCATAATTTGCATCTGTTAAAAAAATTGCTCTAAAATTAATAAAATATCGTCCAAATTTAATACTCGGGAGTTTTCGAGGTCACTAATTACGAATATGAAGAGAAAATCGGAAAATTTAAAGTGGCTGACTGATAATGGCTCGAAACTCAACTTTAAAAACTATATAATATAAAACTATAAAGCTATTCAATATAAGAACTAAATCTTGGTGAACCTATAAAGATGAGTTAACGCATAGGAGAGTCGCTGAATCTGCTGCCAGTCACTTCCGAGGAAGTGGGTGATATAATCAAATCAAAATTCTGCAGTGTTTGATGATATTCCTTGTTGCCTATTAGAATATGTATCAGACAGTATAGCAGATCCTTTTGCCAGACTTATAAGTTTGTTTAAATATTACTGTCAACTTTAAAACAGTCCCTAATAGGACCCATTCATAAAGAGGGTCCTTAACAACAGTCAGTTTGATTTCCCGGCTGGCCTATCTAGTTCGAATGCCACTCTCGCGGTTGAAAAGTTCATATTGGAAAGTTTTTGAATCTAAAAACAAAACGGCTGGTATTTATTTCGATTTGACCCGCGCCTTCGACACTGTCAATCATAATTTACTCCTAAAAAACTTAGAGTATCATGATGTAAGAAATAAATCTCTTGAAGATCTTATTTATGTGATCGTTCCCAGAGGGTTGTTGATAGAGGAAATAGTGACCGCAAAATGTATAACTGTAGAATAGTTCCCACGGGGGTTTCTCGAGGATGTATCCTTGGTTCGTTATTATTTAAATTTTTTATAATTTTATGTAATTTAAATGACCATTTTTATACCGGATTTTTATCACTTTTCGGTGATGACAAGACTATTGCTATGCAAGCCGAAAACAAGTCTAATTGTCTAGTAATGGTAGCGAATATATTATGATACTGTCCAATATTATCATTATTATTATTCTCGTAATTGGTGCAAAATATATTTAGCAGTCGTTACATGAAGAAATAGTCTACCGGAAAGATAGATCCGAACCAGTGAGTTTTGTCGCTTAGAAAGATTATTTTTTTATTGTTTCCGCCCTAACTTGTAGGATTTACAGTATTTAAACTTTTTTTTGTTTCATTAGTGGCTCCATTTATTTTATTTTCGTAGTTACTTTATTTAGCTGTTTGAATATTATTTTTATATATGGAGTAGTTTGTTATAGAAAATATCCTGCTTCCCAAATTTATCCTGATTGAGAAACATTTCGATTCCTACCAGTCAAACTTATACCATAGCCCAGTTTAGATTTTGATTTCGATTCTGCATATAGAAAATTAGAAAATATCACTGGTTTCTACAAGTTTCATCAGTTTTTCATCATATATACTTTCACTTCAATTTTATTAAAAACATTAATAAAGTCGATCTTTCTCCTGTTAAAGAGAGACTTATAAATAGTTATGACCAACCTTGCAGAATATTGTAATATGAAATGTTTAACTTGTAAAATTGGATTCTAGAAAACTTTCCAATGTTTAGACGATATAAAATGCACGTATTCGAAAAGTTTCGAGCAAATTTAAATAAAAACTAACCGTTCCTCGCGCTTACGAGCCTCTTGAAGTTGAAATGTATACTAAGGATTCGGAGTTATCAAGTGGTAACAAACTCTTTAAAAGTATCTCTTTAAATAGAAACTACAGACATATTCGCTATGTAGATCAGATCTGGAAGTATTTATTTACGAAAAAGGCGTGAAACATTTCCATTTAATTTTTTGTGGAAGACGTATATGATACTAGTACGTATAAACTAATGAGTCAATATTATTGACAATAAAAGGTAGCCAGACACTATAAAAGTATAATGATATGGTAAAATATACAAATTTTAAATATAATACACAATATAACCAGATAGAGACATATAATAATCAGTAAACATAATGATAATAAAATACAGAATAATTACTATAATCCATTGACAGCTAATGTCATACCAAAACATACTAAATGACAATAGCAAATCAACCTGAAATTGAAAATTGAATAAGGAATAACTAGGTAATTCAAAGAATAAAAACAGGTATTAAAATTATTAAATTGGGAATCTATGTAAGAAACACATATTTATAATAGGATAAGTAGTGCCGTGATTAAATAATAACAATAATAGTGAAGTAAACGTTCAGTTGCTAAAATACCTGGTACCTACATATGTAAAGCTATGGAATATATCAAGTGTACAGATAGAGAACAAAAAATACTCTTGATGAAAAACCAATTTTACAGATGAGCAAAGAGAAAAATCACGCGGAAGAGACCATAGTAAACATTTTATTAAAAAATAACACCTTTAAGGTATAACAATTTAAGGTATAACAAACATTCAACATAAGATTATAAGTACTTACCACATAAAAATTTATGCAAATATGAGCACCATAAATCCATAATATTGACTTTTATCCATCACAGAACTTATTTCTCCGCCATATAACAGATAGATGAATAATATAACAACCGCTGCTTACATAGGTACTTACTATAGTGTTTTCGTTTGATATACAAACTAGAGTAAAAAATTGTGCGGCATTTTACAAAGAAAACCCGTACCAATTACTATAGAAGCGGTAAATCACATCACTATGTAATACTAAAGGATAAATTTTAGTGTAAAATTGTATACCTCCACAATTTCTTGTGAATAGAACTAGGGTCTACAGTCCGAGGCTTAACATATCGGTCGCTATCTCTCTTCAACTCATATATAAATCCCATTTCCCTACTCGCTCTCTTAGAAGACACCTGCATGAACAAGCCGTCGATTTACTGGCTTTACTGCTCAGGGGCGTATCATCATGCGCAACCAAGGTGAAGTCACTTCAAAAGATGTCTTATTACGTCATATTCATATATGTGCAACATTTTAAGCCAAAAATTATTTAGTTTCACTATTGTCTTCATCTACATTTATTATGACTGATTTAACGGTAGTATCTGGTGTATCCATTCCTCTTTCTTTGTCCATTTAATCCACTTCTTGAAAGTTGGAAAATGTTGCCTTGCCAGTGTCAACAATTCAGCTTTAAGTAATGAATCATCGTGTTCAATGTTTCTGTCTTCCAGTCAGTCTTTAATTTGCCCTTTCTGTCATGTAGTTTGGGCAGCTGTTCTGTTCTATGAGAATGATAAGAAGCATTATCTGTCACTATAATATATCCAGGTTGTATGACAGAAAGATGAATAATATAACAACCGCTGCTTACATAGGTACTTACTATAGTGTTTTCGTTTGATATACAAACTAGAGTAAAAAATTGTGCGGCATTTTACAAAGAATAACCGTAACAATTATTACAGAAGCGGTAAATCACATCACTATTCATTATGCAATATAAAAGGATATTTAGTATAAAATTGTATACCGCCATAATTTCTTGAAATAGAACTAGGGTCTTCAGTCCGCGGCTTAACATATCGGTCGCTATTCCTCTTCAACTCATATATAAATCCCATTTCCCTTCTCGCTCACTTAGAAGACACCTGCAGGAACAAGCCGTCGATTTACTGGCTTTACTGCTCAGGGGCGTATCATCATGCGCAACCAAGGTGAAGTCACTTCAAAAGATATCTAATTACGTTATATTCATATATGTGCAACACTTAAGTCAAAAATTATTTAGTTTCACTACTGTCTTCATCTACATTTTTACTTTACGTTCTTTATTCATTTAATCCACTACATACTTCTTGAAAGCTGGAAAATGTTGCCTTGCCAGAGTCAACAATTCAGCTTTAAGTAGTGAATCATCGTGTTCAATGTTTCTTTCTTCCAGCCAGTCTTTAATTTGCCCTTTCTATCATGCAGTTTGGGCAGCTGTTCTGTTCTATGCGAATGATAAGAAGCATTATCCATCACTATAACAGATCCAGGTTGTAATTTGTCCAGGATTCCTTTGAACCAATCCTCGAAACCGGTGGAATTCATATCTTCATGGTAATCGCCTGTTTTGTTGTATTCGAAGGTTAAAGGAACGTCATTTAAAAAACCGCATTCACTACCAATATCCACCATTATTAAACGACGTCCTTTTTTATTATTGTTTTTTATTTTATTTCCTATATTAGAATAAATCCGCGCGCCACTGAGCACCGGATTCCATTAGTTTGCATATCAAACGAAAGCCCTATAGGTGCCCATTCATATCGCCAATTTGAAAGATTATTTTTTACAGCTATTTATCTTAAACTACGCACCGTCATTTTTTACTCTCCGGCTTTATTAAATATTTAGGAAGTCTATGTTGCATCAATTTATTTCCAGCTTTATTTCTTACACACTCTCCTTATCTTTCGTACGCACGCATGCAGTAATTAATTATATTATGCTTTTATAAATTGGGAGGCGCGCTGTGTCACTGAATCTCTATTTATTAAAATATATATATGAAATAAGCGGAAGTTCACCTTCTACGCATGATGACTTGCGGAAACTTGATGGAGATTTATCAAATGTTTCTGAATGGAAAATAAATGTTTTTTCACGAAAATAACTTCTACTGTTGGCTACTGATGTTTGTGGAACGGGGAAGTCGTGAAAGTTCCTTGCCCGAAATTAATACTGGAGAATGTCCGGTTCCTGTTGTGGTGGTAGCTTTTATATTTGCCTGCCATTATGTTCCTGATGAATATTAATATAGACAGAACATTATGTTAATATTTCTCGGGTTGTATGAAAAATCATATGTTGGATTTTTTTTAACAAGTATATAAAGCACCCAAAACAAAAAATCGAATATATTGTACGATGTGACTGGAAGAAACCAACATATAACGAGAACAAATATAAAAAAGGAATTAGAGAGCAGACAAATATTATTCATAAGCGAATACAATTAAAGGGTTTGTTAAAATCATTTGATGTTTAGGTATAAAAATAAAATGGACGTAGAAGCTGTAATGGAGAAACCGGATGTAGCTGTAAGAAGGATACATTTTCTAAGACAATATATGAAAAATAAGATGTGGAAACATCCTTTGGATCTTGTGTTTTTAGATAAAGCGTGGGTGTTCAACATGGATGCGTCTTTACGAAAACTTGGCAGGATGAGAGTATAAATCCATCTGCTCTACAAAGAGCTCAGAGGGTAAAAGATTCATTATTTTACATGCAAGGAATAGTAACGGATTTATCGATGGGGCTGAGTTAATATTTAGTACAAAAAATTAAATTGCCTATTTTCACTAGAATATTAATAAAAAATAATTTGAAATGTGGTTAAGTAGAACTTTCAGCAGAGATTTAAGGCCATAGCTTATTATTATGGATAACGCACATACCATCCGAAAAAATTCCTACGGCCAACGCGCCCAAGCATGAAGTTTAATAATGACAATAAATATATTTATTTATACAATTTAGTACTGGAGAGGGCTGGAACCTTTGATGTAATTATAACACTCGGAGTAGTTTCCACAAACACCAAAACACTTTCACTTCGCTCGACGAGATCATCCGGAGACGATTAAAACTCATCTACCCTATTTATACTATTTGTGGGGAAATCATTAGTCACGGGCTATACGGTAGGTCCTTTGTGGCTTCATACATACTATTTTTACATTTTACAATTTTCATGCTTTCAAATGGTATCTGATAGAAAAAATGGGTTAAAAAATTAACCCTTTACGGCTAATAACAGCAACTAATAATAGCAACAAACAAAAAATAATGTTATTTTTATAAACATTGAGTTGAAATTTTCATAGATTTTATTGATAGGTGTACAATGTATGAAGGAGTCTAGGAGCATTTAAGGGCTAGGAGCATTTAAGTCCTAGCCCTTAAATGTGAAGAGCTCCCTGATGAGAAGGAAGGGAGAGGAAAATATGAAATTCACTTTTTTTATTTTGATATTTTTAATACCTATAACAATATAAATAAAGGGCAAATCTGGCTGTAAGTCTAATACGCATATTATATCATTTACTAACCGTCTTCTATGACCTACAGCATTCAGAAACCTGATGTAATAAATTAAATAAACTTCTTTTTGTACAGGCTGGTCTATACTGAAACTTAACCTAATACCTACAAAATGCTTTTGCAGTATTATGATTTTATGTTACTTTATTATTCGCGGTTAACACACTAACGTTGCAACTTAAAGCTGGCTTTGCACTGGACAAGTTTGGTAATGGGTATTGTTATAATATGCATGTGGTTTTTGTAGTTTGATACAGAGAAGTTGTAAGTACAAGTTTAAGTTGCTGACGGGTTCTAGTAAGTTACACACTCTTCACGAGTGTTTGAGACGTTATATTAAATGTACGCTGTTATACGACTATAACATACCACAACAACATAATATATAAATTGTCCAAGATTTATAATGCCGTAAAATTGTAAAAAAATATGGCTTAGTACCGGTTTTTTATCGTTTGAATGAAAATTTTATTGGCTTCCATCTCATCTGAGTAACATTAAGATTAAGTTAGAAGAAAATTTATACAGGGTGTTAAACAATTGCCTGCTCTTCAGTAAAATTTAATTTTTTACAACATTAAGCAGATACCATGAAATTTAGAGCTTTATAACATTTATTTTTCTTATGCATCTTATTATTATACTAATATAAATGCTACTGATAAACGGTTTATATCTAAAATCATAAATAAATCATAAAAAACCATAAATAATGACGATACATGATTGGCTGGCAGGTAGCTATTATTATTAGGGAATATAATGTAACCAAGGAAGTGTTTTTTGTTTTATGTGGATAGACCTCCTACACTACGCAGAATAATGCAAAGAGTTCACAAAGGCACTTGACACGGTAGCCACGTTTTAGGTTTCTCTCAATTAAAAGTAGTAATTAATATAGTAAAATTTAAGTAAGCGTTATGAATTTGGGCATAACAATCCAGAGAAGGATTTTCAGGCTGTAAAATAGCATAACAACAAGGTAATAATATTTCATGGATATCTCACAAATTTCATGAGTAGTGTTCCTGTTTTTCGTTGTGTTGTCTTGAGCTGTTGAACACAAGGAAGGCATTGCCGTTCTGCGGTTGCAGAAAACCACCAGTGGATGTTTCCACAATATTGAAACAGTGTCTTACTGAACAAACAAAACAATATTTTTATAATATTTGTTATAAGCAATAACAATATTGTTTAATTTTAAATATTTCTCATATTGTTAGCGCAAGATTGTGATATATCATGTTCATTGTAGTATAAGTTATCTCAGGGTAGACTAAGTATATTTTTTTTCCATGTTATTGAACTCCCATCCATAAATCACTATCAAAAATAAATACATGTAGGTACTACTTAAAATGCAGACCGATTTATTTTCTTCCAAAATCAATTCAGCAATAATAGTAATCATAATAGTAATTCAATATTATTTTCTGGAGCATAAAATAAATTTTATGATTTTAAAATGAACACAGAACTATTTTAAAAGAACTAGTTGGTTTTGAACTCAACTTGTGATTAAGCATTTCCATGCTCTGATTTTAAATTTCAATTTACGAAAGCTATGGGATATAAGGGTCTTTAAATTTTATATGTTAATGCAAAATTAAGATACATACAGATAGATACAAATTTTCAACATTGTTCACTGGTTTGTGAACTGGCGCCCATATAACTAAGATTCAGCAAAGTATAAGCTAATTAAAGTATTTTCAAATTATTTCAACTAATGTTAACGATATCTGTCTATCATTTGTGCTAATCATAATAGTGTTTATGTGAAATGATAATTACAATTTTAAGAAGATTATGGATTATTTTAAAAGAGTGTAATCGTATTTTAGAATCAACTACTTTCATTATTTTTGAGTAGGTACTACAAGTGTTTTTAAATCAAGCAATAGGTACTAAGTATATTTTTGTTCAATATTGTTGAACTCCCATCCATAAATCACTATCAAAAATAAATATATGTACTACTTAAAACGCAGACGGATTTCTTTTCTTCCAAAATCAATTCAGCAATAATAATAATAAATTTCATATAGTAAAATAATGTCTGCAAAATAGTAATCATAATATTCATATTATTTTCTTTATCATAAAATTAATTTTATGATTTTAAAATGAACACATTTTAGAAGAGCTAGTTTCTTTTGAACTCAACTTGTGATTAAGCATTTCCATGCTCTGATTTTAAATTTAAATTTACGAAAGCTATAGGATATAAGTGTCTTTAAATTTTCTATATAAATGCAAAATTAAGATACATACAGATAGATACAAATTTTCAACATTGTTCACTGGTTTGTGAACTGGCGCCCGTATAACAAAGATTCAGCAAAATATAAGTTACTTAAACTATTTTCAAATTATTTCAACTAATATTAACGATATCTGTCCATCATTTGTGCTACAACTACTTAATTATTTTTGAGTAGGTACTACACTTGTTTTTATATCAAGCAATAGATACTTGAGGAATAGTAAAACTAGTGTAGCGTTGGGGTAAGTATAATCATCCTAATGTCAACCTAGTATTTACGTGTACGTAGGTAACACTTTAGTTATTTCGCAGGATACAAAATGGACTATAAAAATAAGCTGTGGCACTTTCACTGTCAAGTTAGTCGTTTATCTTGCATGCGCCGTCAAAGCTCAACATCCGCGACCGGAACTCGCTGGATTTCGATACACATTTAGTTTCCCGTGTACAACAACTTCACGCATCAACAATGAAATCAGCGTTTGTCGGTCGAACAAATAAAACGCGTTATGTAGCACCATTCTATAATGCAAATATGACTTAACTAAAATCTAAAACTGCAAAACCTTAAGTTGATGTGAAGAAATTAAAATGTAAGTATGATATACTTGGACATTTTTTGGATTTTTAAGCATTGTGAGGAAACTATCAGACCTACGGACGTCGTGCTTAAAATATAGCTAATTATATTAGCTGCAACGTCTCCCCCTATGACTTTACCTATAAAATGAGTATTTTCACCGATTTCGGGGCCTCTGGCCTTAAGAGCAAGAGGCGTTTTAGGTTTTCTGAGGGTAAAAATGCTGAAGAAAAAACCCTAAATGCAGGTCTGAAAAGGTGACAACAGAGGAAAAAAGAAATATAAAAATTTTTGCTTTATTTACTTTATTAGGTACTTCGATGTCCGTTGGACAATGTCATCTATCAATGACAGATGATACGCCCCTCGGTGTGAGGAGCTATCATTAAGTAAAAAATACATATTTTGAATTGAAAATTGAAAAAAATTACTCTGTATACAAAAACGTGCAAGGTTCACATTTTTTTCCATTAGGTGTTAAATTACAAATAAAGTAGTCATTGTTAAAAGCTTGATCATACCATGGAAAAAAAACGGGGAAGTGCGAGTCGGACACGCGCACGAAGGGTTCCGTATTTATAAAAACTACAAAAAAATCACATAAATATTAATTTTATTCTGGTAGTATCTCGTTCGACCTGCGACTCCGGCATTTATTAGCATACATAATCAGGTCCATGTCTATTTGTTGTATGGGAGCCCCCTTAAATATTTATTTTATTCTGTTTTTAGTGTTTGTTGTTATAGTGGCAAAAGAAGTACACCATCTTTGAAAATTTCAACGGTCTAACTATCACGGTTCATGAGATACAGCCTGGTGACAGACGGACAGATGGACAGCGGAGTCTTAGTAATAGGGTCTTCGTAATAGGCCCGTTTTACCCTTTGACAGTGAAACATTGTTAATTATATTTTTTCCTTTATTAACTGACTACTGATTTAGTTAATTTGGGTAACAAGGGATCGATAAGAAAATATTAATGTCATTTTAAGAAATAAATATCTAATAACTAACTAGCAGTTGGAGACAATATTCAGAGTACCTCCAGAGTAACTATTATTATTGATACTACTGTGTTTTGATGCTGTGTTATCGTAAACTGAAACTATGATACGTGTTGGACCTAAAACTATGAGATTTCGTGCTACATTGTATTCTACTCCCCCTTACATTAGACAAATGACATAGAAAACACAAAGCACAATGGAACACAGAAGAAACGATCGCTTACAAATTAAGGAAAAAAAATCCTAAATTACACTCGTATATCATCATTACGTCATCAATCTTTCTGTACATTTGATGGGGCAGGCCATCTTATCTCAATCTACACTATTTTTTCGTTACGAGATTTCCTTTGCTTCCGGTATATCTATTGTGTTTTCCTTTCCTTGTTACTGAGAGGGACATACAGGGTGGGACATATCAAATTTTATTTTGTCTGTTAATGAAGTTTTATGAAATTTGGTAGTAGCGTCAACAAGGTCTTGACTTAGATAATTCCTGAGATGGCAATAAAAAAATATGGGATTTGTGATAAAAAATCCATGCCATGATTATTTAATACTCAACTGTATTAATAAAAAGCATAGGCTACTAAAACTTCAATAATGTACCTTCAAATTGCATCACGAAAAGTATATTTTAAGTCATTATAAAACTGACCTAAGTCTTTATAAAATATCAAATATATTGTAAACCTATTATACAGGGCTTTAATTTAATCCGGAAACACACGTAACATGGTGGTTAGGCAATCGGCGAAACCTCGGTTGGTACCATTCAAAAAATAAATTACCAGAAGTGTTCAGAATGACATCAGTGGAGTAGATATTTAATTTTTACATGTGAAAACAATCATATTCAAATAAATAATTCCAGAAATAAATGATTTCACGCTAAGTTTTATGTAGGTTAGGTGTTTGGAAACATGAAGTCGATAATAATATTTTACTTATACACAAAAAGAAAAATTAGTATGTACACAAATTAATTCTCAAAAATCAATTTGTTTTGACATAAATATACTCTTTAAAGTAAACTACGCAATAAAGAGCAATAATTGATTTGAATATTTTATTTTGTAACGTAAATAAAATAATATTATTGCACACGACTAACTGTTCCAAAAAGCACTATTGCTTAATACAAGAATATTAATTCGCAGATTTCAAAAATCCTGGTGAAACACTAGTATAATTCACTAAAAAATCATAATTAATTACATTGAAAAACCTCAGGCACGCCTGTGAATTAATGTCCATGAAATCTATGAATTGACATTTATAGGAACTTTTATTTAGTTACTTGTACATGGTAACTTCTTAAATAACTAACTCACGGACATCGTGAGCTTCGGGATTAAATGAAAGTCCGGGACATGTATTAATATGCACCATTATATTTACTTACATACGGAGCAATATGAATCTTAGGCATATAAACATAGTATATGTGATATATAGTTACGTAGAAATAGACATTGTTTTATTAACACTTTAGATGGTCGCCCTAGTAGTAGTCATAGTATTATATTAAGTGAAAATTAGAGTAATATCAGATATAACAGAATTATATAGTATATCAGAAGTGGGATAGACTCAGTGCCTCATTAGTGGATAGCTTTAGTTATGGAATTTTTTTTGTAAACAAATAGTGATGTTATCCTCAAACTGAGGAAAGACAAAAATAAATCTAAGGCATCTGCCAAATGTAAAAAACGCACCAAGTCCTCTCCAAGTTCGTCTTCCATTTCAACGAAAACCATAACAGGGCATATCGAAATAATTAGACGCCTATTGATAGCTAAATAAAATTATAAAAATAATCATACAATGTTAATGTTCCAACTTTGAATATAACCATGAATGAAACAAAAACCATAACTTATTTTAAAGCTGATCACCGCGTTACCGATTATGATGAACCTATAAAATATGAACTGTGGCACATGTTAGGTTACGCTAAAAATAACGCTTAAGTGTTTCCCGATTGTTTTGAAGAGTATCCATTCAAGGCGAGTGAGCGCTGGTAAATTAGACGTTAATTAGAAGTAAATTAAGCTATAAAATTGCAAAACCATTAACGCTTAAAATTATTCGCTTGAGTTGTTCACACTTTTCTATCCATATTATTTTACTACGAAAAGAAAAGAAATAGTTTTAGCGAGTTTATTTATTATCAATACCTGTTAAGTATCCTTAACACTTGTCGGTGACCACATTAGTCGATTGCGTAATACATTTTCGTACCTTAATGAGGCGCTTCCGTCAAATAGAGCAATTTAAATTGCAATAATATATTAACTTTATTGTGAGTGTAGACTCCAGCTGAAAGTAGTAAAATGGGTCAAAGTCAGAATATGTATTAGACCCAGATGTTGAAAGATATGATATTCGAAAACAGGATTGTCTTCTTAGATATGTCGTCAATTAACCAGTTGACAGTTGAGTTGCAAACAGTTGTCAGATATGCATTGTGCAGTAAATAAATAAAATCATATTTTTACCCCAATTTCAGGGGTCCGTAAAATGGAGGGGAAGAGGTTTGAGATTTTTGTTGATAAAAGCCCCCTTTAATTTTTACCGATAGTTCATTTTTCGAATTCTTTCGCATTAATTTCGAAACACCCTGTATACCTATTTTAAATGGTTTAATAACTACGCAAAATTTAGTAGTTAGGAAATAATGGAGATAACGTAGATATGTATCCCAACTTTCCGGTTAAATTTGAAAAAAGCAGCAATTTCTGCTGTTACTAGATATATATTATTTTGTAGCTCCCTTAAATGGATTCGGGTCGTGATAACCATCAATGCCTAATATCTCCCCGGGTATCTAGAGAAACAGCATCCAATTTTAACTAAGCGTGGAACACGAAATGATCTAGGTCAACGTTTTAAAGGATACAGCTTAAAGGTTTCGTTAAAATTTCCATGTTGCGATTAATTTTCAAGAATATACTTTGTTATAACTGTAATTGAAACCAGAATGTTGTACATTTATTGCCCCACAGTTTAGCCTTTGAAGTAAATTTCGTCGTATCGTTTAATATTCCCCGTAGAAAGAGTCAGAAGTGTAAGAAATAAATTATTAGAAATAGACCGCTGCGATCAGAGGAGAAACGATCAGCTGATTGTTGTTTTGATGAGATAGAAAGATGATATAGAATACGAAATAAAGGAATTTATTAATTCGTTTTGTGTACTTTTGTGTTGTGTAATTTTCTGTTAATGTACTTTGAACATATTATTTAAATATATATGTGTTAAAACTGTTATTTGATTTTGTTTATAACGACTAATATAATTATTTTCATAGGTAAGTAAATTAAATGAGGTGTCACCTATTTTTGTATTACTTATTTCCTAAAATAAACTGTAGAATGGGCGACAGTGAACATAAAGAACTATTTTTAGGTTGTAAAAAAACTTTTGTTAGGTTGTAAAGTAGTTACTTTATTATAAAATGCTGTTAATGATTTAACAGAGTAAGGATAATAAAAATAAAAATAAAAATAATATATCTACCCCTCATTCTAACCCCAATGGTTAGAACAGAGGTCAGAGACTTGTGCGGGAGAAGGGGCGGCATATTATTTTGCGGGCCGCATGTGCGCCCAGTAAGTTGGTAAATTATCTCCATCATTCAGTGCAGGAATGAAGGAAGCAAGGGAAACTTCATTACTTAGAGAAAAGATTCTTCAGTTATGTAGCTGTAATCTAAAAAAATGATCAGTCAGTTTTCAGATTATTCGAAATTTATCAGGAGGCAAAAATTAATATTATTTGATTATGCGTTGCAGTGTATAGGAAAAAAATTACTCCGGTCACAATTAAAAGTAGCGCCAAGCATTGACAGCTCCCTGCCACCTATATTTTACCCATTTAAAATAAGTAGAATTTATAGCAGTTTTCAAAAATGTGTTACCTTCTACCGACCTTCCGGGCACATTATCCTTTTATCGTTCCGGGTCGAATAGGAAATGGTAAGATCAAGGGAAGTTACTAAAAAAATTAGCACGATTTATATACATTGCTTTTTCGTCTTCAGTTTTATGTGCTTATCAATTACGCTTCGGCCTAGGGCAAAAAAGAAATTTAACTCCAAAGATGCCCGAAAGCGATGGGAAAGAAAGTGTAATGAATATGTTCATCAGGATCAGCCGGGTAACAAGACGTGGAATAAATATTAAAACAAGTTTGTAAACAAGAAAACACGAGGATATCCTAATATTTCGTAAACTGAATATAAACCTACCAAGAAACTCTAACGTCGAACACTTAAAATTGCCCACAGAGAACAATTTAATCAAAGTGGCAATAAAATCTTAATTGGGTTGGAAAGTTATTAGTTTCCGAGGAGAGGGAGGCAAGCATTTTCTACTATAACTTTATTCAGGAGGTGCTAATAACATCCCCGGCGGAAATAATGTTAAGGTCAGCAATAAAAATAACTTTATGATATGATTTATGTAATAAAAATATATTTCTTAAGGAAAATTAGTTACGCGGCTATTGTCCTATATATAAAGTTAATTAGTTCAATAAATGATTTTCAAATAGCTTCTTAATAGTAATTCTTCTTAATAACCCAATGGAGATATCAACCGACTAATTAAATTATTTGATTTTTTGCAGTATTAAATGCAATCAACATTATCAGCAGTTTTGACATTAATTTAAGCTTTTAATCGTTGAATTTTAATGAAAATTGCAAGGTTAATTAATTAGTACAGACGATGAATATGTTTCCACGAACACTTATCAAGTTGGCATCATCAGGAGACGATTAAAACTGCCAAGATCAATTAATTGTCTTTTAATGAAAGCACAGAAATTATTAATTTATTATTATTATAAATGTTTACCAATATATATGGTATCTGTAAGTATTTGCTCCAGCCTGTAAGTTTTTGCTTTTCCTGTGCTGTGTAAATTATGTTCCTTCAGAAAATCTTTACTGTGTAAATGGATTTCAGAGGCTTCGGAACATGTAGCTGTTTTCTAATTGATTGCAACATCTTTAGAAGTTGTATTGTCTTTTAAAAACTGGTTGTTCTGGTTCTGACTACTCTGTTCACGACCTATATCTTATTCATTAGGTTCATGTTCCACTTGAAACGATGAATCTTCTGTTTCAGATTCTCCTGGCAGGTCTACTACAGTCGCCAACCTGACAGAAGACTGCGAATCTTGAGACTTTTGAAGTTATTGCAAATGATATTATTTGTAAACTGTTTATAAACTTTAGTTAATTTCTGACGTCTAAAAAGGTACAATGAATAAAATTTGTTGATCATATTTCCAACTTGTCTTTTTGGTGGCAGTCATACCACTTTTTGTCTACACGCCGTCTGTTCCTAGTAATACTGAAACATCTTCTAAGATTATCCCACCGTTTTAAACATATTTTAATCCTTTTATGAGTATTTCGACATACATAATAGTTCCATATGTATAGTATAATTTGTTTTAAGTCGTGTCATTTCATCACAGATTCATATGTGTCATCATAGAATGTATGATGACTATTCGGTAGTTATTCGTCTTACCAGCATTGTCTAAATTAGAGAATATTTGAATACTATATATTTTTGTCTCATTCCAGGTTTTTGACTGGTAATTAATTTATATATATTGGATTCAGCTATAGACTGGTCTTTAGTACTATTTGAGAAATTGTTAAGGAAGTTTGTGATGCCATATGGAAAAGATTGGGGCTAATCGTATTGCCACCTCCGTCAGAAGAAATGTGGAAAAGCGTTGCAGCAAGATACAAGAGAATGTCGCATTTTCCTAATTGTCTAGATGCGCACATTAATTTCCAGAGTTTATTTGACGGTAAGCACATTAATATCCAGAGCCCTATTAATGCAAGATCCACTTTCTATGACTACAAGGGAAGCCACTCAATTGTACTTTAGTTGATGCTGATTACAAATTTATTGCGATTGACGTTGGCGCGTATGGAAGAAACAGTGACAGTGGAATTTTTTCTAACTCTGTCATTAAAAACTATAGGAGGCAAAGAGCCTAATAAAATTTTTAATTACAGACTGTCCAGAGAAAGGCTCGTTGGAGATGCTTTCGGAGGTACAGTACAACCAGAATTTTTAGACAAGATCATGCTTGCAGCGTGCTGTCTGCACAACATGTTATGCACAGACAATACATTTTAACCCGACTCTGAAGCACTTAGACCTCCTGAAGCCGCTTCACTGAATTTAGATCCTCTGAGAAGAAATACGACTCGTGAAGCATTTCAAGTGCGAGAGAATTTCCCGCTGGTAATGTGGTTTGAGAACTTAACAGTATTCTTAAAAAAAAAATAAATAATGATAATAATTCTGCAAAACATTATTCTTACCTGATATTTCAGCTCCTTTCCAATTTCCTCCCAAGCCATTTGGCGGAGATTTTTATCTCGGTAATTAGGCGATTCATGATTACAATGTTCCCTAACATGTTCTATTAATCTTTCGTTCATTTTGCACTTAGTTCTTTTCTTGTAGTGAAATAGAAACGCACTATGTCCCTATATGTGAGTTTACATGAGTTTAAACGAACTAGCACACATTTTAATTGTCACGTGAGTTCGCATGTCATCACGTGAGCTCACGTGACAATAACGTGTTTCTACCTTTACACACCCAGGTAGGCATACGTCTCTCCGGCATCAAGGTCATGTAAGATGCCTCCATCTACTAGCTCCGCTGCGAATCCTCTCCGAAGTCCACACCTTCGTCCACTCTTGAGGGCGTTAATTTTATTGTTATTACTATTATTATTATTTAGTTTTTTCAGTTGCCATATAAATATCACTTTCTCATAATAGGAATGGACATTTAAAGTCATCGTATGTAACACTACGATATGAATTACGATTTTTATTTAACCATAACTATTTTGGCCGTTGCGCAATTATTCCGTATGTATTCGGTTTGCCGGCTGTGTCGGACGTAATTCGATAATTCCATATTGAAAAATGGAACAAATGGGAATACGTGGTTTCTGCTACCACGGGCATGTACTGACATGCCTAATCACAATGTATGCATTTTTAATACCCGTATACAGAATTTATAACGGCAGTTGTAGATTGAATGACATTTAGCCGGATCTTCTTAATTGCTTTTTCCTATTACGGTATGTAATTTAATTCTTTGTTACTTGGATATCTGCTGCGCTCTCGTTACCATTCCATCAAGCGTCCAGTCATAAATCTTGTCTTATTTTATATAAACCAGCTCCCTCGCGAATGAAACCGTAAAACGATAAAAATTATATTGCACTTACATGGGAGCTTCCTGAGGATAAATTATTTTTTAGCGTTGCAAGCAGAAAGTTTCTAATTGAAATGTATAGAACTACAAAACAACTCCAATCTACACGGATAGAAATAGGACAATTGCGCTGTCCCCTCAAGCACGGCTTGAGTTTATGTAGTTTAAAATTTCATTGTTCTCCATTTCCAGCGAGGATCCAGCTTCATCTATTTGTGCGATCCTGCTAAGAAGTAACAAAGGTAGACTGAACATTTTAAACGGGGAAAAATACTCTTGAGAATCAGAAGTATAAATATACATGTCACTGGTTCAATGCATCTGCGCAGGACACATGAGTTGGTGCCACAATGACCACTTGCGTCTGATAGGTAGACAATCACTGATGTAAAGCTAGATAGATTCAGTTCTCGGTACCTCTTTCTTTAGAACCCTTTTTGCTTGGCTGATCACTTGATCTTTCATTTCCAGTAACACAAGATTTACCGTGTCCCAATCTCTTGTCATCAGATCAGACAAATTCGAGACACATATAGATACATATAAATAACATTAACTTACACAGATACTAATTTCTGTCCCTTTTGGTACGTAACAATGTCTTTGAGTGTTGCACGGCTTCCTTTCTGTTATTTAGGTCCACATTCTCGTTCCTTGCCATCTATTCTTGACCCTAAAAGAGAGCACTTAACACTTAAATCTGGGACATGGACGCCATGGACGCTGCCATATTTCTTCTCGTGTTCCTCTTTACTTGGCCTCTGTGGATCTTATATAGCTTCAGCACTAACTGGAGTACCATTAGTGCAACGATTATGGCCAACATCACGCTCACATCCAGCGTTTGTTCCTTGACTATAAAGTTTGCATTGACTGCACCGTTTTCGGTTTGCTCCAAGTCCTTGGATTCGGACGTTCCCATTATTAGATAGTAGTTCTAGACAACACTTACTCGAATTTTATCGCCATTTCCATTTGCTCGCCCTACATTGCCATATTTGTAACAATGTAGTGGCAGGATCGCCATGTAAAGCTGACCTCGTCGGGCCGGCAGGTACGGGGTGTACCGGGTCAAGAGTAGTTGGATGGACGGAATTTTAACGAAAACTCACCAGGAACAGTCAACAACGTTTATTTGATATTAACACATGAGTAATGGTTAATGATATATTCGTGATGGACAACTGATGATACTGATCATGGATAGATCACAGCATGTTACAGATTGTTGCAGAATGTATGCGGGCGACCTAGTTACCGCATTATATAACGTTGTCTGGGTCAGTATGTAGACATCCACAATAGTTGCATTAAGTCAGCCTTGATCTAATGAATTTCTTAGTTGGCCTTTTACTAAATATGTTTAGAACTTTATGTTTAGAACTTTCTTTACTTTAGTATAATAACTTTAGAATAATAACAAATAATAAATATTATATTGAATAACAAATAAGATATTGAGAGCACGTGTGGCCGTCATGGCAGTACACTGAGCATCGAGGCTAGCAGGGATTCTCTGGATCAGTACCAGACCAGACCGAACTGACCAGTAGGCATATCCAGAATTATTTTAGTATGTCTTCAGGTGTATGAATATTGAGCATATTCCATTTGATCTGGAAAAGCTAAAATGACAAATTTTAATATTCATTTTGTGTTTTATTGTGTTCATCATCAAATTTATAGAAACTTTTAAAACGTTATTTAATTATTTAATGATTATAATAAACAAAAAAACACGGAATCTAAGCAGGGCAGTTTTCGGCTTGGATTTTTTTTTCCAAGCTCGTCTTGTTTCATTTAATCGTGAAGAGTGCGATTTGGTCGTTAATTGTTTACTGATAGTAATAAAAAAACCTCAAAATTACGGAATCTCACAAGGACAACCGAGTTTTCGGCTTGAAAAATTTTTTTTCGGATCGTTTTTCAGGTTAGATTTTGCCGTTCGCCTTGATTTAATCGTGAAGAGTGAGATTTTGTCGTTAATTATTTATCGATAATAATAAACAAAAAACCTCGAAATTACGGAATCTCAGAGGGGCAACCGAGTTTTCGGCTTTGAACATTTTTTTCGGCTCGTTTCTAGGATCAGATTTTGCCGTTCACTTTGTTTGATTTAACCTTTAGTCGGGCGCAATATGACATGGAAGTAGAATGGGCGCAATGTGTCAGAATGATCACATAGGTACTTAGATTTATTAAAACACGTAAAGAGAGTTTGCTTTCTTTAATTTCGTATAAATAACAACAGAAATACATGTTAGCTCAAAAAATAAAAATATACAAAACAAAAACATATGCAAAAAACAAAGTATTCTAGTTTTTATAGTAAATCCATCTCTTCTTCCTCTCTAGGATAAGTCGGCAAATTGTTACTGCCTTGAAAACAAAACATATAAGCATGTTTTGTTTTCAAGGCAGTGTGTCAAACAAATTATTTTCTTTTTGTGCAGTTTGTGCATGAATATTTTGTCAAACGGCGTTTACGTAGTGGTACAATCTTCACATCTTTGTCTTTTTTTTCTTTTTTCAAAATTCACAAACTTTAAACTGTTACGAGAGTGGGCGCAATGTATCAAAATGATACAAAAACAATATCTCTCAACTGCGAAGACTACAGACTGACGGCATTAGGCATGAAGACAAGTAATAGGCGCGAAGTTATTGAGGAGTGGGGATAACTGCGCTGTCGGGCGAATAAACGCTGGTCAATTTTCTGTGACTGTGATCAATGACACATGACGCCTGACAGAAGGTTAATCGTGAAGAGTGCGATTTTGGTCAATATTTTACGGATAATAATAAATAAAAAACCTCGAAATCGAGGGATCGCAGCGGGACAACCGAGTTCTACGCTTGAAAATTTTTTTTTCGACTCGTTTTCAGGCCAAGATTTTGCCATTCGCTTGGTTTAATTTAATAGGGAAGGGTGCGATTTTGTCATTACTTATTTACTGATAGTTTTAAACAGATAACCTCGAAATGGAGGGCTGTCAGCGGGGTGGAGTTTTTGGCTCGTTTTCTGGCTGAGATTTTGCCATGTGACTTGGTTGATTTAATGGTAAAGAGAGCAATTTTGCCGTTAATTGTTTTTGGATAGTAATAAACAAAAAACTTCAAAATCACTGAATCTCAGCCGAGCAACCGAGTTTTTCGCTTAGAAAATTCGTTATTTAACTCGTTTTCTGGCTGAGATTTAGCCGTCGAGCTTGGTTTATTAATCGTGAAGAGAGCGAGTTTGTCGTTATTTATTTTTCGATAGTAATAAACAAAAAACCCCGAAATCTAGGGCTCTCAGCGGGACAACTGAGTTTCTCGCTGGGAAAAGTCTTTTTTCGACTCGTTTTTGGCTGAGACTTTGCCGTTCGACTTGTTTGATTTAATCGTAAAGAGTGCTATTTTGAAGTTATTTGTTTTTTAATAGTAATAGACAAAAATCATCACAATCACTGTATCTCCCACAACATTTTCCTCATAACCATTCGTCAGCGGCAAAATAAACGGCAAATTTTAGGCTAACAAATTGTTTTAATTAATATTTTAAATATGTGATGTGCTAACTTCATATGAAGTTAGCAGAGCACCCGATATAAAAAAAAATTAAAGAGCGGCAATTTTTTTTCTTTCACGTTTAATTAACAACTAAGAAACGGCAAATTTTAAGCCATCGTAATTTTTTTTGACGAATTTTTTATATATGTGACCTGCAAACTTCATATGAAGTTAGCAGGATACCCGATATAAAAAAAATTAAAGAGCGGCAAATGTTTTTCTTTCACGATTAATTAACGAGATCGTTTTGGAAATGTTGACCTGCTAACTTTATGGACATCGTTATTTGTATTACTTTGTTATATTAAAAAAAACGTATTTAATAATAAAAAATTGGCAACTTTGGCAGGGAAAGAAAGTCCTCACCTAATGTCAATTACGTAGTCTTGAATAAGACTGCGGTAAAATTAAAATTAAAATTAATCCTCTTGCAAATAATAGTATATCGTACTATTACTGATTGGCAAAATTTTTAGTTGAAAAGAAATTTGTCCATAAAAGAAATGCTCGAGTGTTTTTGCAAGATAAATTAACCATTAAATATGTGAACGAACAACAACAATAATTATCTTTATTTATACAATTATTATAAGGAACGGTTATTTAAAAAATAAACAGTTGTCAGAAGTTGTTTGTTTGGTGTACTGATTTCAATATTATCTTCTTTAGTTTCCACAAATGTCGAATATTTGTTTTGACTTGCTTTATTCGAGGTTCGTAAGTAAGTAACAAGATTTCCGTTATGTTCAGGGTCAATTTTGAGGTAGGGTTTATGGACAAGTCGCCATGTACATAAATTAATGAAAATGTAACTTTTTTATATAGGAGTTAATTTATCGAAATAAATAATCAAGATAGTGGTTCTAAGATGGCGATTATTTTTGGGATTTATGGTCTGAATCGACTAAACATTGGTGTCTGGGAAATTTTAGGATCGCTGATAGCAATTTTTTTATCAGTATCAGTGGCTACAGTTTGCTCTCGAATTTTGCCATTTACTGAATAAATGGCCTCTCAAATTATTTTTCAGTATTTTTGACACCATCTGCCATTCAGAAGTCAAAAATCTGTCATCGTCCTTCTAGCGCAGTGGTAATATTCAGGATTCATAGATTCTATTTTCTAGTCTTCGCTGCTAACAGAAAAAACATCCAATAAATGCTGCATACTTTGTTTTTTATATTAAATACCTGAGTCAATGAAGAGTATCCTATAATGTTACACATTTTATAACTTCACTGCTTTAACTTTCATTCTATAATTTATTACTTATAAGACAATGATTAGCAAAGAACTTAAAAAATAATTACGCTCTATATGTTATGTTATGCTACTGTTTACTACAGATCGTTCAATTTCAAACTTTTTAAATTTCTTTCAATGTTTTACACCTGCTTCAGTCATGAAACGTATTTTAATAATAAAAATCGCAGATCATTACCAAATCTACTAGTAGTTACACTAAATTATAACAATAATTTATCAGTTGTGTTAATACTATTTACTGTCTGCCCTTCATATATTTCATAATATTTCAGAATAGCGTAAGTATAAATATGAAGTTGGTTCATAATTTTATAATATACTATGAAATGTATATGTTTACTGATTTGCCCTGTTATCTATATATAGCTGTTATAACCCTCAATAACGTCGTTATGCAAATGACACTCTCTCGTAATTTTAAACCTCGTTTGCCTCCAGACAAATGTTACGTTTACGCAGCGGGTCTTTGAAGTAGGCTCATCCCTCCGGATCATCGAGAGTTGATATAAGGAATCATGCAGTGAATACAAAAAAGGGTACCTCGTCAGAGATACTTGTGGGGATCTATAAAATGAAAATATGGAATCTATAGATAGTCGTCGAGTATATTCGCTAAATAATAATAATACATATACGTATTACAATCGATGCATGTCATGTGAATTCTTCTATGAATTGAAGAATTCAAAGTACATTTAACAAAGTGGACTATAAAAGTTTCCCTAAGCTGGCTCAGCTTAATAATATAAGCAAAATAAAATGAATAAAAATAAATAAAACTGATAAAAAAAAATAAAAGCTCGGTAGATGCCTATGTCACTAATTGTCCGTGGACGCCACTGACTGTGCGCATTCTGCGCACCCAAGTCAGATAGTCCCCAATTATCCTGGGTATCTCTGTAATTTTCTCTGTAATTTTTGGTGAAAGAAAAATGAAACATAATATCCTAACATTTAAATTTAATTCAAAAAATTCAAGATCGGAAATTGCATTAAAATGTTACCTAAAATTTACTCGAAGTTACTTAACTTACATGCAAGATCACATATAAATCAAATATCTATACAGACCGTAACTTAGAACTAAATCCCAAAATGTGGTATTATACCCGGAAATACATATCTTTTATATAATGGATATCATCAAAAAAATCGCTTACCTATAGTGCTTTCGTTTGATATGCAAACTAATGGAATACGGTACTCAGTGGAATGCGGTACTCAAAATAAAAAACTATAATCATTCTCGTCGCACAGAACAGCTGTTTGTATATCTAACGAAAACACTATAGTTTAAGCAGTGGAATCCGATATACCATCAAATGTGTGCGGGTTACCAAACCACAATAACACACCACAGTGATTTTTTTATTAATTACTACCCTATCATGGAAATAGCAACGTATTTACACTTTTTTAAACTTTGTGAACAAAATTAATAAATTATTTTTGAAAAAATGCATTTTCCATATAAAAATATATTTTAGAAGTACATCTCGAAGACAATAAATAAAAAAAATACATCTCGGTAAATATTGAAGGAAATGCATAATATTTTGCTACTCAGAGGTTTTTCGGGTCCCTAAACTCGAATATCATGACGGCAGCGGTCTCTGAGATACCTGGTGATATTATAAACATCGTGTCCTAGAGTATTATGGGAATTCGTAACATAAAGTCGAAACTCGTTACTTAATCGGGGTTATTTTGGGTCGCTGAACACGAATATCACGACGGCAATTATCTCCGAAGTACCTGCTGTCCAAGGTGACAGTATGAACCTCGTCTCTCGTCTATTAGAGTTTTATGGGAATACGTAACAAAAACTCGAAACTGTTGCCGTTATGACATTAGTATTGAGCGACCTCAAAAACCCCTGAGTAGCAAAACTGGACTACAGTTCGTACAATATGTATGTATAGTTGAACGACCGGCAACCCTGCCCTACATAATATTTTTATTGGCGTAGACATATTTTTTTAGGGGGGTGAAAGTAGAAGGTTTTTATATGCATATTTTCAACATGTGCTGATATTGAATGCAAGTTTCCACACCACATCAGAGCTTGTTTGTTAATAGGTACATACATAACTAAACCGAGACTAAATTCAACACATTTTTAAAAATCATTACAAATGCAATACATACCTACTTACCAGCTTCTCATCGCAAAGCGATTTCCAATACACACACTTTTTACAGCCAATCAAAATTAGAAACTGACCTTGAGGTATTTTACAGTCATTGAAAATTTTCCTTTCTTTTGTGGCTAGGTAGGTTCACGGTTATAATTTTATAAACAGTCTATAGAACTTTTAATTTTGCCCACTGATGTAAATTATTAATTTGTGATCTATGATGGTAGGTACCTACATAAAAATAAAGTCAATAGACAATAGGTACCTACTTATGTAATAAACCAGAGAGCGTTTTCAGTTTTGTAAATCCCAATAAAAAACCTAACTTATATCGTTGTATTTAGCATTTATAACCTAGCGGCCTCAAGCACTGGAATATTTTTTGGATAAAATTATCTGAGAAATGTCTTAAGTGGAGGATGTAATAGGTACCTACCTACCTAAGAACACGTCAGTACCTACTTCGAGCAGCCCATAAATCAACTTTTTTTTGTTAAAGTTGGCTCTGCTCTAACACCCACTATCCATTTTTGCCATCAAATAATATTTTCCTTAAATTTTTTTAACATGCCTATCCTATCTCGTAAATAAAGCGAGGTCTGGTGGAAATCTACGTTTTTCAGGTTTCATACGAAACGAACAAACATGTTTGCTAACCGCCATACTCTTTTATTTCAACTCTCATAGCGATGTATACCTACATAGGTAGGTATATAAATAATATATTAGCAATTCCTGCGAACACGCCACTGCAAGATACGCGGACCTATTCGATCCGAGAATCCGATCCCGATCCGAGAGATACGATTCCAATAAGTTAAAAAGAGATATACTGCTCGAATATTCGTTATTGGAAAGGTCGTGGATCGGCGTTGCCGCTTTTAACTAGATGTTTAAAAATAGATGTTTACGTAATTGTCATATTAAAAGAAGACGAAAATAAATGTAAAAACGTAACATCTGGGCCTATAATATATTATTGTGTGCACAATTATTATTTAGTAACATTCATAAATAAGATATACAACTTTAATATACACTGCGCAACTTATTTAACGCACAACCAAAAAATTAACTCAAATTTGACGTTATGTATTTTCGACAATTTTTGTTCGTTTTGGTCGACTTTTTTTTCAAATTGCAGGTTTTTCTCTTAGGAATATCACTGTCTTAGTTGTTTTGGTAAAACGAATGATTTTAATATTATACCAGGTGCTATAAAAATGTTATGTTCTTTTCAGAAATTTCAAAACGTCCTGTCGGCTATACAAGGTATTGCAAGTTATTGCAATTATAGCCAATTTAAAGCCTTATGTTTTTTCTACATTTTCTTTTTTTATTCATTTGTTTATCTCTGTTACTTCATAAAATATCGAATTTTTGAGTTGACGTGATTTTTATTAAATTTATTAACTTTCTTTTTTGTCAAGTGCTCATTATTTATTACTCATTATACTGGTTCAATGCCTCATTTTGCGTTCTGTTTTCCTTGATATCTTATAATTTATTGAGAGATGCAAGGTGTTTTAGAAGAGAAAAAGGTCTTAAAAGGACAAAAACTCAAAAAACATACCTAGAAAAATGGATTGCTTTAATCAATAAAACAACGAATAACAGGAAACAAAACAAAAGTAAATAGAGAATTAGTATCTTTCCACCCCTTTCGCGAATGACCTCCCGACATCTTTGGTTCATACTTAAAACCAAAGTTCTGATTAGGTTCTAATCTAGGCCATTCCATAATTCGACTAGGCGTCCTTCCAATTCTTGTAAATTTTGGGGTTGTCGTCCCTCACTTCGTAACCGCCGACCGATAAAATCCCAAACATGTTCAATGGGGTTAATGTCGGGGCTACGGGCTGGCCAGTCTATGTGAATAATTCCTACTTCTTCAAGATAATGTCTCACGATAAGACTCGTGTGGGGACGCGCATTGTCTTGCATAATAAAAAATTGGGTCCTTTATAGGGGGCATAAGGCAAAACATGTGCTTCAAGAATGTCTGTGATGTATCTGTCAGAATTGAGATTTCCCTTCACAGTTACCAAGTCCGTTCGCCCAGTCAAAGATATTCCGCCCCACACCATGACGGATCCACCTCCGTATAAAGTTGTGTGCAAAAAATTGCATTGACTGTATCGCTCATCGGGTCTTCGGTAGACGCGATTACGTCTGTCACGATTATACAAACTGAACCTTGACTCATCAGTCCAAAGAATACGTTCCCAATCTGCTTCCATCCAATTAACATGCTCATTGGCAAAATTCAATCTGGCTATTCGATGATCTACTGTTAATGCGGGTCCTCGAGCAGCAATTATGGGTCTTAAATTTGTCTCCCTCAGTCGTCGGCGTACAGTTTGAACGCATATGAGTGGACCACCTGCGTCTTGAAGTTGTGCTCTTAAATGTGTTGCAGTTATAAATCGTTGTCTTACAGCATTTACTCTTAAAAAGCGATCCTGGATAGCAGAGGTAACACGAGATCTACCTTGACCGGTCCGTCTGGAATGTTCTTCTGTTTCCGCGTACCTTTGAATTGCTCTCGCTATAGTTGTGTAAGAAACTCCCAACCTTCCAGCTATGCGGTTGTAACTCCACCCTTCACCATGTAATGTAGCTGCCTCAACACATTCATCACGAGTTAAATTTCTGGTTTGGCGTTCCATTATTCACTAATTATTGCTGGACTGTCAACAAAAAACTAATGACACAGTTGTCAGTTTATGACGTGTAATCTTCGATTTCCATAGCTTGCTAGCTTTGAGTTGTCCGATAAATGCATTTCATGTGAATAAAAGCATATGGTGTTTCAAAACGGCGTATTTCATGAAGTAACAGAGATAAACAAATGAATAAAAAAGGAAAATGTAGAAAAAACATGAGGCTTTAAATTGGCTTTAAATTGCAATAACTTGCAATACCTTGTATAGCCCACAGGACGTTTTGAAATTTCGGAAAAAAAACATAACATTTTTATAGCACCTGGTATAATATCAAAATCATTCGTTTTACCAAAACAACTAAGACAGTTATATTCCTAAGAGAAAAACCTACAATTTAAAAAAAAATCGACCAAAACGAACAAAAATTGTCGAAAATACATAACGTCAAATTTGAGTTAACTTTTTGGTTGTGCGTTAAATAAGTTGCGCAGTGTAGTATTGTGGAATTTGATATTTTAATTGAATACTGAGAAAATTGAGAATTACATGTGGCAACTGATCGGTATCTTATATGGGGTCAGTTAACTATACATACATATTGAATGAACTGTAGTTTCAATATTTCCATCAATATTTACCGAGTTATAATTTTTTTCTTATTGTCTCTTCGAGATACACTTCTAAAACGCATATTTTAATATGCAAAAATGCTATTTTTCAAAAGTAATTGAGCAATTTAGTTCACAAAGCTTATAGACGCACTCACGAATAGAACGCATAAATCCATCCATTTTACTGCTCAAAAAATCGATAGTTGAGCAGTTTTTAGTGCCTCGACTAATAGCCGTAACTGACCAGTTAAATAGAAGACTTAATTATTGAGGATGTGTTCAAAATCGCAGTTACGCCCCTGATAAGGAAAAGTCTTTTTTTTTTAATAATATATTAAAGCTTATGTAATGTGATGTTTCAAAATCCAGAGGTCGTCAAAAATCGTCATGTGCAGCAGGGCACTAAAGTTTAAACTAAAAATAGGAGTTAGGTAACAGTTATGAGCACATGTTACTTTAAATACTTTTAGGATTACATTATTATCAAGTTTCTAAAAATACGATAACAAACGTGATGATGACCATGAGCATAAGCAAGTCTATAATTTATTATGTGAAAATTAACGAAATTAACCCTTTAACATTGTAGGAATGTACTTTGATGTTTTCGAAACGATATCTCTTATATAATTTTACGTTTACGTTTTGAGAAAGGAAACATTTCCGAAAGAATAAGTAAGTATAAGTTCATAGGACTATAATATAAGACATTATTTTTTCCCGGTAACTTTTAACTTTCCTAAACTTCGGTTAATTGCATTTTATTTAAGATGCTGAATAGCGATTCTGAAGGATACATGTTAAAGATAAATAAATACTCCAATCCAAACTCGTTTTTATCTTTACAAGTCCTGTTGAAAGCTGCTGGTGACTCTCAAGTACTACGTAACAAGGACCTAAACTTTGTCCTCTTATTAATAAAACTGTTCTGTAAATATCAGTAAGCATACTTAACTTTTTGCAACTTATATACGCCTTTAGAGTAATTCTTGATGACAATATATTTCGAAGTCATATTAGGATATCTACAGTGCTGGCCAATATGTTATATTATTGAAAGTTTTAATGCAATTTTGAATGCATATGTATCTTCACATTAAACACATTAAAATGCAACGTAGCATTGTGTAACAACACCAAGTAGTTACCTCTGATTATTCGAATGGCACCACCAAAAAATAACCAAAAGTTTCAAGGTAATTTTTGTCTAGACCTCTTGACCGATTTCGATGATTTTTTGCATGGTAGCCTATTTATTCAAGAATGTGAATGTTCTATTATTTTTTATAGAAATTTTGATTTATTCTTTACAGAGTGGAAGAATTACGACGTGTTTTTCCATTAAATTTTATAACACCCTGTGGACCTGTTCAACAGTTACTCCAGCAATAAAATTCAAATCGTACTCTAGCCTTATCTTTTCTTGCCATCGCCCTTTTTGATTCACTTTATTACCTTCATTAGTACCAGAAAGAAATACCTACATAATTTTATAGCATAACATGATTTTACGAAAAGGTAATATCAGAGCAAAATATTAAATGAAGACACACAATATGCAAAGAATAATAGCGCGTATTTCCGCCTCTACCACTAATAACTTCTTGGCAACTGATACTTAAAATGAGCGATCTTATTTCATTTTGGTTCTCAATTCTTCCCGATTCTTTGGCAAGAATTTCCGCCCGCCCACCGTCTTCTGAGGTACCTAATTGACTACATATTTATTACAATGAAAGGACATGGCACCGAAATCCGGTGCCATGTCCTTTCGAAAATGTTGACGTGTCATATGTCAAAAAGAAGATAACCCACGAAACAATTTCTTATTTTTAATTCCAAATAGATGTGGTAGATATCCTAATAATATTTGGACCGAAAAAAATACTTTTGTTTGATGTCTTGAAATCAAACTAATATTCCCGTGTTAAGAAGAAGATATTTGAATTAACTGCAGTTTCCGTCTCCTTTTAAGACAAGTTGCTTGCGTCAAGAAAGCTTAATTTGAACGATGTTGATGGATAACGTAAAAATATTACATGGCGAGCATAAACTACAGGAAGTTATCAATCAGTGCTCTGCGTCCTTGCACCCCTTCAAAAGTATTCCTTAAACTACTTCTATATAATATACTGAAAAATAATACATAAGTTTTTCTATTTATAAGCAGAACAAAATAAATAGTCTAATAAGTAAAGCGCATGCCTGTGATATACTGCTGTAAATCAACGTACAAGAACTTGTGGTATATTCATAGGTAATAATTAATTCTCACCTCTGTTGTCATCCCCAGACAAAAGAAACGTTGTTGCCTAGCACATTAATATTGCTCCTGAAAATGCTTCGCCGAGAGAATGAGTATCCCTAAGCCGACGACTATGGGTCAAGCGTTACAATGAACAGGGAATTGCGTCCGCCACTATTGCTAACATTCGGAAGTGGCCTTATCCTGTAGTCCTGTAACATGGACCCTTTCGCTAACAAACTAAGAACTAAAGATCCTTGGTATTGTGGCAGTCGTCACTGGCGCTATGTATTCCGGACACGAACTACATAAATGCACGGCACATCCTACATAACAAATATACGTTTCCTATAGCACATTTAAATCATGCCACAACACGATAATTATCGGCGGTTTGCTCAGGAATATTTTGCGCTGCAGTTTGCTAATGCAACCGAATGCACATCGTTCATTGGGAGGAAGAGGGTTATATCTAAAAAAATACTTTTTCCAGTAGAGCGGTAGTGTTTAAAGCTGAGAATCTGTTTGATGGTTCTGTATATATGGATTTTGGATGTACTAAAAGCATTAACAGAGATTTTTTCTTAAGAGTTCAGTTTAAGGAAAAAAAGTGAGATATACTTAACCGTCTTGCCTAAATTTTTTTCTAAAAATAAAAAAAACATGTTATTTTTAAAAGAGTGACATAACTACTGACTTAAAAGACACTATATAATAAAACTTATACAACTTGTAACGTAAATAAATTCCGTTCTGTTTTATGGCTAATGTTTGAATTCCTATTTCAAATATTTTAAATGAAACCGCGCGAACTTGTAGAAATTTACCGCGGCTCACTATCTACCGTTATCCCTACCTTTCCGTCCCGCTAATGTCGCGTGCTACCAGCAAGCACATTTATACGCGATATCCGCAAAAATCATTCTTTTTCTGCCGACCTGCTTGCTTGAGCCTGTTCACCGTGGCTTACGTTCGCGAAGATGCTTCGGTATTTTAGTGTAGTGGTAATTAAGAATCAAAGATACTGTTTTACCAAATGGTAGCATACTCTTAGTTTATTTAGAAGATATTACATCGACGGCGTAGGCCATAGGTATTTGTTTATCTTTCGCATCGACAAAAAGCAGCATTTATTTCAATTTTTTATTTAATCGTATAGCGAAAATTTGCATACCACATTCCTGTCTTGATAATATTATTTTTTTACTTTGATAAAGTCTAATTTCAATTTTTGGGAATTTAATCAAAATTTACTTCTAATATTTAACATTACAATATTTTTTTATATAATTAAAACTCATATTTTTGAACTATTATTCTAGTTATTTTATTTAAATTCATTTTAGTATAAATTTCACTCTTGATATCCGGTTCAAGTGGGAATTTACACATATTGTTTTCTCCAACGTCTCAGCTCAGCTGGACCACCAAGTCGAAGCTTCAGCCCTCGCAGGTAGGAAATTTATGGTTCATAAAAACGTTAAGGAGCTATTATATGTCTTATAATTTGGTAATCAATTATTTAATCAATTTAAGGTACTTTAATTTTGCTTATCGCACTCACTGTGCTTTTAGTTCCCAACTTTTCTCCGAATACGGCGATCTGGAACAATTTACAAGACTGCCCTTTTCCACCTGGACCCTCTGGAACTTCTTAACGTTTTATTTCAAATTACTATCGAATACCAATTTAATATATCCCTATTTTCAACAGATATCAAAATTTCATTCCTATTCAACGTTTCTTTCTTCCCAATTAGTAACCAAGTTAAATTTTTTCTATATTTTGTTCTTACTTCATTTGTTTTTCAGTCTCTAGATTTGCTTTTATCAGAATGATAGGCCATGCATAATCTACCACTTCATTTATTGAGTTTATTTGCGTAGCACCTCACAAATTCACTATACCTACTTATATGTAAAATCTTATTTCTTATTAACTATCTTTTATCATTTTCTTTATATATTATAATTCATGCGAAAGTGATTAAATGTGTATTCCATATTTCCATCAGCTTATGGCTAATTAAATGTTCCCTCTAACCAGTTTAACATTAAGCTTTATTACATATCCAGTTAACATTTGCAGTTGCTGTTTGTACGATGGACGAAAAAAGCTATTGCAAATTCCAATTTCCAGGTGTCAGATTTAATTTTAACATTTTGTATGCGTTACTCCAGAAACAAGGTGTAGATTGGCTAATAATGATTCTTGAAAACCTTGAGGGGAAATGAAAGCTTTTCTCTTTTAAATGGGAGTTCGTGCACATTTTTGTTATCGACTTCAAAGTATTTGCATTTTGCATTCTAATGAGCGATTGAAATATTTTTTAATTAATTCTGCACGTAATTGGGTCAAAGCATTATAATATTTCTGCTATGCAACTAAGGGTAATTAAAATACAATGAAAATATATGCATTATATAAAACAAACTATTTTTTTGTTGAATGTTAAAGTTTGAGGGATATGTGAAACATAATTTCCCTAAAAACATCCATTTTCTTTAACAATATTTAGTTTATCCATCAGCTCATAATTTTGACTTAATTAGAACCTCACAATATTTTTTAAGACAGGGTATTAAATAAGAAAGTTTGTAATGGTATGAACATAATTTCTAAAGACATATACAAGTATTTCTTTATTTATGTCGTAATTTGTATTATGTATTTTATATTTTTTCAGCATAATCTATTTACTGAAGGTATTAACACTTCTGTTAATGTCAGTTTACCATAAGTAAGTGCGTCTTTATTACAAAACACCATTCGAGGGTTATAAAAAAACTCTAAACTTATAAAAAGACTGAAATGGAAATAATAAAACAATATAAAGCGGAAAGTTCTTCCTATCCAGCTGACGAAATAATTTAAAGTACGGGTCACAACCTTATAAGATTACCCCCTTATCATTGCAAATGTAACGCCATTGAACAAGCCTGGGGAAATTGTAAAAATTTATCACTTTCCGGAGTATAACCCAACAGCGTTTAAAGTGGGCAATAAAAGTTTGCCCAATAAAAGCTTAATAAAAAGAGAAATTAATTAGTAGGTTCGTAAGAGATATCGAAGCTACTGATTCCGTGGTCGCCACTGACCCTTACGCAACTAAGTCAGATAGTTCCCAAATATACTGGGTATTTAAATTACCCTGTACCCTATACTCAAAACTCCTTAAATGTAAATGAATGTAAAAGCATTACGAAGTCAACGAAAGTATTAAAGGTATATATTAAAATTATGTAAACTGACATTACCAAGGCAACGAAAGTATTCAGGTATGTAAGGTGATAACTAAATGTAGCTTAGAATTATTAAACATGGGACTCAAAAGAAATTACGTAAAAAAAGGTGTAGCTCCTAATATACTTAGACTACGCTTATATATAGGTTTGTGGAAATAACTATCCTGGTGATGCTTCTCAATCGACACTAGGGACTAATGCATGGCAAGTTCTAGACAACACATAAAATGACAAAATTAGAACATGGTCACGAGTGACACAAAAATAAGGCCTATCTTAGTTTATAAGTTATTTAATCCAGCAACAGTTATATGCGTCGATTAGGAAAATCACAAAAACACATAAACCGTGACCCCTAAAAATCCAAAACATTGTTCGTAACACAGGACGTTATTTAGTAGGGAAGCACGTAATTAGCAGCCAGCTACTAAAGCACGCTAAGAAGGGAAACCCCAAAATGACACTTTTTTGTCTCATACTAGTTACTAGTCACAGAACTGTCAACCTCGCATAGTCACAAAACAATATAAAAAAAAGATCAAAGAACAAAAGTAACACAATTAATTTAAAAATAATATGCGCTGGGAAATCATTAACAATCTGTGATATATCGGTAATGCCGCCAAGTAACTCGTAAAATAAATCACATGTGAGTCCTAATCACGAATGTTGCAGGGCGCGCTTATTCGCTTTTCATAATACACTATTAGAGAACGTACATACATATAATATAAATATGTATGTACGTTCTCTCAAATATTTAAATTATGTTAGCTAACGAAAAGTGAACGTAACAAATTATTATAATAAAGAAACACATGGGACAAAATAGATGTGACGAACATTCAGTGCTTAATACTAGGAAATAATATTTAGAAAATGTTTCAGAATAGAACTAAAGAGACAATATTCGTTACACAGAAGAAATCATTGCAACGGATTGGGAAAAGTAATTATGTTACATAACCTTATATTATCACCATTTATCATTCACATAAATGATGATTCTTCTGATACTGACTTTCACTTTCTCAGAATCCGATTCTCAGAGTACCAAATTTTTTTTTTACTTTAACTTGCATTAACGTATGTACCTTATAAAACCTTTCTTATTAATTAATTCTTACGACGGCTCTAGTCATTTTCTACAATTATCTTAAAATTAACTAAAAAAGTTAAAATGAACGGGTATCGGTCTTTCTCAACCCCATTAATATATGCTCATTACTAACGATGCCACTATCATTCGGACATAATTATTGTTAAATTGAGTCTGCAATTATGGGTTATCCAATACTTGACAAGAAGAAACTTTGAAGAAAATATTCTACGAAACATGTTTCAGAATAAAACGCCTTGTATATTTGGTATAGGTGCACATATCAATTTTATGCACATATTATTAGTATCTCATTGAAATTCCTGGCATACAACCCATAATCGACCTGTAATTACGGTGAGATATGACTTTCCAATAACGCCGAGAAAGGGGAATGAGGATTCTCAAGTACGTATGAAATAACAAGCCCATGTATGCCGATATCTAATTCTACTTCAAAGTTCAACAGAATTCTAATTCTGTTTTCTCTTGATATTATTTATTTTAATCCAATAAATTTGTTTTTGTTAAGTAATAATAATACCATTAGTATCATTACCATTAATATCATTTTATTAGATACGTGGCATACATAACAAAAAAAAATAGGTAAAAAAACTTTTAGCTTTAACGGTTTTATTTTAAATCAGTTGTACTAAAAACTACAAAATAATTAGGACACATATATGGGCTAAATTCGTATATATTAGACGCATAGATTAATGTAAAATACTGGTTTTTGGTTGTTAATACACCCACCTACCTAAATTTTCATTGGTATATTTCTGGTGGCCCAAATAAAGTAAGTATAGGGCGTCCCAAATTTGTTAAAAGCAATAACGCGGGCGTATAGGGAGTCAAATGAAATCTTAATTTAAATTCATTTCTTTTTACTACTCTAATCGAATTTAATATTTTCAAACACCAAAACACTTTCACTTCGCTTGACGCGCGTTTCGCCAACCAAGTTGGCATCATCCGGAGACGATTAAAACTAATCTTAAACTACAAAATCTACCATATTTATACTATTTTCATGGTGACGTCACTAATGATATCACCGTGAAATTTACGCGTGACTAATCCCGCTTCAATGATCGGTTGCTAAGCAACGCGTAAAGCGGGCTATACGGTATAGCCCGCTTTACCCGCTTTACGGGGTCCCTTGTCGCTGTTCATACTACTTTTACATTTTACAATTTCTATGCTCTCAAATGCATCCAACTGTCTATTATTGGTCACATTTCTAACTAATCTTAAATTACTAATATCTATTCTATGATTGTTGTCAAAAGCATGTTGTGCAACACTAGACTTATCTGTTCTTCCATATTTTAGATGAGCAATATGCTCTTTACATCTGGTGTTAATTGATCGTCTGGTTTGTCCGGCATATTTTCGATCACAATCATTACAACTAATTTCGTAAATCGCAGACCTTTCATTTGGAACAATTTTATTCTTTGGATTGTCTAAAAGTTGTTGTAATTTATTACTCGTTGTCATACCCACGTTTTTGAAGACCTTACTCAAACCCCGAGTAAACCGGGGTTCGTACGGGATGGATACATATTTTCGAGTCTCTATATCCTTTTGAAAGGTCGTAGAATTACGAAGTGTGTCCTTAAATTTACGCTTCCTAATTAGTTTTTCAACTATATCTCTGATAACCATTACTCACAGTTATATCTTTAATTAATACTTTTTCTTTTTCAAACCTCTCATTACTGAGACGGAAACTTAGTAAACGATGGACAAGAAAATTAAAACTTGCCATTTTATGTTGATAGCAGTGGTGAGAGTCATTAGGGATATATCTGATCGTACTGGTATCTTTTCTGTATATATATATATCAAATTCTAACCTATTGTCACTATTTTTAATTACTAATACTTCTAAAATGGAAGTTTTCCGTTATTTCCTAGTTCATATGTAAACTTTACAGAAGTGAAACGACTATTTAATTTGGAAATGAAGTTTTCTACATCCGCAATCTTAGTGTCAAACACGGCAAAAATGTCATCCACATACCTCAGCCAAATCCTAGGAAAATATTCGAATTCCTCTTTTGCTTCAGTTTCAAATCGACTCATGAAGACATTAGCAATGCAAGGCGATAAACAGTTACCCATTGCGGTTCCCTCATGTTGTTCATAGAACTTGTCATTGAAACGGACGCAATTTTGTTTCATACAAAGTTTTGTAAGGTTTATATATTCTTCTATTACTTCTTTTTTATAGTTGTTTAATTGGAGTAAATCCTCAAGATAGTCCAAGGTCTGTGGAATTGGTACACTCGGAAATAATGAACAAACATCAAAGGAATTCAAAATTTCACCCTCTTGCAATTGAATATTCTTGACCTTATCAATGACATCATTCGAATTGTTAACTGAAAAACTAGGCTCTGCAATGGGCAAACTTTCAAATTCCTTAGTCAACCATTTTGATAAGTGGTAAGTCGGAGATCCAATAGACGATACTATTGGACGCACCGACTTCCCTGGCTTATGAATTTGTGGTAGACAATACAATCTAGGTACTGTAGGGTAACCTATTCTTAACAAGTGGAGTAATAAGGTTGTTACATGATTCTTGCTATTACGTCATTCTTGGTAAAGGGTTTCTAGTAAGTTCTTTGTAATGACCATTACTAATTAGGTTGTTTACCCGTTCATAATAATCCTCTTTATCTAAAATAACAACCTTATTACCTTTATCTGCTTTTAAATAAAAACAGTCTTTCTCGCGCAATCTTTTGGTCAAGAGTTAGTTTCTTTTCAAGAGCTAGTTTTGAAACAAGTTCATATTTAACTCGAGCTTCCTCAAAACCATGCACACGTTAATTCTTATTTTTAACTTATGATTTTCGTAATGTTAACGAGATATTCTGCTACATTATATTATTTGATTCTTATTGATACGTCTATTTCAATATTTCGCTTATTATTAATAAATTACAATCCATTTGTGTGATTACCAAGCAACATTCTTCTGTCATTGTGGATGATCATTCAGTACCGTTAGCTCTATCTCTTTTCTACTTTAAACAAGTAGCGAATCTGAATCAAAGTAACACCTGAAGGCACTTGTAGCACACCAACTGTATTGTATATAAACATTATAATTATTATTCTGACCAAGTGTGACCAATTATGTGACCAAGTACAATTGGTCACATCCGGATTTTCAGATTTATTTTTAATACATGTAGTACCTAATAAAATGTAAATTGCAATATGAGACATAAAAAAAACTTTTTTACAATATCATCAGTTGTGAAAAATGTATTTCTACTGAAGGTAACTGAATCATTTATGTAGCAGTATGTGGTCCCTAAGTCAGCATTACATAAAACGAACACGGGAAATTGCGTTTAGATTTATTTATACTATATACCTGAAATTCTCTTGCAATACTAACTAGACGGTCGGGTCGGTGGAAAGAATTTGAAATTTTTTACGGCATGTTTTAAATATTCTTTCCGAGGGAATTTAACGAAAACATGTGAATTAACAGGGAACTCATTATCATACTATTATAACTGTGCATATTTTCCGGAGAAGCGCGTTGAATTATAAAGGAAATGGGATAAATTTAAATGCTTTACAAATGTACAGCTATTTCCGGGAGCAGCAAAAAATATATAAAAGAAAATTTCTTCGTAATTATTTTCTTAGCGTTGCTCCCTGGGGGTATCGTTCGGGATTCAGCCCCTGGGACCCATTTATTGGCCATTTTCGTGAATTATTTAGATTGTCGACTGGAGAAACCTTGTTAAAGTTCCCAGATTAACGGTGTGGATGTAGCTGTAGATAGGAAAGCGGACAAACTGATAATCACACGTAGGTTTTATGTTAATCGATGTTCTCGAAAAGATAAATAATTATCTTAATAATAATATTTATTTAAGTTATTTACCAAGTTCATAACAATAAAAGTGTATAGAATATTATTCTATTGGCAAATTATAACAATGTGCATCGTAAAGTATAAAATAACAGTTAATAATGTAAGATTTCAAGAGATAATGATACATCTGCACTAATAATTCAATATTACAGACAATAAAAAGTAGCGAGACACTATAAAAATATAATGACAATATAGTAAAACATACAAATTTTAAATATAATACACAATATAACCCCATAGACACATAATCAATAAACAATTATAATAATATATATATAATAATCCCTATAATTTATTGACAGCTAATGTCAAACCAAAAGAATGTGCATAACAATAGCAAAGGAACCTGAAATATGAAAAGCAATTTTGTATCAACTAATTAAAGAATACATATAGCTATTATAAATATTAAATTGTAAATATATATGTTTGTACAGAACATTTAAAGTTGTACTAGGCTAAGGAGTGACGTCGTGATGATAGTGTCGTGATATAACCTTATAATATAATAGCAGAGACAACCAAGAGACGCGCAAGCTCAGCAAATTTGTTCTTTTGTTCAAGAAAATAATAGATTTGACCTGTCCTTGTTCTTAAAATAAAAGTTTCAATCAACGCATCTTTGTCTTACATTGATAAACGTAAACGCAGATGGAGCTACCAACGCTGCAAAACTGTCAGTAAAGTTGTGATGCCGCCATCTTAGGTTTGTTCCATTTCAGTGTTTGTTTACGTATTATTTTAACAATTTTAGAAGACATCTTGGTCAATTTCTGCAATAAACAGAATATATCTGTGTTGATTACTCAAGCCATCGTGGACAGTGTTGATTTTTCGTGGCTTCTGTGTGATGAACATCGACAATCTGTCATTAACGCAATAGTCCGAGCTGTATGGAAGATAGTAAGATAGGAATTCCATGGTGGTGTAAGAGGAAGAATCAAAAGAATCTACAGGATCGCAAAGATGCTAGGGCATCTAAGCGTAAGCTTACAACTGTTCAGCACCGGGAGATCCATACCTAATGTATATACATACCTACATAATTTTAAGTACAATGTAAATAGTTCTTTGTGTTTGTGATTTTAAACATGTTTTATGTTTTTCTATACCTGACAAAATGTGAGTTTTTTGCCCCTTTTAAAGTAGTAACTTATTCTAGAATGAAATAATTTAAAAAATGACATCATAAGTCCGTTACTTTTGGGACTTTCCTGTGTGGCAGAATGACCGCTGTAAGTCTTTTTTGTTTGTTTTTCATCAATAGATGATTTATTTTCATTGTTGTGTTTCATTTATTCGATACAAAATAAAACAAAATAATTATGGAAGTGGGATTCTGCGCGCGCTTTTTTAAAAATGCCAAAGCAACCCGCGCGCCCTCTGCATATACGTTTCAATACAGTCGGCCAGTTTTATATTGGGAATACAAAATTTGCATGGACTTGCGCGTTTCTTGGTTGTCTCTGATAATAGTGAAATAAACATGGAATTGCCAAGCAACCTGGTACATACCTTCAAAAATATTATAATATATCTACTACCCAGGTAGAGAACAATGAGTGTTGTTGAAAAACAATTTATTGATTAGCAACGATGAAAATTACGAAGCGGTGAGTATGGTGAAATTTCTTTCGTACTTTTCTATTTAAAATAGTAGTTAAAATCGGTTTTATTCAAATTCTATTACCTACTAGAGGTTAAGAAGTGGTTATGGAAATCCTTGACGCAAGTTTTGTTCGAGTAGTTCCAGAATTATTGATAAGTTCCTGATAGATCCTGTAGATATTCAGTAGCGTTTGCCCAGGTCCAGCACATATATAAAGCATTTTCAACGGACTGGAAAATTCTACAAAAACACAAAACTACGTAACCAAAGGAACCATTTCCCTTTAATAAAGCTGGCTTATTAAAAATCTAACGAATTCGTGAAATATAAAGTAAAATACTTTCAACAAATGATAGTAAGTACTTACCACTGATAATTTCAGGCAAATTTGAGCTCCATATAACCATATAATGCATTTTATCGATAATGTAACGTTTTAATTACGGTATTTTTGAATAATACCTACTAAATTCATTAAAAAACTGTAAAGAAAACACGTGAAACGGCAATGGGTGATAAGGGTTTGTCTATATCATTTAAATATAATATATGAAGATTTTGCTTATATGCATTAATCACATAATACATTGTTATTGTATATAAAATAAATTGAGACACACAGCTGTTTTTTAATAAAGATTTCTCGTTTATTGATCTGCATAATAATATCGGTTTCGCATCGGTAAAATTACAGTGTCTGGTTCGTTCAGGTTCTACGTACAAATAATTCTAGTAACAAATAAATACAAATAGTGTATATCTTAAGTGTATATCAAAGAGACGTATATCTTCAAATTTTGGGAATATAGAATCAAATTAACTGTAGTTTTGTTATTATTCTCAGTAGTTTTACTATTATATTTCATATATACATATCTCTTGATATTTACCTTTTATCTCAAGTTGAAATGATTTATTAGATAAATAATTATGAATTAACTTGCATAATTAAATGACTATCCGACATTGGTCGAAAACGTTTTCCTTTTAGTTGAATTTTAATTCAATTTCATTATTTTTATTACCCTCACTTAAGTTCTAAATTTTACTCTTGATACCTTGGTCAAGCAGGAGATTTATAAATATTTTTTCTTCCAAATTTATTGTAAAGATAAACCTGATACTGGTAATTTTTCTTCTATATGTAACAAAATGGTAAAGTCCAGGCCTATAAATTTTTCGGAAAGTATGATATCGACCCAACATTCGTTTGTCCTTTGTATATTGTTTAAAGAATTCTTAGAAGATCCACCTTAAGTGGGTAATTTATCTTTATTTGTGTTCTCTGCCAAGCTTAAACTTCATTTCACTACTTAAATAGTGAACACATATCGTATGACGCTAAAACTACGGGTTCTTTTTCAAGTAAGATATCGCAAATTCATTATCCTATGGTAAATAAACAGGGTCTACTCATGAAGATTCGAGCGTAAAATCATAAATTGTTATTCCTTGGGTCAGTTGGCAGAAATGTCACTTAATTTATAGTTTCCGGTATGGGCAAAATGGCAAAATGTCAAATGACTTTCATAAAACTAATTAATGCAGAGCAGCTAACTAATTAATGCAGAAAGAGTATCTCAGAAATATCAAAATTGTATTGTTTTGGAGAATGAAGGATGTAAGCCTAAGAAGAGTTTTTCTGTGGTGTTTTATCTTCGTGTGTTTATGGGCCACCCCACAAACACCACCAAAAAAAGAAGAGGTATTATAACTTCAAACCTTTACCTACACAGGTAGCTGTAAGGCTACTATGCTATTCTATATTCTACATTGCGTAGCAAACATCCTACAGCAGAGTAATTTCTAGTCCGTTGAGATGCTATTTTCTATATCCTTCACAACTTCCGTTTATTCCTTGCCATCATTTTGCTAGAAATTTAAACGAGCCCTTCATCTCATTAAACGACAAATCTCTTAGCAGTGCTCTAATTAAGCTAATAAAATATCATTTGGCAACATTAGTAGGCGCTATTATAACTAGCTATGTTAGATACCGTTATGAATTCTAATGAATCTAATAAGTCCCCTCTAATGTAACGCAGGTTAAATATATATATATATATATATATTTCAGCATTTAATTAAAATCATCATTAGGCAAATCGCCTAGCTTCGTAGATAATTCTGGTTAATACACAATTCCATAACGTAGTCTAAAGTTGTTTATGTTATAAGCACAACTGATTTCGGCCTAAAATATAATGGCCCTTGGGAAAATAAATTAATTTCTACGATTAATACTTAGTAATAATAATAGTTAATAATATAAATAATAATAGCTACTTAGAATGTAAACTATACTGCAGGTTATCGTAACAAGTGGTCGTCTAAATTTCCACCTCGCTGTAATACAAACACGACATCGTATTTTGTTTACAATGAAATGTGTACAATAGTACTTTTCCCAACTGGTTACATAAATAGCTATTCTCTAACTATATAAAATTGTCAACAATTAGATGTTTTGTAATGCCTCCTAATTTAATAAATACTGACCAAACTGAATAGCGTACAAGTATATTTTCAGTATTTCGTGACAATAAAGGTCTAAAATAACAAATCTACAATATGGATTATATTGAGTTTATTACTTCCAATGACGTCTGTATGTTATGTACTTAAAATATTAATGGATTGTATAAATAATTCATGCCATGACTCTTCGCCTGCAAAGATGTCTACAACGTACCGTATAATTACTTCAACAACATACTTAGGGAAAAGTAAGTCGGGTTCAAATATTTGTCGAAAGACTTGACAAGGAAACGAGAGCACACTTGTAATAGTCTTTACAACGCGAAACAAAATGTCAAGACAAACATCTCCACATCTACTTGGAAAACGTGATCTTCTCTTTAAACTTTTATTTTCCTTACGTGGCACAGGAATATATACTGTTTAAAATCGCAAGACATAATATAAGCAAACTGTTTACTTTCTATGTTGAAATACCTCATATCGTTAATATAACACAGGTTCAAAATATTTTACAAAATAATCATAATGAAACATAATACACTCCTAGCCAGTAGGGTGGAATAATTCAAAATTTTAATGTACTTTTGGATGCATATTCAGGACGTTTTTGGAAATTTCATTTCTAACAAATGGCCTGAATATCATGTATTTATCGTGCTCAAAAAGGGAATATACGGGGTGTAAACTAAATATTACCAAAAATAAAAATTTCATTCTGACCGAGAATTTAGGAAAACCAAAATCGAGATAAATTTTTTATACCAGGGTACCTATGGACGAATTCGAAATAACATATTGGGCCGTTTCTTGATGTGTCGCTTATTTTCGAATATACGAAGTTTTTATTGAAATTAGGACATTTTTTTGAATCTCTTACTGTTTACATCTCTTACTGTTTAAAAACAAAGTAATGGATGTTTTTTCTATTTTCAATTAATATTGCATGCCTATAACTACCTCAGTAGCTAGAATTGCCACTTCTTATAAAGGGTGCCTGGCAAAACATTTAATCAGCATGTGTCAGAAAAAGTCTGTAAATTTAAATAAGCTGTGTGTAAAACCCTGTATAAAATACCCTTTATTAAAACCAACTATAATTTTAAGATCTTAAATCTGCGAAGGGAAACCTTAGTCAAATATCTCGAAACAGTTTTCATTTTTCTTGATCGGGTGAGTATTATCATAATTACAATTTCGCTGTAAATACACGGTAAATCCATATATAAAACATTTGAAAAACTTGCGATAGTAACTAATGAACTGGGTGGCTATTCTTGAGTTCGAGAGAACTTGGAAGTTCTCAGGAGAAAATATGAGATCACTTCCCCGGGTGTTCACTTCCATTTCTCCTGGTTGCTAAATCGCTATTCTTGAATGTAGCTGGATGGAAACGTGATATGAACTTTTCGTCACGATTGTTGCAATGTTGCCGGTGATACTTTCGAGCTCTAGCCAATCAAAATCGAGAATGTATCAGCTGTTTATTATTATTTATGTCCATGGGGTTATAATATAACCTAAAAATCTCTCTAATCTATGCTAAAAATGTGCATGGTACTAACACAGGTACTAATCTTATTATCATGAAAAATGTGTGTACTATTCTGTGAATCGCTGTACATTATTACCAATATACCATTATTACTTTTTAGGTTAAAGCGTGGAAAGCTTCACTACTACTTTTTAACTAAATAGTATAATATCATCGACATCATAAAAGTGTAAGCTAGTAAAGTGCTTACAGAAATGAATACAACTTTTATGCGCTTGGGTCATGAAGAACGCGAAGAATTTGCCAAGTTAAAAACTCACGATCACACAGAGGATAGTATTTGCTGAGGGTGAATTCTGCCAGCAATATGCAAAACATAAAAACAATATATAACTGCAAGAGAAATGTATCAGATCGACGCTGATTCTAAAAGAGAAGAGGATGATATATGCTATTCTCCTAAGCACAGCACTAAATTTGGCACCACAGGTGAAATACTTGGGGGTAACTTTCGATGCTAAATTAAACTGGAATCTTCACCTCGAAAGAAGAATAAATAAGGCCTACATATCATACGAGCAGTGTCGCAGGACAGTAGGGAAAACCTGGGGAATGAAACCCAGGGTGGTCCTGTGGATTTACACTGCTATCATAAGACCAATGTTGGCCTATGGAGCTGTTGTCTGGTAGCCCAAGAGTCAACAAATAACAGCAAAACTCAAGCTAGGCCAGGTACAAAGAGTTGCCTGTCTGAGCATAACCGGAGCCATGCGAACAACACCAACGATAGCAATGGAGATAATGCTGTGTCTTCCACTACTAGACCTACATCTAGAAGAAGTGGCTCTGACTACCATTACTCGCCTTAAATCTGTTGGCATATTACCAAATGCAAGCTGTGGCCAAACCAGAAGCCGCCTGTGGACTGAGGCTGTCAGAAAGATACCCCTTCTACAGGCATGTGCAGATGGTATTCCGCCTCGGCTTGTCTTTGATAAACCTTACACCATACATACTACTGGTGAAGACGAGGCCGGCGTTGAAGGTGTAAACTATGTCTTCACGAACGGATCAAAGAAAAAGGATGGAGCAGGCTGTGGTATATATTCCAGGAATCTGCGACTCCGATGCAGCTGGACTATGGATAAAAATGCCAGTGTAGTACAAACAGAACTCGCTGGTATAACCATAGCCGCACAAGAGATTGCTCGCAGAGAAATAACGGGCAAGACAATAAGAATCTGCACAGATAGTAGACAATCACTACTGGCCCTGAAAAATTATAAAATAACTAAAGGATCAACATGGGAATGTCACCAAGCACTTGTGAGAGCATGTCAGATGAATAACATCTGCCTGTGCTGGGTCAAAGGACACTCACAATGCAACGGCAATATAGAAGCTCACAAACTGGCCAAGAAGGCAGCCAACCTGAGTATCCTTGGGCCTGGTCCTTCAAGTACGCTACCAGTTGCAGCTAAACTTCAATTAATAAAGGAAAACACCCACATAAAATTTAAGACGTTATGGGATGAAACAAGTAGCTATCAGCTGGCCAGAAATCTCTTGAGATATCCCAGCGAAGAGACGGCGAGGAACTATCTGGCAATGTCCAGGGGTAAACTGCGATTTGTTACAGGAATCCTAACCGGACCCTGCCGGGTAAGGAAACACCTCTATAACATGAGACAAAGTGACACACATCTGCAGAGGATGTGAACAAGAAGATGAAACGATCGAGCATGTACTTTGCGAATGTCCCGCCGTGTCATCGACCAGAGAATCCATATTGGGGGAACGTTGGCCTTCTATGGCCAATTTGAGGGAAATGCCCCTGGGCAACATCATCACCTTTTGTACAACATTGGGCTGGTCGATGACCTAGGGAGACATTTCCCTCACGGAGGAAGCACAAGGGGCCCAATGGGGCCTAAGTGCAGCGGATCTCGATCCGCACTCCGGACATATTCCAGATTCCAGATATTCCAGATGCTATTCAGCGGATCTTCAAAAAGTTATAATGTTGTTGTCTTGTTTACTCCTAGAATCGTAGTATTCAATGAAATCTTTGTTCCGGTGGGAACAAAAAAGCCTGTCAAACCAATGACACCTCTTTGGCACAATGGTATCTGGCAGGAAAAAAGAAGAAATAATAATCTCCTTTTATTTTTTGTTTCTAATTAACAGGGATGCCAGAATCATAACTCTTTGGCTAGACAACTGCTCGCATAAGAGCTCGTCAGAGTTTTATTGCATATTTTCTAAAAATTGTCTCAAGTATTTATTGTTGTATACAAATTTAAGGTGCTAAGTACCTATATTTTTCTTGTGCAGTAATTGGTCTAATGAATTTTAATTTATAATATGTATATAATATTCAAGTATATTATAAGTAATATTTTATCTTGTATTATTTTTTCTAAATATTAAATCTTTCTATACTCAATGGTAATTATTTCATTTCAAGTAAGTACTTATAATTTTCTTAATTGTGTTTTAAATTTAACTTTTTGGATAAGAATATTATAAAACAGAAAAACTGCATAACATAGTCAAACGACATAATGGAAACCATATGCATCCTAAAATATATTAATAAAAGAGATGTTAGATAATTTTGTAATAAGTATATATATATGACTGGACTGAGTATCGTAACAATCAAGTCACAACTGGAAACAAAAAATGCTTTGTTTGACATTTGGTAATGCAGCAGCAGAATATCTAAATATATATATGTATATATATATATATATATATATATATATATATATATATATATATATATATATATATATATATATATATATATATATATATATATATATATATATATAATATACTCTGTTGCTATATAGATAATTATTTCAAACAGAAAGTTCTAGGTTGACATTGAGCGACCGATTGATTTTACTTCAAATGCTCCCATGTATTCAATTTATTCCGCTTGGGGATAAGGGATTTTATAAAATGGCAACTTCGGTAGAAAGTGGGTAACTAAATAAATCATCATTTCAGTAGTAACTTTCACCATACAGCCTTTCTTTAGGGAATATATTTCCACACACGCATACATAGAAATACAGTCTCGGATGTTGATTTAATGTATATCTTTGTCTTGATCCTAATGGCAACCAATTTCACTAAAAATATATGTGAAGTTTAAAATGTTGGAACTCCTTAATATTAGATATCAGTATATATACCTGCAAGCAAGCCTTTGAATATTTAAAAATTCGTAATTCAAGAAAGCTAAAATGCTTTGCTATACTTTGGTAAATATAGGTGATTTTTTACTCTGTCAATATAAAAGTTACATGCTGTTTAGTAGTCAGTAAAGTTGGGAAAGCATTTAAATTTTCATAAGTTGGCAAGCTCTTATAAAAACATAATTCGACAAGGGGTTAGCAACAAAATTTTAAGGGACTATAGAAAGAAGGGTTGGATCACGAATTTCGAGCAAAAACAGGGACGACAACACAAAACATTAGAAATCAATTCGAAGGCATAAGAATTATCCCAGCGGGGTTGTATTTTGCGGGTTGATGGTCTTGTTAACGAGGATAGCTTTTTCCCATTCAAGTCACGTTTAGCTATTAAATAACTATGCCATGAAGAATTATTGCCAGGACTGCTTCTTTGTTTTCGGATATATTACATTAAATTTGCATTGAGGATTATTATAATTATGGTGGATGATAACGAAACAGTAATTTTGAATTAAATTACAAATTTATATTCTTTTGTTTGGTATTTTTGACATCTAAAATATACAAATTTAAAAATATGTCATATTTCGGGTATCAATAGCTCAATATTGGGAAGATTATACGGAAATAATATAATCTAATGACCTTGTACCTTCATACTGGTAAAGACACCTATCTTTTAAAATGTATGATTCAGTTTGTGAAAAATGTTTGTTGAAGCTATGGGCTATTCAGTACGGTGAAAGATATATCAATTTTATGTGTAACTACATCTATTTGGCAAGAGACATAATAAGCGCAAGAAAGAGGTACTAGAAAGATGGATTGAACACTTTGATGAACTGTTAAACCGCCAGGAGGTAGATAATATAGAAGGAGACGAGAAACCACTCAGGAACGAAGAAAATGATGAGCCACCAATCAAGAGAGGAAGTTGAAGAAGCCATTAAAAGTTTGCCAAGTAATAAAGCCCTTGGAAGTGACAACATACCTGCAGAACTCCTAGAGAACGGATGAGTAATAGTAGGAGAAGCGTTACATAAACTCATATTGGAAATATGGGAACAAAACCCTTAGGTAGGAAACCTTTGCACCATATACAAACAGGGCGATGTCTTAGAGTGTTCGAATTATCGAGGTATCACGCTTTTGAACACGGCCTTTAATGTATTCTTTAAGATACTATATGCACGAATACCCCCGCATGCAGAAAGAACAATAGGAAGCTATCAAGAAGGTTTCAGAGATGGAAAGTCAACGATTCATCAAATATCGTCTCTCCGGCAAATACTGGGAAATACCTCTGAATTTGGGCAGGTTACTCACCATATATTAGTGGACTTCAGTGTTCGTGTTAGAATTTAACATACCAAGTAATTTGGTAAACCTAGTGCAGCTAACAATGGAGCGAGTAAAATAGGAGGCGAAAGTAGAGTAGGAGGCGACCTCTAAGAATAGTTCCAAACCTCCAACGGGCTGCGACAAGGGGCTCTGTCCTGACTCCTATTCAACCAGGCTCACGGAAAAACTATTAGTATCACAAGTATTATTAGCATCACAAGTAAATACATCAAAGACGTGGGACTAACAGTCAATATAAACACGACAAAGTACACGCTATCATCACCTGACTGAGGAATACGGAGACCGCAGGCTCTAAGGATTGAGGACGATGAAATCGAGCAGGTTAATGAGTTCACCTACCTGGGATCTCTACTTCGTGCGGGCATGATACAGGAGCAGAAATTAAGCGCCGGATACTCCTGGCCAACATATGTTATTATGCACTCACACGGCATTTAAGATCTCACAACATCACGAGAAACACTAAATGTAAAATGTAAAAGCACTAATAAGACCCGTACTAACATATGGCTCAGAACGTGGACGCTCACAAAGAAAAATGAGGAGATACTAGAATGCTTTGAGCGAAAAGTCCTCAGAAGTATATATGGAGCGGTCAATGAAAACGGGACATGGAGAAGACGGTATAATTTCGAAATATACCGACTGTTCTAGAAGCCTGAAATAATTAAAACAATTAAAATCGGACGACTCAGATGGGTCCTCATCTGGGGACAGATTTTGGAGGAGGATATCATCATCAGATGATGATATTTAATTGTACAATATACACTTGAGTGCAAAAAAATTTACTCAACATGCTCGAGTTTTGAGAGAATGTTTATTCACTCCTATAGCACTTTCAACTAAAACACCAATGCACCGTTTGAAGCTTCAAAACTGTTATTTCAAATGATACCCGCTTGATAAGAGTCGGACCTGTTCTAACAAAGTTCTGGACCTAAGAATATGTAAAAAACATATGTAAAAGTGAAATTAGGAGTAGGGGTGGCATTTTAATTATTTTTTTAATACATGGTGTTGCCTACACCTAATTACACTTTCCAATGACCTAGCATGGATCGGAAGGATGACTTTTCTCTTTTGTGTTATACTTATTCTTAGGCCCAGAACTTTGTCAGAACAGGAAGGATTCCAATGAATGTGGTATAATTTGAAACCACAGGTTTTAAGCTTTCAATCAGTGTGTTGAGTTTTAGTTGGAATGCTGTCAGAGCAGATACAGATTCTCTCAAAACTCGAGCATCTTTCTGAGTCATTTTTTTTGCACTTAAGTAGTTCGCATGGAACTTTATACCATATTTCAAAATAGAGAAATTTTTGACGTGATATAGAACTCAGAAGGTTAAGTACTAGAAAATTAAGTAGCTTCTATCTTTAATTTCTCAGATTAATTGTCTATAATGCAACAAATAAGTAATTGTAAAGGTATAAGAAGTTGAGAGCACTAATCCAATGCATTAAATGAAAGTGTTTTCCATTTTCGGCGTTCTGTTAGCCCTGTTTAATCTGTGTACACAAATTTCTATCTTCACATTTAAATGTTCAGTAAATTATTCATAGCAGCATGCTAAACGCATTCATAAGGCATATATTAATCTCAAGCAGAATACACATTATAGATTAGCATTTGCTCTCACGCGATTCACATGTATTTCAGTAGTTATTACAAATATGCTTCAAGTTTCCCAAATTATATGGAGCCTATTTTAGTATTCACGTAAGAATTAATCGTAATAGACTATTTTTATACAATGTGTTACTTTTGATAAATAAATAATTAGTAAGCGAAAGTGTACGAAATTTTTCGTTCACTACGTTCACATAAAATGTTACTTTTTATTCTTAAATCTGCCGGAGGAGCCGGTAATTTGGGGAAGCAAAAAGCTACTAAATATTTATTTTTACATCATAATAATATAAATTTTAAAATTTTACAGGTTGATCATAATTTATCCTTTACTGTACACCACATAGAACAAGATTATTTGCTGTTTTTTATTGAGATTGTTCTCAAGTTTATTAGTAATATATTTCTGATACAATATTCCAAAATAATAACGTTAAAGAAATATTGTCTAGGTAAAACTTTAGCGTAAAACAAAAATAACATACCTTACAAATATTTATAATCGCAAATATTGAAAATATAACAGAAGCTATACCAAATATCATAAAAAATTAAATTAATGAATCCACAGAACAATTGGAAAACAAATAAAGGATACTCAACATTTTTTAAACATTAATCCACATACTGGATAGGGCTGGAACCTTTGATGTAACTATAACTCTCGGAGTAGTTCTACGACCTTTCAAAAGGATATAGAGACCCCAAAATATGTATCCATCCCGTACGAACCCCGGCTTACTCGTGGTTTGAGTAAGGTCTTCAAAAACGTGGGTATAACAGCGATTCATTCGTCGAGTAATAAATTACAACAACTTTTAGACAATCCAAAGGATAAAATTGTTCCAAATGAAAGGTCTGGGATTTACGAAATTAGTTGTAATGATTGTGATCAAATATATGTTGGACAAACGAGACGATCAATTAACACCAGATTTAAAGAGCATATGGCTCATCTAAAATGTGGAAGAACAGATAAGTCTAGTGTTGCACAACATGCTTTTGACAACAATCATAGAATTTTAAGATTAGTTAGAAATGTGACCAATAATAGACAGTTGGATGCATTTGAGAGCATAGAAATTGTAAAATGTAAAAGTAGTATGAATAGCGACAAGGGACCTATACCGTATAGCCTACTTTACACGTTGCTTAGCATCCGATCATTGAAGGGTGATTAGTCACGCGTAAATTTCACGGTGATGCCAACTTGGTTGGCGAAACGCGCGTCGAGCGAAGTGACTTGGTGTTTGTAGAAACTACTCCGAGTGTTATTAATCCACATATTGCTATTCACAAACCAGATAAATCCAACACGCTGTAATCAGGAACGCAAGTGATAACAAAGAAATAATTATTAATATGCTAAATGATAATACAACATAGGTTGTATTATACGTTTGAGAAATAACCCAACAAAAAATTTCAAACTGAAAATAATAATTTGTGGAAAAATGGAAAGCTAATGAATATACCACAAGATAGGTACTACTTTAAAAATCAATAATTCTCTTGCCCTTAAATTTTATGGTCCACCAAAACTGCATAAACCAAATATTCCATTAAAACCTATTGTTTCATATAATCCAAGTCCATTTTATAATTTACCTAAATTCATATCAAATATTCTAAAAAATTATTAGAAAAGCAGACCGTTATTTAAGAGATTATTTATCATTCAAAATATTTATTGGCGAAATAAAATTTAATAACCCAGAAAAACTTTAGATATAATTTCTCTATATACAAATACACTACTTGGCCTTGTAAAAAATATAACAAATAAACGTTGGACCGATAAAAAATTAAAATGTATACTTCATTACCAATAGAAAAGTTCTTATATGCCTTAGAGCACTTTAAATTACACATTTTATCAATGCAATAATATATATTACAAATTAACAAATGGCTGTGCAGTCGGTTCAAAAATATCCAGTACAATTGCTGAATTTAGTACTAGAAGATTTAGAAAAACCATCATTCCAACATTGAAATATTATAAAATACCATTTTTCGTTATACATGTTGATGATTGCAAAATTGCATTTCTAATTGAGCACAATTATCATTCAATAATTGAAAACGAATCAGAAAATTGTAAAAACTTCTTAGAATTAACTCTTATAAATAATAAAACTGAAATATTAACAAAATGGAATAACAGAACAACATAGTCTAGTAGATTTAGCCTATTTCGACTCAAAGAACCATAAAAAAATGTAAGCAATAATTGGTAATGCAGACCGATCATTAAAACTAACATCTGCTATTTTTAGAAAAGAATGCATAGAAAAAGCTTTTTTCTAATCAACAAAATTTTCAAAAACAGAATTCACAGCTCCTACAATTCTCCGGCAACAATAGTCTATACAACTAATGCTCAAAAAACATATATTGCCCTGCCCACATATATACATATATACCACAACTCTCAGAAAATATTTCAAACATGTTGGAAACACAGAATATTCACACGACGCATAAAAATACAAACAACTTTAAACTCATTTACAAAACATCATAAACATTACATAATAGACAAAAATCCACTTGAAAAACTACATATTTTATGTATGAAATTCCATATAAACATTATATTGAAGTCTGCATTGGTCAAACAATGCAACTTCGTGAATAACGTTTAAAAGGTTTATTACTGGTCTGAGAAAAAATTCTAATGGAACAGGTCAAAAATTTAACAACGAAAATACCAGTTCCTAATAAAGATCAAAATTCTCAAACATGCGTAATTATAGAATCAATTTGTATCCAAAAAAAAATAAAATACATCTTTCTGCAATCTATAATTTTTTAACATAAAAATGTTAAACAAATTAACAAAAAACATTCCCTCTATATATAAACTTATATACTGACATACATACATACAAACTTACTACAAATATGAATCTATATAATATTACCATAACCTAAAATTAGAGCAATAATAAAATATAACATATACTTAAGTTCGTAGGGTTTCTAGAATGATTTTTATTATTTCTTTTAGAACTTGAATGTGAATATTTTCGTTTTATTGTGTACTTTTAAATGAAGAAAATAAAAATATTACTACTACTACTAACTATTATTACAATTATTATAGTGTTACGTATGTAGTATGCAGCGACAATAATTTGAAATAAAATATATAATTATTTCCACGTCTAATGATGTGTACCTAATGATATATCTTCCCTACAGCATATGTTTTCTACTCGTTTATAACTAAGAACTAAAATATTTCATGTGAAATAAATAAAATTTCCCAGACAAGAGACATATCCATTGCATTGCAGTCGTATCGTACATGAAAATAATGATTTACAGACCAACTGAACCAAATTAATTTGGCCACTAAAATAAATCAATGTTTTTGCTATTCTCACTTGATGATGTGACAAAACCAGGTTCTGTATTAAAGAAATCTTAAGAAAATATTAATACTGCCTGTCAGCCCTCTGTCATTAGGCCATCTGTAACATTATAGCCAACATTTATCAACATCTTACCGCCTCATTTTATAAAGAAAATCCCGCTTGCTTTCCCAGGCGGGCTCTTTGTTTTCTTGTGCACGGCAACCAACGAAATGGCCTTGGCCAGATGATAAATTTGCTTATAATTAGCTGGCACTTTGGGCTGGCATATCTTGTTTATAGCCTCGTTATATTACCATACTGTTTACTATAGAGAAAAAGGTTTTGTATTATCTTAATCTTAACAATTACTTTTTTGTTTCAGGTATGTACCCAGTCCCTGTTGAGAGATATTCTGAAAATATAGGATCCATCGGAACATGGAAAAATAGAATTATTACCAATTCAAAAAGTGATAGTGGTCAATTTAAAGTACAGGTAGGTTGAAATATCAAAAGTTTTTGTTATTTGTGAGATGAAAATGTATAAAAAACATTGTAATTGTTACAAGCAGATTATTTGGAAATTACACACAATTGTTTAACATAACATGACAATAATATAAACAAAATTTAAAATCAAATTTCTTTATTACATATAATCATTTTACGACATCAATATTTAACTAGCATATAAGCAAAATGCTTGTTGTACCATGATTTAAGTTTAGATTTTATTTATTTTTAATTAAAATTAATATATCTGTTGTTATCAATTTAATTAATTCGGGTAGTAGAGTAGAGATTGCATATTTCCGATGATATAACAGAATTTTTGACAATATTTGAAAATTTTGTTTCATTGCGGATATTTTTTAATATCGCTGGTAATTTATTGTAGTAATATGGTCCTAGATAGTCAATATAGACAGGGATTCTGAGATTATTATATTTATGAGCTATTTAATTAGAATTGGATACTTATCTGGTGGTATAAGCGATCGGGAAAATATATTTTTCAATATTCGACTTGCTCAATATTGTTCTCTACTTGATGATTAACTTCCAAAAATATTGTAAGCTTTGCCTCATACTCCATTCCTTTACAGATTTTCTAACATTGTTTTGTGACCGACTCTCATAGATACATGAGTTATCAGTAAGTTATCAGAAGAAGATTAGTTCTCGAGATAATTACTGCAACCACCCTGTATATAAATTTCCGTAATATAGTTTAGAAAATTATAGGGTAAGGTACCTTACTGACTGCACTTCTTATTCTAAGAAAATATTAACATTAAACCCACACAGCTTTTGAGGCAGTAAATTTGATATTAGATCATTGAAAATCCGGATGGAGGAATATCTTTCTATAGTTCAAGAAAGTCAAGGGATGTAAATCTTCGTGCGCGACATGCTACAGCCGCAGTGTAAGCTGATCATCTCAGATTTTGACGAATAGCTGACCTTCTCGGGGCCAACGTGATCTTATTTGAAAATCGTCAGATATCTCTTAAGCTGCCTCAAGGAACTAAAATTAATAGCTTTTAATCTGTAACCGTAGATTTAACCTTTCAAGATGATTTATACGTAACCTGGACCGAGATTTTTCCGTCGTGCGGCGAAACAATGGGAACGGTGGATAGTTTTTTCTTGGGAGAATAAATAAGGTCGAGATGACGGGAGAGAGACACGAGTAAATAAAAATCATTGCACTGCGTAAATGTCTGGGTATCATTAATTTTATTTTCAATTTATTTCCCTGGTAGGTTTGAAAAGGATCTCCAAATGAACAAACCGAATGCTTTCAGGATGTTCAGTTCAAGCATGAATATTTGTATCAGAGAAGTCGAATGTCACATTGCAGATATACAAAATATGTGAATGCTTATTTAATGAAATATTTTTAAGTATATGCCAGTAATGGAGCCAGCAATTTTATCGTACACATGGGCAAGGTATCTAAAAATGTTGAATCCACAGTCACGTTATTTAAATATATTTTTAAGATAAAATTTAATTTATCACCACGTTGGGCTGGACAAACGTGTAATAGTAAAGAAAGTTGCGAGATATCAGAAATTTATATATAGATAGAGCTGTTTAACAACCTTGAAGGTACTTACTTTGATATGCTTAATCTGCAAACTCTTTTGTTGACTGGGCGCCAGTTGTTGACTGGCGCAAACTTGTGAACAATCTGGCAGTTCTATATATTTTTCCTGGTACTTTGATCACATTTGAAATTTTAAAGATTTCGGATAAAAAAAATATCACTTATTTTCAGAACACTATGTTGAATCAGAGCACATGAACTTATCTCAGGTGAGGTTCAAATTAGGCTTTAAATGTTTTATTATTTTAAAAGTGGTTTTATATTCCAAAATGATTAACATTTTGTTGTTATGATTATCTTAGGGACAAGTTTGAAAAAAATTACTAAATTAAGCAATTATTCTTAAATATGATACTTAATTTTGCAGGAGAAGATATATATTTAACTTTTAAATCAATATAAATATTTATTATAAGATGTTACTTGACTGTAGATGGATTACAAAATGTTAAATTGTTGATTAATTTTAATTTGCCTATGACGCTTATTATAACTTAAATGCTAAAATCCATAGGATATAAAAATCCTGGGCGAACAATGATATTACTTATTATTAAATGGTCAGAAACACATAGAAGAAACAGTGTCTGGTTATTATCTTATTTGTCAAGTTAATCCTTTGTTATTAATACAAAAACTACACTTGCAATGTATGTTAATATCAACTACACTTAATATTAACTACACTTGAAATATAATGTGTGTTGTAGCCAACACACGTTAGATAACTATGTATTTTCTTCACTATACACTTTATTATTATTTTGGAAATTTTACAATGTAATACTTTGATTTAATCTTATGACTTTTACTATCATTATTGGCTACTAACTTTTATACATTTACAGGTTTTTTCTACCTTTTTTAAGGAACACACAAAACACCATGCTCTACGTGGCAACCGCAATAGTGCCTTAGTTGTAACTGATGGTTAGTTGTTAGATATAACGTTATTTGCCCGTAGGGAAGGAAGACGATTTTTAGAAACAAAATTTTGTTTCCTGGATACCGTTCTTACTCTTAAACAACACCTTCTCGCCAGCCAATAACATATGATCACTAATTATTATTTTCCATATTACACTACAGAAATTGTTAATAATTATTAATTAATCACCATACATAGCGATGCTTTACACTAATTTGTAATTTACTGGAAGGATCTCTTAAAACATGAGTCAATAACATATGATCACTAATTATTATTTTCCATATTACACTACAGAAATTGTTAATAATTATTAATTAATCACCATACATAGCGATGCTTTACACTAATTTGTAATTTACTGGAAGGATCTCTTAAAACATGAGTACTCTATCGTCCTATCGTTCAACTAGGTATATGTAAAATATTTTTACATAGACTAATGTATTTCACTAATGTATTTATTGAAAAGAACAATGAAATACGGCCTACAAAAATTATTGATTGCATTAGGTCCACGATAGGAATCGAAAACTCTGAGGAGAGGCCCCAGGGATCAGATCCACCAACTGCAGACTATGGAATTCAACTAATTTAATAGTTTTATCTATTAATTCTGATAGCTATTGATTTTAAATCATATATAACTTTATTTCGATATTTTAGTGATTATTTTATTTGCTGCGATCTCAATTATATTTTCATATATCATAGGTACAATATATTTTCATATATCATATGAATATACTCAACTTTATAGCTTAGACATATCTTTATGCGATTTTAAAACCTGATGACCTCTTGTAGACACGTGAGTGATGTGTGAGAGAAATTACACACACACATATATATATATATATATATATATATATATATATATATATATATATATATATATATATATATATATATATATATATATATATATATATATATATATATATATATATATATATATATATATATAACACTTGCAAATTATATATTGTAATTATTACCCCAGTTCACATTTTTTTAATATTCCAACATTATTTGTTATACCGACTAATTTAAATTAACGTCCCATTGTTGATATTACTGTGAATTATTTGTTGTTTTTTTTTGTTAATGAAATGTGTTCTAAAAACACGAATAGACACAGGATTTTTTTAAAACCCCTTTCCCGTAAGTATGCATTCCAAAATGACTTATAAATTATTTTTACATACCTATTATTAGTTAATAAGCAGCAACCTCTTAAGAGCAATGTCAGGCCTCGCAATATTATTGATGAGCCTATTTGCATTGGGTCAAAACTTACGCAAACACAGGGTGCCTTGTCGTTGAATTTGACCACACGATTTGTAAATAACTTGCACAAATTGGGCACGTAAGCGTAAACGGCGGCGCTACCTCTATGCAGATCTAAGGCACAGCAGAAGCGGTCTAATTAAATATCGCTGTAGAGCTGGAAGCATAAATTAACCGTACAATAATATTGATTTAGCATATATGTTAGTAGGTAGCGAATTGAGTGGCAAAACAATAGTCACTCAATTATATTATCTGTGTGGTTTAATGCAACTTTCCATACCCAATGATTTATCTTTCGAAATCATCGATGTACGTTAAAGGTAAATAGTAACTGGTAAATATGTATTTGTGCAATGTATACAAGGTAAGTTACGTCAGACGCGGTGGTCAATTGCACAGTTCCTATTAAATCATTCTCAAACCATTTCTACACCATTCTTAAAATTATGCCCTATTACACAGATTATTCCAGCGCAGACATTCCAACTTTACTACAGAAATAACTTTTTGAGATTTAGATGCGGCATTGTAACTACAGCAACATATCGTGGGGGTACAAAATATATGTAACAATTACGCCGTGCTTGGTCACTCATGTTTAACATCATATCGTAATAACATAACGCCACGAAATTCATTCTACCACAAGAATCATGAAGACATGTGCTTTTACTAATTACAGCATATATAACTTGGACAAACTTACATTGTGAACGAAGATATTAATCAATAACTAACACCGATTCTAGGGTTCTAGATTATATTAGTGACTTAATCTCGAAGAAGATATAACTGTCAAGCGAGCTGACCGGTAGCCAAAATGGAAGCAACCGAGAATAACAGCTGTGAAGTAAGCTATGCGCAGTGCAAATATCATATACATACTTTGAAAAGTACTTTCAGTGCATATTTATCGTTAAATAGTGAATATCAAAATTAGCACAGGCTTGTGATTAGTCAAACAAAAGTTACCCTGCTTGGTAACCATGAAATATTTTTTTATAAAACCATTTCATTAGTAATAAATAATAAGGCAATGGATAAGGAATAATAAAGAATTTTTTAAATTGTCAAAATATCTATATCTAATTGGTAATTTTACAAGTGTTAACGAAAACTGTGAACTGGCGCCCATAACATTACAAATTGTCGACCAAACGACAATCTATTCTCTATAGATATTTACTTTGAAATGTAATATGTTTGAAATTGAATCTTATAATGTAATAGAAACTAAACCAAATATTATACAAAATTAAATTAGATCCAAAATTAATAAAGTAGTATATAATTTAAAAAGTAAATCAAAAAATAAAAATTAATCGACAAGAAAATTAGAAAAACAAATAAAGGAGACTCAACAATTTTTAAAAATTAACCCACAAATTACTATTCACAAACCAGATAAATGAAACAAAACTGTAATCATGAGCAAAAGTGATTACAAAGAAAAAGATAATCATATGCTAAATGATAATAAAACATGTTTAAGAAATAATCCAATAAAAAATATATGTTTGTGTGTGTGTAATGTATGCATCGACAGAAATTTCATTATTTTGCACCATAAAATCCACATTACTAAATACGTTTTATATTACGCTTGTTTTAGTATGTAGTTATTAAATTGTTAATACCTAATTACGACAATATTTTATTAGCTTTTAGAAGAATAACGTGAATGAAGGGTGATGATTACATCATCGCGCTATGTATTCGTCAATGTACATCCCAATTTTCTCAAAATATGTCACTTTTAAATCGATGAATGGGTTATAAATGAAGAAAAAACCGTGGATTGCTATTAAACTAGAGAGTGGATATTGAAGATAGGGGTGAAACCCCCCCCTTTTGTTTTTTCAATATATCTCGTAAATAAAGCAAAATTTCGATATATCTCTTATGAAACTTTTTGTAGAGAATCAATCGGCCTATCGGAATAGCATTTTCTGAATATTCGTGAAAAATTCGTGCCGAAACAGTCGAAAAAAACTTCCAAAAGGCCCAAGAAAGCGAAAATTTCGATTTTTTTTTACTTTTTCGCCTGTATCTTTTTTTGGGATTAGACATTGAAACTTAACAATTTGTTTGAATGAAAATTGAACGAGATATGACCATTTGAACGTGGCTGGAATATTGTTTTCGTTCGCATTTTATTGAAAAAATTATTGCTTCTGCAGGTGAAGTCAAGTGGTTATGACGTAAATGTAGAGAAGTTTCACGAATATTCGCTGGAAACTGCAAAACAATTTGTAAAACTTAAGTGGTATTTCATGCCGACTTCAGAGTATAAAATACTTCTACATGGTGCTCAAGTAATAGCTAATGCACAGTTACCGATCGGCCAATGGTCAGAGGCTGCGCAAGAAGCACGCAACAAAGACATCAAAAGATACAGATGGAACTTATTCCGCACGAAAGTATTCCAGGACAAATACAATGGAGGATGTTTACATTCCACTGCTACCATCTTCCGATCCATATCTATCGTCTCTCAGAAAACCACCCCCAAAAAAGATGAAAGATTTTTACCCGGAAGCACTAGATCTATTCATAGCTCCTACCCAGTGAGCATTTTATTCCTAAAAGGGAGATGTGTCGTTGTTAAGTCACATTTCCTTTATTTTGCGTCAAAAACCACACAAAATATTGAGTGACGTCACAATGTGGCCTTAAAAAGGCATTGTGTGATCTTCAACACGATGTAGGAATTGAATTCACACACAAGGCATTGTTACATATTAAAAATAGAGAAGTAACATGAAGAAGGAATTGTGTTAAACAAATTCCCGCCATGTGTCTGTGACGATCAAAGACACAAATAATTAATTTAGGAACGTGGTGTAACACATTGTAGATATGGTGTTTTTAAGAAAACAAAGGGCATAAGCATGTGACACGAATTAGTAATTTTACCCACGATTTCTCCAAAGACTCACATGTGTGACACATTTATGAACAGTTTCACCATTATTTTCCTGTATCAACACAACAGACATCGTGTTTCCGTGACAAACACGGAATTTTGTTACATGATTCCCTATTTGTGTTAACAGTAACGAAAATTAGGAATTGTGTGACATCTAGGAGGAAGTGTGTAACACATTACCCAAGTTGAGTCTTCTGACAAAAATAGGGAATTTTGTGTGTAGCTGCCATGTTTTCCATTATTGTTTCTTGTTTCACTTTTGTAAACAAACATATAAACGACTATTTGTGTAAATTAAAGCACCCATTTGATTAATCTTGAATGAACAATTGTAAAAGTCACTTATTAAATAATTTTTTGGTCAAAATTCGAAAATATTATTATTATTAAATTATTATTATCATTATTTTTTGAAAAATATTTGTATTATACTATACTTTTTCTATGAATGCCCCTTTTACTGTTGCTAGTACATTGAAAAATTACACGATAAATATATCTTAGCAAGAGAAAATTGACTCTCGTTTGGTTGAAATCTTATTTTATATTACAAAACGTAATAAATGTTTTTAGTTTGCCCGTTTGGCGGATGACATGACGCCGCAGAGTTTCGTAACTAATCTCAAATTTGTCCCTAAATGTGTTGTGCCACGGTGCTTCACTTCCCACATGTAATAGACACATAGAAGTTACAGTTTCCACACATTTTCGTGCAGTTAGGCACATAGATCTAATACAATTACGTAATAATTCCTTAAATAAGACCTTATTTTGCGCACTGGGTACAGTGACTGTAGCAGATGCGAGTCGGAATGCGATCAATCTGAACATTTTTGACAATTAATTTTATAGATTTTTAATGTCTCAAATATTATATATTCATTTGGCATTACATAAAATAAAAAATCCATTTGTGATTTTGTAGTTAAATTATTTTACTTTATTTATTTTCTTAGTCCTCATTCAAATTTCATGCGCTATTTTATCCATAATTTTAAGTTCAAACATGTATTTCCAAACCTCACAATAACTTTTGTACCAATTTTTATATACATCCGACGCCATTTGAGGTTCACCTTATTTTCGTCGCATGGCACAACAGTTTCTCGAATGCCACTATTGTAGAGAGGATTCTTATTAGAAATTGCACTTTCACTATTATTATAGTTTAGTTAGTTTATCGGCGACTACCTGCATTATTGAAAATTGAATACAAATTTCCTTTATAAATCGAAACCTGCAAAAATACATTGAAAAGATAACATAAGGATGCAATGTATACGAAATATCAGCAATTTATTTTGAAGCGGCACTGCGCTTGATACTTTCTGATAGTAGTATTTTAAATTCACAATTACAAAAACGATCTTTTTGTGAAACAAATGATGGAACCATCGCTGCATTCGAATCAAGAATGGAAATAATAGGAGAGAAAATATAAAATAGTTAGCTCGAGAAAATTAAACCATTAAAATAATCTTTTTAATCAAGAAGTGAAATAAATCGTAAAATCCTTCTACATAAGGAACGACTAAATTTAAATCTACCTACATAAATTAAAAGCTTAAGTTTTCTCCTCGCAGATACAGAAGGAAATTTATAACGGCATTAAAACAATATCTGCAGAATTATTTCCCTCCGAAAAAAAAACAATTAAAATTAGAGACGCACTTTGAAAACATTTCTGCAAATTATATTTCACCGTGAGCTATAAACATTGAAATTTTCCGTAACTACTGCCACGGAAACAAGGAAACGCGCCTGAAAGGTGTTTTGTTATATAATAAACCAGCTTTACGATCATCTGTTGGAGAAAAATACTGAAAATTCCCGTCTCAAAATTATCGCATCAAATAAAGTGTTGAAATGTGACGTTAATAACCTTACCGCATACCGTAATAATAAAAGCAACAGTTTACAGAAATGTGTATTGCTTCCTAAAAGCACTATTTAACATTGCAAACACTATGCTGATAGATGTATGCTGTATAATACAATAATATATTTTCATAATCAGCATAAGAACAAAGTATCTCCTTCAATGTTTCTTGGTGATACGTTTCATAAAATTCAAACAATATCTATTGTAATTATCTAATACTTTTTTTGTACTGGCAAAACTTGTCTAGTAAAAACCTCGTGGCCCCACCTTCTTTTCTGTAACTTGACCCTACCTTTGAAGCTGGTCGCCACTGAAGCTGGTCGGCGGCAGCGTATTAAAGCTTGTTTAATTGTATTTCGTATAATTTTGGCAAAGTTATTAAATATTTTAAGTTTTTCAACGAGTTTTAATTATTAAAAATAGCAGGACAGAAATCTTGCCTATTCTTAGAGATTAACCTTATATATCTGGAGAGGAAAAATATTATTATTATTAACGGCAATTTTCTCAAATTAGTAAAGATGTATTTTGAAATTATAAAAACATAGGGAATAAATAAATGCAGCTTTGATAATCTGGATTATATTTATTCCTGCAAATCTGTGGAACACGTTATTATATTTTCCCTGCTACGCAAAAATAAAGCTCCAGAAAAAATCATAATATTATCGCAAAAGTTTAATCACCCATAAAATATTTACCTGTGTTTTATAAAACCGTTAAAATTTTCCGCTGGATCGGTTTCGAATAAATCCGTTTCTTATGTAAGATCCGTCAAAATATAGAAGTTTAAAGCCTGATTAATGTAATAAAGTTTGCCCTTCTTTTGGCGTCGGGTTTACATTTATACTTCGTTTCCGCTCGAATCACATCAAGTTTTTTCCTCTTTAGTGTCAGTTTTCTCTCCAAAGTTGATCGCTTAAAAATAGGTCGCCTAATTATTACGAAACCTCCTCTCCCGCTTTGCTGATGAAGTGGCCGGATCGAGTGGGAAAGGGATTTATTTGCATTTTCTTGAATATTCCGAAAGCGACACGTAATTATTCTGTATTTACGCTTCTTATTTGTTCTTTTACAGACTCAATTATCAAATAATTTAAGAGAAATTATTATATTCGCGTATAATTTGTCTTTCGTTCCGACAATACATAATATATTCGAGGAATATTTAAATGAACCTTACAAACTACCCGAGTCTGGCATATACCATTTTTTCTTTAAATCATCCTACATTACATTTAATATGATCCGGAAAATCATTAATAGTAGAGTGATATGCGGTACGTAAGAGGCTTAAAAATTACTCATGTGGGGGCCTCGGGGTTACAACTTGAAACCTTGACCAAACGAAAGTTTCTATTTTGATATTTCAAAATTCAAAAGGTGTCCAAAATCGACCTGTGCAGAAAGGCACTGTAATCAAAATTCGAGTTATCTAGCATACCACAGAGAAGAGAACGTGAATAATTTTTTGGTGCCAAATTTGTAAATAGTTTTGTGGAATTGAATTTTTTATGTATTTTCGAAAATGTGTCAATGCACGAGGCCTTATGGATAAAAATAACTTAAATGTTCGATATCTCGATTCGTGCCACTGCAAAATTTAATTCAATTTCATCTTTTTTTCCGCTCAACCTGCCGATACATGGAAATGAGGCGTTATATCAATAAAGTGTATTCTTTAAAAAATTGTTACACTTTAAAGTGTATTAATTACACTTTAAACACACCTAAATTACACTTGTGTATTCTTTAAAGTGTATTCTTTAAAGTGTATTCTTGCTTTGTCTATGTAGAATCCTAGCACATAAGAAATATATTTTTTAAAGGTTTTGCAAACGAGATATGCAATTAAATGTGATCACATGTTAAAATTATGATATTTGCCTGACTCGCAGCCCGCGTCTCCGCCTATATTGCATCCTTAGGTTCCCCGTAGCTCCATTTCACTCGCACTTGAAGCGTTAAAAATGCTTAGGAGAGAAGATATACAGTCAAACGTGAAAAAAAAAGTTTACTATGATATAAATTGTTAATTATAAATTTAAGCATAAGGATTTGAATGTCCTGTCCTCCAAAATCGTGTTCTACGCCAAAAAATACGTAGGAAGCCAAAAAAGAGACACGCCTTTGTCTCAAAAATTCACTTGAAATTTTCTGACAACTGGATTATTGGTCGAGGACCAAACTGAAATTAATAAAATGTGTGCACCCATTAAATACAGGGAATTGTATATTATGTCAATCTCAGGGTTGTCAATCATGATAAATTCAATATTATCGTTTAATTTCAAACTACGTTAGTTTGTGGCACAAATTAATTATATTAACTCCAATTGTTACGGTATTTTTGTTGCAGATTTATTGCATAAATTGCTGCAACGGATTACGCGCCGCTAACAATATTGTGATATACTGATTAATTGTTATTTGATTAATTATATATGACATTAACAGAAAAACTAAACCCAAATAAACGGTAATTGATATTCTACGAATTATTGCGTACCTACCTATACCATAATATATACAATTACCTCTGTAATATGGATAAAAATTACTCATTGTATTATAATTTATATTATATAATAAATTCTACAAGTTCAGGACAAGTTCACGCGTTTCCGGCAAAATTCAGACACGATGACACAAGTTAGATGAGTTTCTGAGCCACCTCAACATTATCTACAACAAAATACAGATCACCAGGGAGGTTGAATCTTTAAACAAACTCTCCTTTCTGGATGTGCTTATAAAGAAAAGCTTATAAGAAAGCTCTTGACCACACGTCTCACCATCACTCAGCTCAGCTTCATTCTGTAATTGAAACTTCAACAACTCGCTCAAAAAGACTTACTGATGAAGAAAATGTAGACATTGAGATGGGATTCATCCGAAAAGCACGGATGAAGAACGGCTATATACAAAAAGCGATACAAAAATCACTCAGACTACGGAAGACCAAAACCGAGGAAATCACCGAGGAACTGAAAGGAGAAGCTTCCCTATCGTACGTAAAAAGACCCACAGACAAAATAAGTAACATTCTACGAAAACACAAAATTGACACAATCTTTAAAACTGACAAGAAAATAAGCGACGTTATTCGAAACGCCATGAAACCGATTCCCCTTGAGATAGCATGTCTTCACTGAAATCATAGGACAAACCAATAGGAGGATTAGCATAAGAAAGCAGGAACATGTGCATTCGATAAGAACTCATCAAACTACTTCTCTTTATTCCAACCTAAGAAGACAACAAGACATTCTATAGGTTTCAATAACACAACAACTCTTCATTTGACATTATTAGTTCATTAGATTAGCTTTATGGTAGTGATGCAATAATCTTAGGCGATTTTAATATTCTCGAGTATTCTAATTATTGAAATCTAATTATTGAATTTTTTCAGAACTCTTATACAGAAAGTAATATTCCTGAATTTACTAACAATGTCTTAACGGATAGCTTACAATTAAAATAATTTAGTGAAATTGAAGTCCTTAATAGTCTTAAAATTTAAACCTAAAGGCACTGTTGGTCCGGATAAAATACCTGCTTTTTTTCTTAGATATTGCTCATGTTTTCTCTCTAAATCCTCACCATGATTTTTAATATTTCTATTAATACATGTACTTATCCATCATCCTGGAAACTCTAAAATAATACCTATATTTAAGAAAGGTGAAAAAATTCAAATTGAAAATCATAGACCAATAACTATCGTTAATAACTTTACTAAGTGTCTTCAAATGCTGCTTCATAACTTTCTTTTCTTTCATTACAAAAATAAAATAATACGCACGGTTTTCTGAAAGGTGGGTCTACAGCCACTAATTTATTCTGTATAACTCAATATATAGCTGATGCATTTGATTCTTCTCAACAGGTAGACGTTATATATACGGATTTCTCTAAAGCGTTTGACAGACTCAATCACGTTACTTTACTTAATAAATTACATAACTCTGGTCTATCAAAAAATTTTACATGTTTCTTCAAATCTTACCTCGAAGAGAGAAAACAATTTGTTTACTGTTATGGTCAGCAATCTGTTATAATATCGGTCACTTCAGGGGTTCCTCAAGAATCCATATTAGAACCATTACTTTTTAATGAATATATTAATGATATCTTAAATGATATTGAGGCGAATTGCTTACTTTATGCGGACGATATGAAAATATACAGTACCATTACAAGTCCTGATGATTGTAATAAACTACAATTAGCATTAAACAAAATTAATATTTGGTGTTCAGGGAACAATCTTCCATTAAATGTAATGTTATGTCCTTGTCTTAGACACGATGTTATCAAATATGATTATTTGATTGATGAAGTAATTCTACAGAAACCCAATACCATCCGTGACCTTGGCATAATTTTCGATCTCAACCATCATTTTCAGCCTATATAAATGATATAGTAGCTAAAAGCTTCAGATCTCTAGGTTTTCTGATACGAAATACTCGTGTGTTTCAAAATTTGAATATTATCAAATTGTTATACACGGCTCTTGTCAGACCTCAAGCTGAATATGCCTCCATGACGTGGTGTCCCCATTTCAACACTCATATTTACAACTTACGAGAGGATCCAAAGACGTTTTCCAAAATATCTTAGTTACAGGGCAGATAACCTTATCCATAGTTGGATTTTCGCAGGAGGAATTACTTTCGAAACATTCATTTGAATCATTAGAAAATCGCCGCATTATTCATCAGTTAGTTTTCCTCAGAAAACTAATAACAAATGATATTGATTGTGAAAATATACTCGCTCAACAAAATTTTTTTGTTCCTCGTATATCTGCACGACAATCTGTTACATTTTATCTCCCCACGCCTCGTATCAACGTAAAGAAGTTTTCGCCGCTGCAACAAATGTGCCATAATTATAATTTATTACAAAATAAATCTAATTTGTTCAACTGCAATGTGGCTTTGATAAAAAAATTAAAATTGTAAATGGTCTTTACTTAGCATTTCTGTTTGTTAATTTATATTAACAAACTATATTTGTCTATAGTAAAATGTGTATTTATGTTATTTTGATATTTTTTTTTTGTTTCGTTTGTATTCTTTTATGTATTTTACCCATTCAATAATTAGTGTTTACTGTGTAATGGTGTATGCTAAATAAATAAATACATAAATAAATAAACACAAATGTACTAGCTACATAGAACTCTATAAATCAAGAATTGTTAGAGAAGCTATAGTGATCGAAAAGAGACCACAATATCTCAATTAAAGTGACGATACGCAAATATTACCATCTGCATGCAATGTTATGTCATTGCTACCTTTTACATCGGAAATTAGAAAGAACGAAGAAAATATCAACATCAATTTTTGGAGCGAATACACAGACAGCTACAAATTTGCGTGTCAAATGGTATTGATATAGCCAACTGCAATTGCGCTTTTACAATTTATTATGATACTAGGACTCATTGTGGTATCATAATGAAATAAATCACTTTCGTTATTATATTCAAAGATATAACGTTGTTATTATGACATGTAAGCAGATACTAACTTTTCTGGTATGTTATATAATTATTAATCTTTAATTTCTTTATATTACTTGCCATTTCTTCTACTTTTCTTGAACCCTGAAGAAGTCTATCTGCAAGGACTGAAACGTATAGTCAATATATCATTTTCCTGCAAGTATCTGTAGGTAGGTTATAAAAGGCATTACTGTCCAGAGAGGACGGAACTCTAAAAAAATTCTGCTTGCGCGTATGAAATTTAATTTCAGTAAGAAATATAAATCAATTTAAACACGTTTACTCAATTTGTGGAACCGTCAGCGAGTTTCTAACTTTTAAAAGTTGCGGATTTTCAATTAGGCCAACGCTTGAACTAACTCTTCATCTGCCCCTGCCTCATAAAATGGATATAAATTCGGTGGCGTTTTAAATATACAAAACGGAAAGTTTTAATAAAATATAATAATAACTGAATTAAAAACTTTACAACCAAATAAAGTTAGTCCGAAGTAATCTATGATTATAAAGTTATCAGTATAAATTGCTTTTAATTAAATCGAGGTGTAATCTAGAATCCTAACACCCCGCAGTGGAGGTCTAGGCTAATAAATTGTTGGCTATCCTTTGGGTCACTTAATTTATTTTTATTATATATAATATATATTATTTTAAATTTTGATATATTTGGATTTAACTGATCAAAATTAAGTAAAAGAAAAATAGTTTAATATTTTTTTCAGAGGTAACAAAAAATACAGGCTGATACCGCATGGTATCTGTGGGCGCATATGTATACTTTAATTAAATTTAATTTAATTTGTTTATATTTAATTATTTACATAAATAAACTACATTATTATTATCATTATTACTATTATTATTAATAACATTTTTATTAAGGAACGACACTAGAAAATATGCTAGACACTACTATGAATATATATATGAATATTTATATAGAACGACACTAGATGCTAGAAAATATTTATATTTTTTCATTCATATTTTTTTCCGTCATATTTTTGGCACATCGTTCGCCCAAATGATTTGCATCCTACTGCAACATACCGTCTTCTTTGGCAGGGAGCAACGAAATGGTCCATATGATCACACTGTATATCTGGAACAATATTGCTCAAAATAACTCAAAAACTTCAACACAGGACACGTTTTTATAATGGTCAAAGTCAGCAGCGGGAAATAAATAATCTACTTTTCTAAATCGCCATGTACCCATTCAAATTTAGAAACAAAAAAATACAAAATCCACCCACGGATCCGTATGGTATCATATGGATTTGAGCCGTATCCAGTCGAAGCTGGATAAATTTTAGACTACCTATTAAAATTTTTATAATACATTTCAGCACATAATTGTATGACATACAGTGACAGGATTTTAGTTAGGCACTTGTAAAAGTAATTCATAATCACTGCAAAAATATACTTACTTGAAGGTAAAGTCCATATTTTTCTCTTAGGTAAATTACCAAGCGAAATAATGCGTAGGAAATATAACCTAACAAACACAAGGACGTTAATTGACTAATCCGGCGTGACCTTCCGTATATACTTAAGCAGGTATTATAGGAAAATCCCACCCCTACCCTTAACAAACAATCGGTTACACGTTTCGCAACAGCCACCCCTAATACCATATGGTATTCGTGGGAGCTAATGGGTAATGATGGGTGTTTTGGCAGTTGGTGGAATCTAGCGGTGATTGCATGTTGTACGGTTGTGATTCTATGTCGGTATATTTTTCTTACAAAATTAGTACAATAAACAGCGATTTAATTACATTAAACTAATTATTATTAGTACATTAAACAACGATTTCTTCAGGAAAAATAGCTCGATTCGTTATGAAAAACATTGAGTGTATAGCTTAAGCTCTCCACGTATTACCTACTTGTAAGAAAATAGTAGGCCTATATTTTTTTTATACGGCCTAGGCCGTTTGTCCTTTGTTTATTGCCGAAAATCCTAAGAAGGTCCACATTAATTTATCTTGTATTGTGTCTTCTCTTTAAGTACTATATCACAGCTAAATTTTAAAATGTAAATAGATGTGTGATGCCGAACTGCAAAAAAAGTCTAAAAAATATCTAAAATCCATTGTCCTATTTTCAATAAACAGGGTCTACTCATAAAGCGGCACGCTTAAAGATTCGGCAGTGAAAATCATAAATTGTTATTCCTTAGGTCAGTTGGCAGTTGGAACTGTCATTTAATTTATGGTTTCCGGTATAGGCAAAATGACCCCGAAGATAATATTAGAATATTACTTTCATAAAACGAGCAGCTAACTAATTAATGCAGAAAAAGTGTCTCAGAAATATCATAATTGTATTGTTCTGGAGCATGAAGGATCTAAGCATGAGAAGAGTTTTTCTGTGGGGTTTTCTCTTCATATGTGTACAACGGGCCACCCCACAAATACTGTGATTATTTAACCATGTCATTTTTCTATATTTCATCGTATTTTTATTTTTTCGCATTTTTTTATTTTAGAACCAATTATCACAGCGAAAACCTTTTTGCGATTTTTGAAATGCTTAATCCTTGCGTAAAATCATGCCTTGCACAACGTTTGTTTGAATTTTTTTCTCTAAAATCATTAGAAGTGCCGTTTTCAAAATTATTTTGCAATAAAAATCTATGACGCGTATCTCGCTCATTGTAACTTGTTTAATGGCTTACTATATATACGTTACGATATTTAATTTAAGCCCTATATCAGCGGGTTCCGTCCAAAGTCCAAATCAAAACCTCTAACACCCCCTACTATTGTGAATAATCTTGTGTTTATTATAACCCATTTCTATGTTTGAATTTTCCACTTGTTCAAAATGATCAACCTCAAATGACCTATTTATTTTTTCTTTCTACATAATTTTACCTGCATTTTATTTATAAATTCTTAAGGAGCTCTCAATATATGTTTTTAGAGGTCACTGTATTCATCAGGTTATGGTATCAGGTGACCACTAACCGCTGATCATTTAGCTACCTAGTTAACCAACTGTTTGTATTTTTTAAAGGTCTATATTATGACCATACTTATCTAGGGACGATATTTTATCGGTGTTAAATAATACACAGGCACTTTAACCGATTGCCACCAATTTATGTATTTGATGCGATTTTCATAGCTCATAAAAACGTACCAAATGAAGTGTGAAACTTTATAAAATGCTGAAAGTCCTATTTCGGCCGCGGAATGCAATGTGAATAAGGACGAGCTATAACTTT